>CM038226.1:34185649-34783885 GCA_021442155.1 Cymbidium sinense | reverse complement strand
TGGTCTTAGATGAGGGTAATGATGTGTTTGAACATACTAGAAGTTTTGTTACATTTAAAGAAGTGATTTGTGTAGAAACTGTTAATGAAATCCCAATAGTGAGAATAAAATTTGGACTTAAACCCATCGTGCCCGTGATTTGTTTTCATTAATTTCTTGGAGGGTCAACGGATTTCATTTGAGCTCACCTCAGCCTAGATCAAAGATTGATCCGAGGAGAGAATATTATCACCGGGACTTCATGTATGCTAAGAGCCATATTGAAGAGAGAGAGTAGAAATTACAGATTTTTGAGGCAATATCAATAGGATTAGAGATCAAGCCCTCGCTAGAATGAAGTTCTCTAATAAGATTGATATTCTTTCTCCTTAATGGAAGTGTACAAGAATTTGAGATGGTCATGAGAATTTGTGAGCCAATGGACTTTAGTTTAGCCTTAGAGCTTCCTTGTTTGATAAGTCTTGATATCTTTCTTTGATATCAAGGACATCTCTTAAAAGAAAGGGATTTTGAGTATCCTTCTCAAGAGAAAGGAGGGCTTTCTCTTCATTTTTGGATTTGATTCTCAAGGGATGAGGAGTCCCATTTTTTGCTTTTTAAAGCATCTCTAGTGAGTTTAAGTTTTCTAGAGAAAACATAAAGAGGATCTCTTGGGACAAAAGTATTCCAAGCCTTTTGGACCTCTGTAGAGAAAGTAGGGATAGTAGTCCAGTAGTTGTGAAACATAAATCTGTGGGTCTGGGAGAAGTTATGTCGAGATAAGAGATGATTTGTGAGTGATCGAGGAGAGAGAGTAACTTTATAGTGGGATGTAAAAATGGTCCTCCACTTTAGGTTGCACAACACTCTATCAATCCTAGTTTGAATATAATTAATCAATTAACCAGTAAAAAACAAACTAGAGCAAATCCATAAGTTCATAGTCTTGAACATAGTCCCTAAAGTCAGAGAGCCTGCTGGGCATCAAGGGTTTACCTCCATATTTTTATTTGTTATAGAGAACACAATTAAATCCCCCATAAGGATCCAAGGCGCATCCATAAATTAGGAGATATCCCACAATGAATTCCACAAATCTAGTCAATCAAAAGCCTTATTAAATTCATAAATACAAGTGAAGAAAGAGGTAGCTATCAATCATGAATTCACCATTGATCATGGGTGTACTAATCAAATGATTGAAGGAAATAGAAGCATAGTTCCACTTAATCCATATCCTTCCTCCACTCAAAGTTGGAGATGTTATCTTCATAAAGAAATAGCTTGAACTTAGAGAAAGAGCTTAATTCAATAGAATCCAAATTAAGTTTAGTTTCAATAAGAGAATATCAAGGTGATATTCCTAACTAATCTCTGCAATCATTTAGCCTACTACCAAAAAGACCATAACATTCCGTGATCCAATTATCGGGAATCACATGAAGAAGTATGAGAGGCCAGGGCTTTTGCCCTTCTTCTTCTTTATTATTGTGAGCCTTTTGAGCTAAACTAGCATGTGAGGTGAGACTTGAACTTCTTTGAATCCAAATTAGTCTTCTGTGTTCAAGGACTTCCCAAGAATATTAGAGGACGTCAAGCTTTTGAGCATGAAACCTCAAGGAGAAATAGCAGGAGCAGTAATAATATGAATAGATAGCTTGTCGAGGATGGATCAAACATGTTGGCTTGAGCAACATGTTCAATGTTTTTCTGGGACTGGAGATTGGGTGGGGAGCCGGTTTAGCTCATTTATGGTGGAGGAGGGGAGTCATTCACTCTCTTTGGGAGTGAATGCAAAGAGTCCGTGATCGAGCTAATAATAGTTTGTGGTGACTTGGGAGAGAGGTGGGATGGATTGAGATGCCACATTGTCCCATGAGTCCTGCCTCACGACCTCGTGAAGAGGGGTTGGTTGGAGTTAAAGGACAGAAATGGTCTTCATGTGCAAAGGAGGCAAATTTGACACATGGTTTATGCTTCCAATCATAAAGAATGTCTTTCTTAAATTTGATGCCATTCAAATTGATAGAAACTGCATCGAAGAAGGGGAAGGGTTAACCCAACATGAAGGTAACCCTAGTTTTAGACGTGAGAGAGTCAATGACTGGGAATTCCAATCACTCCCACTTTAGAAAACCCGCTTCATTCCAACAACATAAAAGGGAAGTTGGGCAACTTGATCCATAGTGGTATTTCAACAAAGTTTGGATGGAAAAATTGCAGACCACTTTGGAATATAAAGGGTCTTGATTGAGAAAGCATGCCATTATCCTGTGAGAGATCAAAGTCTTCTTTGCAAGAAAATTTGAAGAGGAAGAAATCTCCTCTAGAGTTACAGCTCAAGGCTTTTGAAGGACCAATTCTTTTGACCGCATAAAATGAAGGGGGCACCAATTGATGGCCAACCAAAGAAAGTTGTCATTCTTTTGTCCATCCTGAATTTCCTCGAGAAGTTAACCTCATCGACTCACTCATGTAGTTGAGGGAAAAAGTTCATTATGTAAAAATAAATCCTTCCAATTGCATGTGAGGGGAGGTGTCTGCTCGGGGAGTTTGGCCCCAAGGGAAAGCACCAAGGAGTGAATTAGAGGGGAGGGAGGAAGAGAGGGAGGGGAAGTGCTCCATGGAATCCATGAGGGGGAATTGGAAGAGAAGGGTAAGGAAGCCTCTTCAGCCGGAGGCTAAGGAAGGAGGGATTTGAGAGCGCCAAGCAAGGAAAAAACCAGCCTCAACTAGGGGAGGAAGGAGCAGAAAGCTAGGCACCGTCGATGAAGGAACGAGAGGAGAAACCCTAAAGCTCATCCGCTATCCTAAGAGAGAAGAGAGTTGATGAGATTACAGTACGTGCAATCTTTCTTTACTTCAACCTTATGCGAGAGAGAAGTATCAGAAAAGAAAGAAGAGCTCGAAGTTTGCCCTCTTATTATTCTTATTAGTAAGATTATGATATTAATTAAAAATAAATTTAAATTCAATGTATTTGAAGAGACAAATTATACTAGTTGAAAGAGGTCAAGAATCAATAATAATAAAAATTATTATTATGATATTATAATTTTTTTCCTTTAAAAAAGTGGAACATGTTTTTAATAGCTATCATATTACAATAAATTTAGTATAAAAAATTATTTATTATGATGAAATTTTTTAAAATTAGTTAACTTAAGAGTCTAAATTTTGACAAGAAATTAGAGAGTTAAAAAAATTTTAAGGCTTTATTTGATGTTTGACAAAGACAAACATCAACATTAACTCCCATCACTTATTCATTGTTGTTACTTAGTCCTTCGCCACATTGTTAATGCTTAATCGCAATTGCTTAACCGATAACACTGAACTAACATAAGCTCGATCATTATTGTGCAACTGTCATCACCCTCTAGTATAAACTTATTTATCATGAATACAATAGATTAAATAAGTGTTATCAATTTTATAATTCGAACTTCTCAAGTTAAGAGAAAAATCAAATTTTTATAATCTTACTTATATGATAGATAATTTCAACTAATTCAAATTCTATGAATTTTTTTTCTAAAATTTTAATATAAAAAATTATACTATCTTTATAAAAGTTTTCTATAATCTATTTTTGCTAAATCCTCATGCAATATTCAATATTCATACATTAAAATTTTATAATATAGTGTGAAATAATTATAAAGTTAAAATTATTTAAAATATAAATTTAGAAATAAAGACTAAATTAAGTATCATGACATAATAATTATGGCAAACTATTTTGAGGATAAGATCTTATAGACACGATATGGAACCAAGCAATTCTTAAATTAAATCACATTTTTTTTCAATGCTAAAAATGTACCTCGACATTTTGAATTTATATTTAAAAGTGATCAAATAATATAACTCATAATTAATCTTCTAAATGAATTAATAATAATAATGTAAAAAATAATAATTCATATGTCAATACATGCACATCAATCAAAGAGAAAAAAAATTTGAAGTTATAACATCCTCACCAAGGAGAAAATATTACATGGGGAGACTCTAATGAAAGTGGGACACATGATTCTAAATAATTTTTTATATTATTTTTAATATAAATTAAAGAAACTGAGCCACGCGGATATGATATGGAGTCCGATGGAAAGCTTATATCAAGACTCGATGTAATATTTTCTCCTCACCAAGTTAACTGAGTGAACCTAAAATCCATGACATGATAGTGTTCACTACCAATTCATTATATATTAAATTTTATTTAAATAAAATTAATGCTTTTAAAACACATTCAGATCTAATTTTTTTTGCCAAACCAAATATCTATATTTGTCAGGATATTGCATTCTTAGCTGGCAAAATTGATCACATAGGCCACCTTGAAGGTAAAGACTCGATTGAAACCCGAGAAATCATTATGTGCAGAGTTTTGATGTAGCTCATGCCTAGACTCTAATAAGCCTATTGTGTATTATGTATATATGATGTAATTATCATGGTGTAATGCTATTGGAGTAGACATAACTACATTTGAATATTGGACGTAATAATTTCTAAAACATGACACCAGTATTCCATAGTATTGACCAATAAAAGGAAATGAATCCTTTTTTTCCATCGATAGCCACTAGCTCGATTCAATAAATGGCTAGTAAACTAAATTTAATGAGCTAATAAATCAAGATCAAGTTTGTCCCGATTTGATTTATTAGCTTGTGAGCCAACTTATTTAATAATTATTAATATAAATTATATTTAAAATATATTAATATTTAATATTTTAAGTATAAGATTATTAAAAATATTTAAAAATTATATCCCATTCTTTGCTATCTATTTTTTTAATTTTTTTATCATTTTATCAAAAATATTATCTGAATCAAAATTATTTTATCTTAAAAATTAAATGACTTGGCTCATGAGCTTACTCAAACTCAAATAATAAACCTCGAGCTCAAATCTATTAAATAATCAAGCTAAAGCTCAAGTCAAAATGACTCTAACTTAACTGCCTCATTTTCCACCTAGGCGATGTATAGCCAATAAAAAAAAATCTTTGTTCCTCTGGAAAATCTTAATATTCAAATTGATTTCAACAGCCTAATCACTTCAGGCCTATTGCAAATGAGAGCTTAGGACGAGTTTTATTTTTAACCCAAAAGTTTCATCTGGTTTGCCCTCTCCTCTTCCTCGTCACATTTTTTCTTCTACATGGATACTTCCTTCTGTCTTTGGAGCCGTTCTAATGTTTGATAACTCCCCAACTCTTTCTGCTGCTGTCCCATGGCTTCTCTCCTCTGAGCTTCTTCAACTTTCCTCCTTTTCTCCTCCAACATTTTATCCAACTCCTCTCATGTTAGATTAGTTCCATATGCAACAATGTGTATTATTAAGCTTCTTCATTTTGATGGTAATTCTATCATTTTATATTGATGCATGGATAATCCAATTACATCTTTGAGAGTTACACCTTTGGGTGTACCTTTTGAAGTCATTTTTACCTCCGTTGAGGTTCTCTCCTATAAATAATATTCTCATGATGCCTTTCTTACATCTTTCTTACATGCTTCATATTCCCATACAATTACCAACTCGCAATACAATTTGGTCCATAGTGTCTTGATATAGAATCTCATTTAATGCTATTTTCCAGCCTTTTCTCCTCCATCTTTGAATCTCCTCTAAAATCAACTTCATCATTCTCATTGTACATTTTTCATATCTAACTATGTCTAGAATAATTCATCCAAAGCCTTCCAATCATATTTTTAAATATTCATCTTGATTAGGAGTATTTCCTTCACTTTCTAACTCATCCTTATTTGAGTAATTAGAAATCTATCATTCTTCATCAACTACATAATTAGGATTTGTTATCCCCTTTCATGTTTTGTCATATGATTTCTTGTTATATCCTTACCCTTAGATGCATTGCATAAACTAGAGTCTCTTCTTATAAACGTGCAATGATGTTGGTTATGATAAGGCTTAGTAAACTTTAAGTGGATATTTTACAACATGGTTTCATACCCTCTTATATATTTTGTTTATTTACATTATACCTACCTTCAAGCTCTCCATATACATACATTCAACATAGAGATGAATTTCAATCTATCCTGATTTATTATATTCACTAAACTTATTTAGCACATTAGTAACAATATACAATTGCATGAACCCGATGAAATATAACTTCAGACATTACGATGCAAACATTGACTTCACTAGTAAATTTTTACCCACCAATAAAATGTCATCTTTAAAGTATAGAGTTCCTATCATCATGTACATTTTCCACTTCAAATGAAATGAATCATATTCATAAACCGTAATTACATCTTTACAAGAAGCCTTGTTATAGTTAGAGATTAGCATGTAGTTTGTTCATCAAAATAGGAATTTTAGTCAATGATAAGCCAAAAAAAAACTCTTAAACACACTTGTAAACCTGAAATAATAGTCGGGACTTAGGGACCGTTCCTTCTAAAAACTTGCCAAAAAAAATGAAACATAACCCAAGAAGAAAAATTGAATAAAAAAAGGACATTATTGTGTAGGCATATTTTGCAAAACTTTATATGGGGTTATAATACTAAAGAAGATTTTTTTTACCTTCATATATATGCCATAAGTCAGTCAAGCCACAAGTCAAATTACGAACTTGATGCAATAAAATTCGGGCTCAAAATGCAACATCACCCAAAATAGTCAAAATGACATCGATGAGACTTTGCCATCGCATTGAGAATATCAAAATTGATGAAATATAAATATTGCATAATCTAATGATCAGCGATCAAGCGTATGTCGATATCGAAATCATGTCGAGTGATGGCGATGCTCAAATGACCTTTGATCGATGAACGGACTTCGCCATCATGTTCAAAACATCAAATTTGGTTAGAATATAAACATTGCACAATCTAATAATCAACCGATCAAGCGTTTGAGCTATCAAAGTGCTAACACATATATCAGAGTTGGGAAGCTATGACAATATCGAAACGATCTCCGTTCATAAAATTGATTGTACCATTAGCTTCAAAATATTGAAATCTATCAAATGAGACTATCCACGCTCAATTTAGATGAGTCTACATAAATGTCGAGCGATCTGAAGTGGCGACACACAATTTTGAGTCGAAATTGATCCAATTTTCACGACTCAAACCAAACGGCTTCGATCACAAAGCGGAGTTGTCGTTGTGCGGAATATTGGAATAACCTAAGAGGGCATATTAACTATATGTTTTTTTGTCATCATAAAATTCAGATTAGAGTTGATTAGTATATTAATTAGATAATTATATTAATTAGCTTAAATTTTAAAATAAAACTACCCACTCAATCAACCTCTTTCTCGTTGTTTCCTTTAACGCAAGCATGATCCTCGCCAATCCGCTCTAGTTCCATCTCCTAAAGCAAACTTTTCCCTCGTATTGCTTAAAAAAATAGGCAAGCGCGGGGTTCCCTTTGTTTTCGATCGAACAAACTGGGTTCTCTTATTTTCCTGCTCCCTGACGTGGACTTCCCTCCCTCCTTCTCTCATTACGTCCATCCCTAGTCGAGCACAGGAACCGCTCTCCCCTCACTTCTCAGCATTGGTGGCGTGTAACTAATCCATGCCGGTGATCCATGGTTCTACCAAAAGAAATTTTGGATGGCGCCTGCGTGAGTAATGAAGTGTGAGGGAGATGAGCAAGACGATAAATTGGATACTGTGGTGTTTACTTTTTGTGTTATGATTGTTATGTGTGTGTTTATGTGAGTGGACACCACACAGATCCACAGATGTACTCATTAGGGTGATTAGGTACAATATTAAGGAATAATGTACTATCTCAAGAGATAGAAGTCACTACCCTATAATAGACCTAATCACCAATGAGGACTCTAAGACATAATGGGTCTTGAATGTACTAGATCTTTCCCTACTTTACATGAAAAGTAAAGCGTTTATTTAAATCGGGTTCATTAAGTTCCTATGGAGGCAATCCCCATAGTTAATTACATCCTAAGAATGAGATTCCTTAAGAATACTCGATAAGGTAAATGATCATTATCTCCAAAGATTTCAAAGATAAGACTATCAATCAATTGGTTAATTTTTTTTAAAATTAAGTGGGATTGATCAAAAGGGTGAGTTATTATCAAAACCAAAGAGAGATGAGTATGGGATGCTCATGATACTAGGAAGCCTAGTGAGCATCCCAAACTATCCTATGGTTGGGCTTTATATTTTTGAAATTGAAGAGAATCATATGTTTGAGTTGAAATTTTTTTATTAGAAATCTAGGGCTTACAATTCCACAATACAAGATTATAGAAATGCCTAAGAGGTGAGGATTTGTGCTTATAGCCCCAAAGAAACAATAATCTTAGATCCTAAATCTAGGGAGCTTTGGCCAAAGCACCACTAAATCTATGGAAAATGGGCATATGGTTTACCTCCACAAGAGAGGATAAACCACCCAAGACTTACAACCACGGGGTGCTAACTAACTCCTCCTATGATTTTAAATACATATAGGTAAGTCTTATGCTTTACAATATGGCTATATTGTTGCTTATTTAGAAAGGAGACTAAGTCTTTAAACTCACTCCCTAAGAGACTAGATCATGAAGGGCATGAATAATGACCTAAATCTAATACAAATTTTGTTAAGTTTTATTTTGATCTTTGGACTTTTACTTTGAGCTATATGATTTTATATGCCTAATACATGAGAAAATTAGTTATGGGCCAAATCGAAAGAAGGAGGTGTGTTTCCACCATGACATTCAAAGGTCAAGCCATTTTCTCTGGCAAAAGTGGAAGCCCTCCATTGGCAAGAGTGAGATAATATGATTTATTCTTGATGTGAAACATACAAAATCCAACTAAGAGGTTGCTAAATCTTTTATTATCTTAATTTAATTCTTATGCTTTAGGTGAAGTTATGAATTATTTAGTTTAATTTTGAATTGATTAATTTGATAGAAGATTTATTTTTTCATAAGAGCCTAATCGCATCCAGGCCACACAACAATCACCAATCATAAAGAAACTATGAAAAGGCATTCCATTTCTAATGCACAAGCTAAACAAACATCAAATAATTTTATAAAGCTATCGCAAAAGAATAAGAGGCATGTGTGGTCAGGTACCGCCATACAACCCGAAAAGAAATGTGGGTAGCCGAGCTCTACCCTTATACATCTCATTATAAATGAATAATTACAATTAAAAGGAATTCATGTTATGGGGGTCTTCATTCTTCATTCTTCATTTTGATTTGCTTCTTTTTGATTAGCTTCTCTTCTTTCTTCTTTTTGGCTTGATTAGAATATGGTTGCTCCAAAGGCATCACATGGTACATAAGACTTGATCTTATAATCAATGTTCATCCTAATCCCCATAACATTCATTTCAAATCTTAATTGTAAAATTTACATCAAAATGGGAAAGGAAAATCTAATTAAACTTACAAAACAAAGGTTAGCTAAACATACCACATAACTAAGCAAGTATATGAATAATTTGGACTTAGCACCCACACATGGGTAACCAAAGTCCACTGTCCTAATTTTTATGCTTAGGATATAAGCAACACACACAAAAAAATCATTTATATTTTTATTACAACCTTAAGCACAACCCGCAAAAAAAAGCATGATTAGGATACCTAACATCCAGACTATGCACATACACCCTAACATCCAGTCTAAAACATTACTCCACAAAATAAAAGTATGCATGCATCAAACCATGCACCGACACCAGCCTAACATAGAGCTAAAAATGGTGACTTAGTCTAATGTGTGTGCCATTTAAGGTTTGTGTGGCATGTCTTAGCTAGACTTTAAGGTTGAAATTTTTTTAAGTATGAAAGATTCAATTTAGAAGAAGATTTCATTTTAAGTGATTTAGTTGATTTGTCAATTTTAGTTGGTGATTTGATTTGGTTTGAATGAACCTACACTTTATGACTGAATGTTATGAAGAGAAGAAAAGAGAAGAGAACTTGTCTTTCATCCCTATCTTAAAGCATTTCTAAGATAGTGAATTTCCTTTAGTGAATGATTTATTATGTATTTTAATTGATCCTAAGTTTGGGTTCTCTTTAAATAGTCCTATTCAATATGAAAGACATCTTAGAATTAATTATGGTGGATTACTATCACATAACACACACACTCATTTTTTTCCACCATGTATACCATGCATATGAATAATCCTAAGCATACCTATACATGCAATGCAAATCTTAGCACACTTTGATGATGAATGCAAAGAGATGTGATTTGGAAATTTGGATATTTCATTTGTTGATTGGATCATTTATGCATGTCTTTATTATATAGAAGAGAGATTTTTCATCCATTAGCTAATGCACATCCACATGTATAAAAGTTATAAGTGAGTACCATTATTTTCTACACTAAAGGTACAAGACCTACTTAGGGCTACTTAAAGTCTCACAACTCGGGATGTCCGACTAATATACCACTTTTCATAAATATATGTAGATGTACAAAACTACAAGGATGAGAAATCCATGAAAAAAAATTTATGTTTCATTTATTTGGTTGTATGATTTACATGTGTAACATGAAGATTTTTCTAAGTCATAATATGGAGATGCATAGAATAGATTTAGGCAAGTGTTATATTCTTTTTAAATGAACTATACACTTTGCAAATCCTATGTGAATCCATATTAAGAGAAAGAAAGAAGACTTCATAATACACATCTTATGCTATCATCACATGCAAGCTTATAAAAATTTATAACTAACATCACTTCATTTTATAATCTTTGGTTTATAAGTTTTGAAAATAATTTTGATTTAATAATAGGATGATAATACCACTCATATTTTTAATTTTAGCCAACACATGCAATTTGACATAAAAGGAAACATTTTTATTAATTGATTTTCAAAAGATATGGATGCATTATTTCATATGGAAAATAATATTTAGCATGATTGGAAAGAAATAAAGGGATGTAAGCACATAACTTTATTCACCCTAATTAATTCCGAAGGACCATCATACCAAATAAGATCATTTAAAGTTAATCAAAATTCCTTAAGGAGATTTTTATTTTTGAATTTTATTTGACTTAGGAAATATGAGAAGGGTTTGCTAATCCTAATCCATTCCCCCATGTATGAATTGGTTTGGTTTAATTTAGAACATTAAGTTGATTTTATGTTTTTAGCTAGGTTAAGGTATGAATTAAATGGATTAATTATTCCTTACCTATATTATCTTAAGTTAATTAATTGATTAATAATAAGCCAATATAATATGCAACCACATGAAAAGTAAATTTGCAATCCCTAAGAAATGAAAGGGGCCTAATTAGCTTATGATTAATAATTAATAAAACTTAAGGGATCTCACTTAATTATTCTTATGATTTTCTCACACATGTGAGCCAATCATAATTTCATTATCTCTCACCTTGGGTTTGAACACCCAAGAAGCTACCCAAGATGAATTAAAGGTTGTTTAGGTTGGGTGAATTGATTTTTAATTTTGATTTCATTAATGAATTGATTAAATGCTTTGATTATGCTTTGATTTAAATGATAAAGTTAACTTAGGGGAAAGGAGGCAAGGCCTCAATCCTAATCCCTAAATCATTCAATCATTCCACTAGGTTTTGATTCCCTCATTTTGAAGATCTAATTACTTGATTAATCAACTAATCATTCCATTAACCCATTAATTAATTTAAGTTTCAAAGGTAAAGTATACTTAGGAAATAAATTAGGAAAATGTCTCCAATCATATTCCCCAAATGATTTTTTTAACATGGATAATTATATTCAAGTAATTAATTTAGCTACTATTCATTCCTTAATTATAATTAATTTGATTAAGAGAGATTAGGCTTGCTCAAATGATTTCCCTAATTAAGCCATCAATAAAATCCCAAAAAAAAATATGAAAAGGTCATCCCACATTCATAAAAAAATTTGAAATTAATTGAATGCTTAATTGATGTAATTAAGCTAATTAGATTTTTTAATAAAACCTACTAAGCCAAAGTCACTATTCAAAATTAATTAATTATAATTTTCCTAGATTCTCCTAAATATCTTCAAAATGAGCAGCATTTTTTTTTTTCTATAATTAGTTATGATTTTAGAAAGTTTCATCATTAAAATTGAATTAATTAGGCCTAATTGTTTGTTCTGTATATCGATGGATCTTCAGAACACCATTTATCATGCAATTTGGTCGCGAAGCCAATATCCGTCTGGCTAACATTGTGAGCAGTACTGGGGATGTTGGAGCTACCATTCAATTTGATAGTGTAGACTTTCCAACCATCACCGCTGTAAATAATCCTCCACCTGAGCATTTGCATATTGTACACACCAACCTATGCAATGGAGGAGGACAATTGGAACCACTATTATTGAGGTTCATCAAAAGAGAGTATTTGTACTTAAAAGGTTGATTCATTTTGAGGTGCCAGTCATGAAGAGAACCTTCACTGGGTTGAAAGTTTCAGTCTTACCTTTGAATGCGACAACCCTGCCAGTTGAATCTTTTGCACTAGGAAGGTATGATACCGAAGCCTCATCTTCTGGAGGAAAATTGAGTAGAAGTCAAAAGAGAAGAAATACTAAACTGCGAGCTCTAGTTATCGTCTAAATCATAAGTCATACATAACCAACCTTACAACCGTATGAGTATTTCTCAATAAATTTGAAAATTTTGAGATGGGTGAAAAGGAATAATGTTGATGTTAACGGTGTTTCTTCTCAATAACAAGTTTCAACCTTTCTGAAGGAACAACATGAAGCTTCATCTACTCGAGCACATAGAGTTCTAAAGGTTGTTAAGGAAAAATGTCTTATGAAGAACATGTATTAAATATCAATTATCAAAGAAGCCAAAATGCTCCACTACAAAAACTACAATTAGTGGTAGTAAGCGCTAAGAATGTTCTAGAAATCCCTAGGAGCAGGTGACACGAATCAGATGTTCAGAATCTGCTACCAAAGGTCGGTAAAAGAAAACAAATATGGAGGCCGAAGCTTCGAGAAGAAGTGGCATTGTAAAAGCTTCTTCATCTGGGAGCAAGCTAACCTAGAGACATCGAGAAAGAGAAATGCTAAACTACATGCTCACATTGTTCAAGTAGAAATTATACAAAGTTGTGAACTAAGTGAGTGTTCCAACCCATAAAAAGCCTAAGATGGGTAAATAAAAGCTCACTTGGTCAAATCAAGCGTCCTTCTAGACCCGACAATGTCGTTCCAACTTCTAGTGAGGAAACTCAAAATAGATATACAAGAGTGTATCGGTTCTCAAAGTTGCTAAGAAGAAATGATGATGAAAAGAAAATATGAAGGTCCTATCCTGGGAGACTAGAGTTACTCTCCAAAGAGACCTCCTCTTACGGCAAAATGCCTACTAATTCAAGTCTCGCACGGTGAGCATCGATGTGTGACACTTGGATGACATGTCTAAGAATCTGCCATCGAAAGGTCCCGACAAATAGGTGAGCAAATTTGGAGGCCAAAATCTCGAAGTAAAATTCCCTTACAAATAGACAACAGCGTGACATTTAGACTGTACTCCCACAAAATCCACTCCTCATGTTAAAGTATTTGGAGCTAAAGTAGTCTTGCCACTTGAAGTTGAACTACCTTCACTCTAAGTAGCCATTCAACACAATCTCACTCAAGATGATAATGTATGTCTACGGATGTGAGAATTTGATGGACTTGATGAGATCAGGCACCAAGCTCAACAAAATCTAGAAGTCTACTGAGCAAAGATGTCCAAAAGCTCATTATCTAATAAGATTACCCTCATCTTGAGGATTGATCCGCTGAAGTACTTGATGATAAGACCAGCATTAATAGGTCACTTGGCAAGATGGGCAGTATTGCTTTTGCAATTTGATATCACATAAGTTCCACAGAAAGTAGTGAAGGGACAAGTCTTAGCAGATTTTCTGGCTACACATCCTATCCCTATGGACTGTTCTCTCAATGATGATTTTCCCGATGATCAAATTATGCTCATTCATGAAAGAGAAAAATTACAAATTAAGGAAATATACTTTGATGGAGCCTCATCGATCAAACAAGTCTAATCTCTAAATTTTCCAAGAGAAGAAGCGAATACATCATCTTCATAACAGAAGGAGGTATAATGAGATCATATGGATTGAGCCAAGAACTAATAATGAAGCTAAATATGAAGCTTAGTGGCGGTGAAGAAGCTATTTTCATAGGCATTCATAACTTGCATATTTTTGGCGATTCTCCTTATTATAAATCAAGTACTTGACATCTATAGAATCAACAAGCTTGAGTTTTTTATCATAAGAGTTCTCGAGCTTATGAAGCATATAAAATATCACACTAACTTGAGTCTCGATCCAAAATAGTAAGGTCGATTGCTTGGCAAAATTAGCTAAGAAAATGACAAGTATGAATGATGATTATATCATAATCGACATATTTACTCAACAAGTTCTAGAGCCGATAAAGTATCAATCCTCACATGCAGAAGGGGGTACCAAATCTGACCCAAGAGGATGCGACTCAGGTTGCTCCTCATACTCCTCAAAATCAATAAGAAGTTATTTTAAGAAGAGCTAAGAATGACATTGCCTAAAAGCAATGCCTTTGTTGTAGAAGAGTCATGATTGGAGGCAAGCCTTCATCAACTATTTTAAAGAAGACAAATTACCAAGTAATAAATCACCGAGGCTCAAATCAAAAGAGAATGCTATGCTATACTTTTCAACAACACTTTATATCATAGATCCTTTGAACAAATGTGGCTGATGCCTGTGTAGATGAGCTAGCAAAAGTGATGGTTGAAGTTCATGAAGGACTTTGTGGTGCACATCGTCAGTCCCAAGATGAAAAGATCAAAAGGATGGGTTATTATTGGCCATCTATGGTGAGAGACTATATTAATCAAGCTAAGAAGTATCATGAGTGTCAAGTACATGGGAATCTCATTCATCAACCACCAAATCCATTACACCCAACGATAGCATCCTGACCATTCAAATGCTAGGGTACAACTGTAATTGGACCAATTGCTCCACCACAGCTAGACATTGCTTCATGTAGAAGGACCGACTATTTCTATCTACTCCCATTTTAATTTACCAGAGTGATCAACTTCTTCATGCATAATGTAGTCAGATTTGGAGTGCCATGTAATAATTATAATGGCACACAACTTTCAAAGTGCAAAGATTTATAGATTCATCAATCGACAAAATTGATTGGATACTCTTCAATATATAATCCAAGAGGAAATGGCTTGAGGCCTTCAACAAGACATTAGTCAAGTCGCTCAAGAAGATTCTTACTAAAATAAAAGAGAATGGCATACCAAGCTAGTAGAGGCTCTACATATCAAACTACCTACAAGATGCCAATAAAGCCACCCTATTCATTGGTATTTAGAACCAAGTAGTTCTTTTCTTGAAGTTGAGCTACCTTCACTTCGAGTATCCATCCAATAATCAAAGATCAAATCTCATCGAGAATGGTGGAACTCGGCTTGATGAAGTTAGATTGCAAGCCCATCAAAATCAAGTCTATCGGGCAAAGATGTCCGTGGCTTTTGACGTGCGTGCTCAAACATTCCAAAAGGAGAATTGGTTTGTGACAAGACCAATTATCCAATAAAAAATTCGAAAATTTGAGCCTAACTGGAAGGCCCTTTTCATCATTGAAAAGGTATACCAAGGAGGGGCATACCAACTCATAACTTAAAGGGTGAAAGACCAATGCCACCAATTAATGGTCGATACTTGAAAAAGTACTATACTTGACAACCACATTCTCGAGGTACAATAAAAATCCCCATGCAAGATAGGGGACATTTTTTTAGTATATCTATTTAGGTTGACATCGTGCTTCATGCCGAGATCCTTAAATAAACATACTCCAAATGAAGAACCTTTTCGTGAAAATTCTCCTATTACATAAGGGGCATTTTAGATTTATATATATGGATGAAATCAATGTTGTATGTTAAAATCTCCTTTAGAGTATATCAATTCAAATATTGATGTATTTATATAATTTCATCTTGAAAATTCTCCTAAATGTGCTTTAGAATTCCCTTGCAAAAAAGGGGCATTTTTTGCTTTATATTAAATTTATTTGAGTTGACATCATGCCAAAAGATGAGATTATCAAATTTATTCTTATTCAGGTTGACATCAAGCTTTACGTCAAAATACCTGAATAAGTTCATAATGGTCATTGTTAAGTTACATGTTCTTGAAGAAATAAAAAGAATCTATTTCTATGCATGAAAAGATAGCCCTAAATGTCAAGAAATTTATCTCAAGACTTGCCAAATTCTGGAGACCAAGTCAAAAGAACTCTCGATTTTGGAAGCTTTAATTAACTGAGTTGGAAAAACATCAACCTCTATGTTCCAAAGTCTAGAACATGGATGGGTTCTAAATGTCAGACTCAACAAGCCCTCAAATAGCTGAGTTGCTGACGCTCTCCTCACTCAACAAGCCGTGAGAAAAGGCCGCAATGAAAGAACCCCGTTCGTCAGTCTGATGACAAAACCACTAACCCACTACAACTTAAGTCGAAGACTTGAGTAGGTTCTAAAGGTCTAACTCAACAAGCCCAAATATGGTCGAAGACGACGCCTCCTCACTTAACAAGCCGCAAGAAAAGAAAAAAAGAGCCCCTCTTCACCCAATGATGATAGTTATTCAACCTCAAACTAGATCCAGCTTAGTGATTACAAGCAACCAGGATCCAAGAGATCTCTACTTGATCGATAGATCAAGACAATATGAGGAAACTTAATTGTGGCTCCTCAAATTAATCATATATATTAAAGGTGATATTTCAATCTATTCTCAAATGATCTGATCAAGCTCAAAGCACAGATCAAAGCCAATCTCCTCATCAAGTCCATCAAAGTAAAAAGCATAGGACCGAGGAAGCAATTCCATAGTTCAAACAAAGCCGATGGTAGAACTAAATGAATTTTATGGTTATTTAGTCTGTTAAAGCACACGTTGCCAGACTAATAACTCAACATTGACCCTACATAAGCGAAGGTCATCATCTGTATGTATCCTCCAATGAATCCAAATAAGCAGCAAGCATAGGATTCATGGTATACATACACTTCCTGATAAGTCAATATTGACAAATCAGGTCAATCCTTCATCCAGTCCGTCAAGCTCAAAGCTAGGACAAAAGGAATTTCAAATCTGTTCAAGCACAGATAAACTGATTCCCTAGTGGAGTCATTCATCAAAACAAGCAGACCAATTCCTCCATCAAACCCCACCAAGCATGAAGCTAGGGTTGGAGGAGACTCAAATATGCACAATAACATAAAGAAAGAGACCTTCAACAAAGCCATCAAGTAGATAGTAGAGGGTGCAAGAACTCTTCCCTATCGACGACATTCAAGCAAAGAAGTTAGATGTCAAGGCATAATCTAATGATTAATCCTATCAAAGTTCCATTATCAAAAGAAATGATCCAAGTTCTATGGCAAACCCAAAAGGTCAACCAATTTCAACAACGACTTCATGCACAAATCACATTTGTTGGGGCATTTGTTGACCTCCATATGTGTTCCATAAATCAAAACAAGCCTACAAATCAAATTAATGGACTTGGAGCGTACAAATCGGGTTCAAAATGCATTGGATGTCACCGAAAATGATTGAAATGACCTCCGATCGATGAACGGACTTTTCCATCGCATTCAGAACATCAAAATTGGTCAGGATATAGATATTGTAATGATCAATTGATCAAGCGCTCGAGTCATCAACATGCTTGCACGCATATCGATGTCGTAGTAATCGATATGACCAAATGACCCCCGTTCATGAAATTGATCATGATGTTAGCTTTGAAATGGAAAAATCTAATAAATGAGACTATTCATGCTCAATTCAGATGAGTCTATGTAAATGTCGAATAATCAGAAGTGGTAGCATGAAATCGAGGTTGAAATGCAGGTGTCATCAAAATCAACAAATGACTCCGATGAACGGACTTTTCATGATAATCAAAATATTAAAAGATATAAATTCTGATCAATATCAATGAGAATCTGCACTTGAATGAGATCAATCAGATAAACAAATGATCTCCAATAAAACGAATTGCCATTGGGAGAATGATAAATTCCAAAATTTATATATATATATATATATATAATATATATATATATATATATATATATATATATATATATATATATATATATATATATATATATATATATATATATATATATATATATTGCATATATTAGTGTGAAATCAACTTTAAAATTATTTAATAAATTTAAAATTATTTTAAAATCCCCAAATTACCCTCCATTTACCATTTTAATTTTTCTAAAAAAATAACCACTCTCCATTTAGCAACCTCTCATTTCCATCTCTCAAATTTCTCCCTCATTCTTTTCTCCATTTTCTCTCTCACTCTCTCATACAAGGTAATTTTAATTTCCTTTTTTTTCATTTTTTCTCCATTTCACAATGTTTCAGATTCATGTTTCATTACCTCTCTCCGCGTCTCATATTTGATCCTGCATATTTCCGTCCATTTTTTTCACCTCATGCCATCCCCATATTGTGAGCAGGCTCATGCCTTCCATACCTGACTCACAGAATCACAGCCCGACTCTGCTCCAGATCTGCCGCACAGACCGCATCACCCACAGGACCAACTCTGCACGACTCTTCCCCCAAGCGAACCCAGAAGACACGCAGACTCACGACCCTGATCTCACGTGAATTGTCACCGGCATATCGACGCCATCATTGATCGCCATTTTATGATTTACCGCCACCGTTTTGCAAAAAAATTTTGTCCATTGCTTAGGACAAACACCAGCCTCCTTTCCATGGCCCATCAACCTTTCGACCTGCTCATCCTTCCCACGCCTGCCCAGCCATTCTTCCATGTAAAATAGTCCGCAACCCTTTTTTCCATCCATTTGCTTCACCGGGAATGAAGAACATCAAGAGGTGAATTCTTTTTTCTTTTTTGCATACCAGTTTGTGCTTCGCGAATCGAGAAGAACATCGTCAAGAAGTGAATTCTTCCTTCGGTTTCCTAAGTCGCATGCCCAGTAGCCCTTCTAGTTTTCACTTCGCTATGAATCGGGAGAAGAACATCATCAAGAGGTGAATTCTTCTTTCGATTTTTGGCGTCGATTCCCCATAACCTTCCTACCTTCACTTCGCTGCAAAATCGTGGAAGAACATTATCAAGAGGCGAATTCTTCTTTCAATTTTCAGCTTCGCACCCCTTACCTTGCATCCAATTGCAACCCAACCCCATTCCTTTGCCGAGCACTGGCCGCAAAATAAGTCAGAACATGTGAGATTTGTGAATGTGAATATATATACATGCTTGTGTTGCTTTGCAGGTTTGAAGACCTCGTTGTGCTCAAGAGGGCGCGACGGGATGAAAAAATATGTTGTGGTGTCGCAAGACACCGCTCGCTACGCTCAAGAGGGCATATCGAGTAAGCCAAACACTTGTTAGATGTCGCTCCCCCTAGATGAAATGCTGCCAAAATTTTGTCTAATTTCCAGACTTAGTAAAAAAGAAACAAAGGGGATGATTATATTTTTCATTGTATGTCTTCTTTAAGGTCTGAAGGCCTTGTTGTGCTCAAGAGGGCACGATGATCCGGTTGTGGTGTCGCAAGACACTGCTACGCCAAGAGGGCATACCCAAGTAAGAAAATACCCCCTCTCTACACCTGGGATGATGCGGAGGTTGCAAAATTTTTTTTGACTTGAAAAAATGGGAGGATAAAATGACTTAGAGCTGCTAAGTAAGAAAACACTAATTTTATAGCATAAAAAAAGGGGGCCTTTAAAGAAAATTTTGGGAAAAATAGAATATTTATTTAAAATGCAAAATTTGGGGAGGATAATATTAAATTCATAAACTTTGGGAGGCTAATATTAAACTCACAAACTCTAATTGTAAACTTATATAGCTTAAATTAAAGTGGTAAAGTGAGTCCTCTTTTCTTGCAAATTCTCAAAATTAAACAAGCTTTAATTGAAATTGGGGAAGGAGAGGAGAGGACTAATGCTAAATCCAAATTGGGTTTAATAACTCTTATATCTATATGGAGGTGATTACTATGCTAGCTAATAAGCATAATAAGGTAAGCAACAAACATCAACATAACTTATCAAATTGGTGTAAATTAAAATCAATCAGAATTACAAAACTCAACAAGTAAAATTAAACAGTAATGTGTTAAACTACAATCTAAATCAAAATGCCTTCTTCGCCACCGGATCTGCAACTCATCGTACAAGCAGACAGAAGGCGATACTAAATCAAAATCTACAAAATCCTAGGGCCTCCTTTAATCAAAAATTAAGGAATTTCATCCTAATTATGATTTTCAAGAGCAATTTCATTAATTAGATGAAATTATAAGCTATAAATTCCATAATGCTCATAGAGATTTCAAGTGCAAATTTTAATGTTAAAGAAAGCTTAAAATTGGAATTAAATGAAAATACAAAATCAATTTCATAATTCAAAAAATAAAGCTACCTAAATTCTTAAATACACGCATGTGCCTCGCTTTGAATGCCTAAATTCAAAGATGCTGGTGCATCCGGTTTAGTCTTAGAACTAGGTCCGGGTTAACAAAACCTAAAAATCTAGAATAAGAGTTTCAAATAAGTGAAATATTTGAGAAATTGATTCTGTCAGGTGACAGTAGATCTAATCCTCTATTAGCAGCTAAATAGAGTTGACAGGATCTAAAGCTCTTAAATGCATGCAAATTAATCAAATTTTTAACTCAAATCAAATATCAATCTAAAATAACTTAAATGAAATTCTATCATAAAAACTTAAATCAAATACAATCTATCCACCTTCCGCAACTATTTATCGGGGGTGACAAATTAAGAAAACTATAGCTCACAAAGGAGCCAATATCAAATCAAGTGTTATGCTATGTTCACTCTCAATCAATTTATCGCCATTGACGTGGCCTGTGTCCTCGAACTTGGCCAATAGGCTCCAAATGAAGCATGATCCTCCGATCGATGGTTTGCCGGCTCCATTATATTATGATCACACCATAATGCTCCCAATGGCTCATCCTTTAAGTTGTGAATCATAGGGTATACTTGATAGGCAAACAATCTCATCAGCTGAGGTGGACTTAAGATTATCTCCTTAGACAATCATCACCCCAGGTCTACAAGGATTTCTTGGACGATGTAACCCATGTATCTGATGAGATCCTTCATCGTTGACTACCTCCTCAACTAAGTAGACTAGGGACAAGCCGATGATAAACCATGGGATCTAGATCGGGCACGTCATCATTCCCCCAACCATCTAATTTAAGCTATAATGATGAATTTCATAATCTAAATTTTGAAACTCTATATGTTGCTACTATATGCTATGCTTTCAGCGATCTAATGACTAACCTTAATCGAAAGTTCTCTCTCACTTATTGAGAGGGTAATTAACTATAGGGCTTGTGCCTATAGGAAACCTGGAACCAGATCTAAAGTTCTCACCAAATGAGGATGAAATCTCTGGGTAGTGTCTTATCTACTATTCCATCTACCTTCTAAAAATTACCCCGACACATTTAAACTACTCTTTTCACCAAAGAGGTCAGTGGCAAAATTTTCGGAGCCCACATTAATCCCTAATCCCCGAGCCATGCATGGCGCGGCGCGTGAAATGATGCTTCCACTTGGCACCATGGGATATGTTATTTAAGTTGTCACATTAAAGTGAGGACGTGCTTTCTCTTCCAATCTGAGATCAGATGGACGAGATCAATCTCGAGGTTTAGGAAGGAAATAAAGGGATCTAATGCATGATCTAATCACAGTCGTCCATTCCAATCACACGGAACGGAGGGCGTATGATCCTTCTCCTTCACAAGCGACGAGAGATGAACACCGTTTGTCTTTCCTCGTTCAATTTGAGCTAACCCGAGCTCAGATTGGGATCAAAATGACCCCACACCTTCTAAAGGAGGGGGGATGCACATCCAACAGTCAAGATTGCATGGGATTACAATTCCCTTCGAAAAGGACCAAGCAAAATTTCCTATAGCTATGGTTTCAAGCAATCACACGGAGGTTATCACTGGCACTTCCAATGGAGGAGGTAGCTTGCCTAGTAGAGATGAAGCCATGTTGAAGGAATCAAGCATTAATTTGAAGTTTGGTTGACCAAGCTCCCTTCAATGGTGATCGATCCTTGATCAAAGTGATGCTTCCTGGCTTGGAGACTTGGGAAATGATTTGCTTGAGATGAGGTCCAAGGATGGTGTGCAAGGTTAATTTGATTTTGGTTGAGAATTGGAATGAGTTGGATTTGGAATTGAACTCCCCTTTTTTGACTTTGAGTAAAATCAAAAATGGGAAATGGGGAGCTTCGGAATGGCTTGAAAAGGGGAGGCTTGATTCAACCTCAAAGCTTTAAGAATGGATTGCTTGTCATTTGAGTGAGAATGAAGGGGAGTATATCTTCCTCCTTGGATGAATGGTGAGATTGAATTGCCATTTTTTATCAATGGATTGGAGGCACGATTTGAGCAAAATACCCATGGGTCATTTTGGGTAGTAGAGTGAAGGAGAGTGAATTTCCATGTGAGTGGTTAGTGTATTTGATGATCCAAGTGCTCAAAGATGATTGAGGAGGTCAGTTTGGCCTTGTCTTAGGTCATGGACAACCCAAGCTCATTGGGTCATGTTCACCACCCTCTTTGGTGCCCATGTGGCCCAATAGGAGGATGCTAAGTGACCTTGAGAAAGAAATGATCAAGATACTCTTTGACCTAAGGCCAAAGTGGTCATTTGGCCATGAGTTTGATTTGGGCATATTTGAAATGATTCAAAAGTGGGTTGGGCCAAATTTGAAGTGATTTGGAGTTCATTTGATTTGAATTTGTTCAATTTGACCCATTTAGGTCAAGTTGGGTCAAATTAAGTTAGGTTGACCAATTAGGTCAAGTTCAAATGATCATGGATCATTTGGTAGATTGGTTCATTATGGTCATTTGGTCAATTAGATTTGACTTTGTTCATTTAGGTCAAAATGT
This sequence comes from Cymbidium sinense, assembly GCA_021442155.1. Classification (NCBI taxonomy): domain Eukaryota; kingdom Viridiplantae; phylum Streptophyta; class Magnoliopsida; order Asparagales; family Orchidaceae; genus Cymbidium; species Cymbidium sinense. The sequence continues at coordinate 34,760,826 of CM038226.1, read as the reverse complement.
TTGACCCAATTAAATTGGGTTTTAGGCTTGGTTGATCATTTGAAATGTATTGCAAGCTTTGGTTTCAATCAATTTGATTTGGTTTGATTTCAAGTTATTTTGACCTTTTGGTCAAGTTGGGTTCATGGTCAATTAAGGTTGGGTCTAATTGGTCAGAAGCTTTTGGTCAAGTTCAACGATCAATTTGGAATGAATTTGACCCATTGGTTGCAATCAATTTGGCTTAGATCAAGATTTGACCCATTTTAGCTTTTAGGTCAATTTAGGTCAACTTAGGTCAAATGGCCAATTGGGCTTGGTTTGGCTCAAGTGAGACTTGGTCATGTTCATTCAATCAATGAATGAGTCAATGGTTTCAATCAAGGGCATATGGTAGATTTTGGCTAGCTGGGTTTTATTTGGCTAAATGTTGACTTGGTCAAAGGCTAAGACTTGATTTGACAATTTGAGTGATTGATTATTCTAGGATGATTGTTGATCACAATGTGAGTTTGGATGAGCTTAGTTCAATCTAATTTGGGTTGGATTAGAACTTAGCTCAAAAAGGAATTTTAGGTCACTTTAGGTCAAGTGAGCATAAATGGGTCAATTGGCTTGATCAAGGCTTGATTCAAGTTTGGTTGAACTCACATATGGACTTATGATTGAAATATAAATCCAATTGTAAGTGATTTGGAGTTAAATGGGTTTTGGTTCATTTGTAAAAGTCAAAATGATGATCATGGGTACATGGGTTTGATTTTGGCTTGGTGATTGTAGTTTATGATTATATTTGGGCATGTGATTGAAGGAGTGATTGTTTGAAGAGAAAATCCAAGGGTTTGGATTGATTTAATAATTTGGCTAAATCCAAGAAATTGGCTTAAAGGATATAAATTGGATTTTGATTTGAGTTTTGAATTTATATCTCATCTATATTTGTGAATATAAATGATCCATGAGAGAATCATGTGAATTAGGAGTGATTTGATTGTGAATTTGGCTAAGGTAGGTCAAAAGTTTTGAAGAAGGAGTTTTGATTTGGTTTGATTTATATCCATTTGATTTAGATGATTTGGATGCCAATTTCATTTATAATTGTGAATATAAATGATGGAATAATAATTTATAAAGAAATCAGCTTTGGGTTGATTTGAGGGTTTGGCCAAGCTTATGAATGGTTCATAAAGATTTGATTTGGATTTGAGATTGAATTTGGGAATTCATGAATGAGTTTGGAATTGATTTGAGATTTAAGAAAATTGAGGGATTGATTTGAGCTTTAAAAAAAATCAAATGAGTTGGAATTGATTTGAGCTTTGATTTGGATTGGTTGGAATTGATTTGAGATTTGAGAAAATTAATTGAGTTGGGATTGATTTAACCCTCAAACTAGCTAATCACATGATAAATTAAATAATCAAATGTTATAACATGTGAAATCAACATTACATTTGCCTAAAATTAACATCACATAAAATCCACATAAAATCAAAATTAAATAAAAGGAGTTCCAAAAAATACCTAAAACAATTCTTTCAAAAAAATTTAAATCCACTCTAAACTTAACCTAAATCATAAAACTAGTTAATCACATTATACACTAACTAATAACATGGTAACACACAAAAAAATCAACATCACATTTACATATTTTTCATTTTACAAAAAAAAAATCCAAAAAAACTCAAAAAAATACCTAAAAGCATTTCCCCAAAGGAAATGTCATCGGAGGAGCGAATGATGCCGAGCTTGGCCGCTGGTTTCGTAAAAACAAAGGCATAAGGCATGGTCTCCGGAAGTGAGATTGAGAATAAAAACAAGATCGAGAGGCTCGTCCGATCTGGTTGATTTTTTTAAAAAATTATTTAGTCGCTATTTAATGCGATAACATCAGTATATTAACGCCACGTTAAACGATAATTTGCCCATTTTAACTTTTTTATTTTAGTGCCTAATCCGCTAATTATATTTTTAAACGTATTATTTGAAAATTTTAGCCATTTTATATGCTCTATGCTGACAAAGGATGTTCCAGCCTCTTTCGCTCCTTCCTAAACCCCTCCGCATGGCTCTTACTTCAACGCATCAAGAGGAAATATATTGCAAAGGAATTCGGTGGAAGATACAATAGAGATTGATCGATGCAGTGGAATCTTCAGGCCTAAGGAGGTCAACTGGTTTGAATCTCATAAGTAGATCAGTGTCAAGAAAGTAGTGACAGATCGGATCTGGAGACCGCAAAAGAAATTTGAATCCTGAGATCAAATTCTTTGAATATAAATATAAATAAATAAACAAACCCCTACTCGCCCTCTTCGCTTCTTCACGTCGTGATTTAGCCACCTGGCGAGCAGTGATCCTCCTTGCCATGACAAGCTAAGCTTTCCCTTATCTTAATGACCAAGACCAATTAAGTGATCCTGCTTGCCACAACCTTGTCCATCTACACACTTCGAACTCTCTGCTATGACTAGATGATGATCTTCCTTGCCACTGCGATGATTAGTCACGATTCACCATCAACCATGGTGATGTCGAAGGGATGGCTTCAAGTTGTTTCATTGGTTCTCGCTATGAGCCTATGGGCTCGATCACATCGACGCCTATAAAGTGGCTTGCATTAAATGCTTGGAAAAATATTAGGTATGGATACAATCACACCAATCAGATGATAAAATATAAATTAAATTTTATATTTTATGAGGTGTTTATACTTGATTTAATATCCAAATACAAAATTGTATCTAGACACCCCCATATAATATTCTCTCTTAAAAGCTCATATACATAAAATAGCTTTGTATTCAAAGAAAATGATTCATTTATAAATATATAGAAGCATAAATGAAAATAGATAATGATTCAAAAAGGAATATATATATATAAATAAAATAGAATATAAATATGTAAAATAATTTACACTTTTTATAAAATCTCTTGCTTTTCATTGGGGAGGAAATTAAAATTAATATTAAGTTTATAAAAAAAGGAATAAATATTCAACAATATTTGCACCAGCACAATATTAAAATTAATATCAAGTTTATAAAAGGAAATAACATCTCTATCGAGATGTCCTAAATAAGAGGATGACCTTCACCCATCTTTGGATATATAGTGCCTCTCATCTTAACTTATTAATAAAAAAGCACTCCTTACATTACTTTCAACACATACATCATTAAAATAAAAATAAAAAAACTTCTAAACACAAAATATGAACTCATTTAAAAAAAAAGACTTAAAATAAACTCATGATGGAATCAGCTACATAACTAGCTTATTGCAACTTATGGGCACATAATAAAATTTTGGGATTATTTCTATTTTTTAAGTTAAGTTTAAAATTTTAATGTATATTTTGATTTGAAATGAATGATATTTAGTATCTTAAAATATATTTTTTATTTTTATTAAATAATCAATATGTTAATTGCATTAATAGTCATTTTTTAAATTAATTAAAGCAACTAAAATTTATTTTTGAGTATTTTTAAAAATAAGTTATTTTATTTTGAAAATAAAAATATACAAATAATATATTAGAGAGATATAATTTTAAAAAAATAATAATAAAAATACAAAAATACAAAAATATTTCAAATAGGCCTTAATCTCTAATTATTATTCTCAAAAACTCTGCTCGAATTATTAATTATTAGTTGATTGCTATTAACACAGAAAAAAAAGAAAAGGAGGACTTTGAAAACAAAAGGAGTACTTTGTGATGCTGATTGTGAAATTGTATTTCTAATATATGAGATTTAATTAGCTAATTTTATGAGATTAAATGAAATTAAAATTATAAAATTTGTGCTAATTTCAAAATAATTTAATAGAGAATGGCACTAATATTAATTTTAATTTCACCAAATCAAATTGTGAATTAAAAAAAAAATTTTAAAGGAGAATTTTCTAACTTCAACAAATGAGATCTTAAGTGAGATACAAAATAAATATTTATTTTTAGAAAATATGCATTATACTATTATAATATATTTAACAGAATTTTAAAACATGTGCATAAATAAATAAATAAATATATAATAACTGAAAAATAAAAGCATATAATAATATACTTTGCATCTATTTTATTCCAACCTAAGTACATGAAAACTAAAAAGATGCGCAATCTTCTTTTATTTAGTGGCCAAATACAAAGAATAAATAGTTCCTTGATAATAAATAAATTATATACACACGGATGAAGAAAATCTAAATAATATATAATAATTTATAATATAATTATTAAAGTTTAATCATCCATATCTCAGTCAATAGCGCAGAGCATTAAGCATATATATAAAAACTTTCCTCCCTCGCTCACCACCATATTCAATCCAAGCTGTTATACCATTGCCACAATAACTTTCCCAATTCCCAAAGTAATTTTAGCCATTGTTTATCAATATCAATGATCAAATAGTTCTCACCAAAATTTTTAGCAATGGGAAAAAAGTAGTTTCCTTCCATTAATGAGAGAGCTCTGTTTTCCTTTCATCCTCTTCATCCGAGATGATGAGCATGATCCGCTTTTCGATCTCCATGTAGAAATTGTCGGGGGCTTCTTCATTGTATTTGCATCCATGTTAGAAAGGAGAGGTGAATGAGAAAGAGAAAAAGGAGGATGGATTATCGAGAAGATCAAGTGGATTGATTTATATATCCGAGGGATATCTAAAGAGAAGAGGTGATTCAGAATGACTGTTAAAACATCTATTTGATGTAATTATTTGAGGAAAGGAGGAGAATAGAGAATTTATGTATAGAGATTAATATGGAGAGCTTCACTGTTTCTTTAATGGAGAGATGAATTGATGGAACAAATATACATATGTCCAACGAACACTTTTACATAGGGATTTATTATAATAATCATTAAATTAGTAGAGAGATGACGATTTAGAGCCATTCTGGGACTGATTCTTCACTTATTTTCTAAAGCATCAATATATAATTAAAAAAAGGAGCATTTAATTAACAAAAACGTGAATATTTGTAACGTTGTCAGAAAACGTGATCACTATTCACGTTTTCTAATTTTTCTATTTCTTTTAACAATTTTAATAATAATATTTGATAGAATTTTAAATATATTAAATCAACATATTTAAAATATATAAATAAGGTAAGATTATTATTTATCATTTTTAATTTTATGAAAAATATATAAGAATATTAATTTTTTAAATAATAAGTTTAAAATAATTTGAAATATATAATTTAAAATTAACTTATGGTATTTTTTGAATCTTAAATAATTACTTAAAAATTTCAGATTGATAAATAGTACTATAGTTATAATAATTTATATTTTATTTATAAATAAGATTAATTTTATTAATCGTAAAACTAATTTTAACTTAGGATTTTTTAATAATTTTAAAAAAATCTTATTAATTTATATTATTTGGTGTTTTCATTATATAATATATATATTTGTTTTAAAATTTAAATTTCTAATGAATCAGTGGAATTTATTTATTAAAAGTTTTTAAAATATTTTATGTACAATTTTTTTAAACAAATTTAAACTTCTCTCCTATATTTTAATATATTAATAAAATTATGCATTTTACTTTTTTATTTTATTTAATAACTTATTATATATATATATATATATATATATATATATATATATATATATATATATATATATATATATATATATATATATATATATATTATAAGTTTACGTTATTGCTCCTTTTAAGTATCTTTTAGACTGCTCCTTTTGCTAAATTTTATTAATTATATGCTCCTTTTAAAATTATCCTTTATTGTAAAATTCAACTTAATTAGCAGAGTAGGATAAAATTGCCATCAGCCTTTCATATCATGAGGAATATGATATGTATTAATATCTGAGATTACGGTGAGGATGAATAATTTACATTAGGTTTGATACTGATGAGCTTGAGTGATTAAATTTCTGATTGAATTGAATCATTTCTTGTTCAATTGGGTTACGTTGGGTGTGAGAGTCAAACAGTGAGTGAAATCCTTTCCAATTGAGTCAACCGTAAAGGAAGGAAGCGTTGGGAATTTCGATCCGTTGGATCTAGCGCCTTTTTTCGTTGGATGGGTTCACTTGGATTGGTCTTTCTTATATTTGGAAGCCGTTGGATTGACTTGTGTTATCTTACGCCTTGGATGCTTTCTTGATCGAAGGTTCTTGATGCTTGAAAGTAGTGGATTACGTTTTCTGATGCTATTCATCGATCATGGATTTACGGACGGATCTGATCGTTGGATCTAGATTTTGAATTATAACCATTACCATTTTTACTTTTTTTGTTGTTTATTTGTTTAGGGTTCTAGGGTTTTGAGGCGTCGGAGATGGAGGAGATCCTTACCGATGTCGATCAAGGAAGATCCACCGTAGAATATCCACGAGGATGGGAAGACTTGAGAGATAATTTGGAGATCCGGATTTGTGCCGTCTGTTTGGGGTTTTCCTGGTTTCCACCGTGAGATTTGAGCTGCAGAGGAGAGAAAAGGAAAGAAGAAGAGGCGAGGAGGGAGAAACAGAAGTCTTGAGATAATTTCTTCAACCCTTTTCATTCCTCTCGATCTATTTATAGTTTTTTGGCTCTCATGGCATTTACGTTATTACATTTGCCTCTGCTTAGTTAGTTAGACTTCTTGATCTTCATATTCTATTAATCTACATTTTGGATCTTTGTCTTTGGATTAGATTACTTGATCTCATGCTTATTAATCTTACTTTATCTGGCTTGTTATATGTTATACTTCTTGATTCTTGTAATGTATGTTGGACAGTCTGTCTTTGTGATATTTTCTTTTATGTAGTAAAATCCTCGTAAAAGCTAATTATTTTATTTATTTACCTATTGATTTATTTTACTAATTCGGATCTTCTTACGGTTAGTTGTTGATGAAGTCTTTTAGCCAATTTGGCCTTTTCTTATTCTTTGGTCTCTGGATGGCTTGGGGATATGTGTTCATATCATTACTCCCTCCCCACCTTGACCTTGTCCCCAAGGTCAAAATCGAAAATTTCTTTCTCTGACCCAAGAAATATCTGTTTCTAATAAACCTTCCCTTTTTAATATCTCTTTGATGTTGATCTCCCTTTTGTATCATTCATGATCGGACTTTGATAGGTATAATAAACATTTGTCCATCTCAATTGGTTTGATAACTGTCTTTGGATGGATAGTAGTCTGTCTGTATGGTTTTATTCTAGATATGTGAAATACATTTATATATTTTGGTCATTTTGTAATTCAATTTTATAAGCCACCATACCTATTTTTTTAGTATTTTGAAGGGTCCATAATACCTTCTTTGCAATTTGGTATCTTGATTTCTTGTCCAAGTCTCAGGTTGTATTTTAACTAAAACTAATTCATTGACTTCCAATTGAAGGTCTCTTCGTGTTTATCAATCTGTTTCATCTGTTTTGAGCTTCCTGTAAATTGTTATCGGGGTTTGTATGTTCTTGTCTCTTTGTTGTATCGATTCTACCTCTGGGTATTGATTGATAGCATATGGAATGATTGTAGGAGTCTACCAAAGCTTGAAAAGGAGTCATTTTGGTTGAAGCATTGATGCTTGTGTTATAGTAAAACTCGCCCATGGTAGGAGCTGTAACCATGCCTTAGGTGTATCCAAAACAAAGCTCCTTAGATATTGTTCTAGGATTCTATTGGTTACTTGTCCATCTGTTTGAGGATGGTAACTTCTTGTGCTTTAAAGTTGTTCCACTTAGTCGAACAATTCTTGCCAAAAATTGCTCATAAACAATGGATCTCATGGGATACTATTCCTTGTGGTATCCCATGGAGTTTCACAATACGTGATAAAGATTTGAGATAAGCGAGAAAATTATTTTGGTAGGCTGAAAAATGAGCATACTTTGATAGTCATCCACTTCTACTAGTATAGTTATTTTATTATGAGACTTAGGTAAACCGATGAAATCCATAGATACCTCCTCCCATATTACGCGGTATGGGCGTGGTTGTAGTAATCCTTCTCGAGTATCATATTTGACTTGTTGACAAATGGGGCATGTTGATACAAATTGTTTAATATCCTTTTTCATGTTTCCGGAAGAATTGTTGAGCAATTCTAGTCATAGTTTTTGAATGCCTCCATGCCCTCTATTGGTGTTGAATGGAACTCTCTTATGATCTTGTTTTTTAAGGTGTCTTTTGCTATTATAATTCCTTTTTTGAATTAGCCCTTTTACTAATCTGTGAGGAATAATTACTTGTCAATTTTTTATATAATTCTTGTAATTCCTTATTAGCTTTGGTTTCCTCGTAATTTGAATAAGATCCTTGAATTCTTGAGTATATCTTGAAGTTTAATGACATTAAGTCATTTGATCCTTAATCAAGCTGTCTTGTGTTAAACATTTTTTGTTGCATGTTTCATAATCACATATAATGTTATAAAATCTAAACTTTATAATTCTCTCAAAAATTTTAATCTTTTATGTAAATTTCGTATAATACCATCTGTCCTTTATCTGCTTTTGATAAATTTGTTTGAAAATTGGGATTTGTTTTTTCTGATGCAAGGAAGCTTGTTTAATAGTTTTTTGAAATTTCATACATTTATTGTAAAATCCTCTTATTTATTTTGTTAACATGTTTCAAAGGATCCATAATATGAGAAAGAATATATATTTTAAATATTCTATTAACATTTTGCATAAATGTAATGGATGGTTTGACATATAGCTTCTTGTTCTTTAATACCATCAGATAATTCTTGATGTACTTCAAGGTTTGGCATGTGAGTATATCATCAAAGAACACTAGAACAAATTTTCTTAAGAATGGTTTAAAGAATTCATTAGTGCTTGAAAGGTAGATGGGGCATTGGTTCAAAGGCATTCTGTATTAATGGCCTTCATGTGTTACAGCGTTTATGAATGTCTTTTTTCTTATTTGGTGATAATAACGATCTTAGGTCCAACTTGGAAAAACATTTAATTCATCCATTAATTCCTCGAGTTGGCATGGGAAACTATCGTATGGTGCACTTGTTTAAGGCTCTATAATCAACGCCAGTATATCCTTTTTTTTAATAAGCAAGGTTTGGAGATGAGAGACTTGTACTTTCTCTTATAATGCATCCATCATGTTTTTAATCGCTTTTCTATTTTGTTTTCAAAATAAGGATATCGTAGTTTTCATGGTCCCAGTTGCCTTTGTATTTGGTGATCAATATCCCTTTGGGAGGCAACATTTCGGTTCTGAAGCAGTTCTTTGTATTTTCTAATACACATTTGTATACTACAGTAGATGTGAAATCATGATTAGGGATTGTTCCCTCATTAATTTCTCGATAAGTAAGAACGATATTTTTTGATTTTGTAATTTGGTAAGCGGTGGAATGTAATATTGTCTATTTTGGTTGAAGTGTCTCCTTGTAGTTGAATTAATTGGTCATTTTGGTAGAACTTCATTGTGAGCTTTTGTAGTCCATTGTGCACTCACCCTTTCAACCATTGCACTCCTAAAATCACATCTCCTTGCATTTCGTGTAATCTTTAAAAGTGTGTCCTTGTAGTTGAATAGGCACATTAGAGCAAACTCGAACATTGTAGAGTCTCTCCATTCCCTACTAGCACTTTAAAAGCGATATTGAATTATGCGGTTTAAGAAGTTGGCAGTTTAGATTGGATAAAGTTGTGGGTTGATCCACTATCAATCGGCGAACTTGTTTGTTGCCTATTACCTGTAACACCTTAGAGTTCTAGGGTTTGACGTCTGTAAAGGCATTTAAAGCGATTTCGAGAACTCTTCACAGATTCATCGATATCTTGCCATGATTGGGTTAGGCTACAAGGATTTTCTTGTTCCTCATTGGTACTACAAGGTAAAGAGTTTTGATTTGCATCTATGACCAGAACTTCTCATCACAATTGAAACAAAGACCTTTTCTTTTCTTTCTTCCAATTGAGCGTAGTCAATTTACGAATGGGTATTTGTGGTCTTTGTTGTGTATTTTGGTTAGTTGTTGCCAATGTTGGTGTAAGCGTGATTAAATTTGTTTGTTGTTCATTATCGGTTGTGGAGTAAATCGTATGGTCAGTTGTAGATATATCATCTTGTAATCTATCTTCATTAACTTTGCCAATTGAAAGGCTTGTTGTAGAAGTTGGCTTGCCCTTACTTCTCTTTTAATGTCATGTTTGGACACGATTCAAAACAACTTTGTAGAAAAGAAAATGGAATTCACGAAATCGATTGGCTAGCTCCTCAAATTCATTGTAGAAATCACGGGCGTGGATTTACATTTGTAATTTAGCCAATTCACCCCTTAAATCTCTATAAAGTGATGGTCCAAATCTCTGAATTACCTGTTCTTTGAACAGATTCCATGTATTTAATTGTTTATTCTTTGTGCATCCATTGATACCGGTAAGAGCGGGGCCGTCCATATATCTGAAGCAATTAGAAACTTGATCTTGAAGATTATAATATTGGAAAAATTGATGCGCCTTAAATAACCAACCCTAGGATTCTCTCCATTGAATCTAGGCATGTTTACTTTTCTTGGCTATTGTTATTTTGAGTTTGATGTCTAGGAGGAAAAGAGATTTGAGTGAGTTTGGGTACATACTTGTGATTGTTGTTGTTCTTGCAGATTATTTTCCAATTTTTCTTCAATTGAGGAGAGTCTTCTGGATACTTCATTGAGTATCATAGTGATGGATTGCATTTGTTCCTCAGTTTTGTTTTGTCTGTTGACACATTCTTCCAAAGTTTTTGCTGAGTATCTTGTACCTTCTGCCATTGTTTGATATGTGGAGAGTCAACGAGAGCACCAATGATATGTATTAATATCTGAGATTACAGCTGAGAGGATGAATAATTTCTGTAATTAGGTTTGATACAGTGAGCTTGAGTGATTAAATCTTTCTGGATTGAATTGGGCTCATTTCTTATTCCAATTGGGTTACGTTGGGTGTGGTGAGTCAAGCGATGGTGAAATCCTTTCCAATTGAGTCAACCGGTAAGAAAGGAAGGAACGCTCGGAGCTTTCATCCGCTGGATCTAGCCGCCTTTTTTCGCCGCTGGATGGGTTCACTTGGATTGGTCTTTCTTGCGCCGCTTTGGAAGCCGTTGATTGACTTGTGTTATCTTCTCCGCCTCGACTGCTTACCGTGGTAATTACACGCTGCAACGCTTCGGCGGCTCGATCTCCGATTAAATCGATCCGTAGATTTAAAACGCGGACGGATCTCGATCGCTTGGATCTAGATTTTGAATTACCTTAACCATTGCCTTGCCTTTTCTGCTTTTGTTTTTGCCTCGGCCGTCGCTAGTGGTTTCGAGAGGCGATCGGAGGGAGATGGAGGAGATCCTTACCGGCGATGGTCGATCCAAGGAAGATCCACCGTAGGAATATCCTGAGGATGCCGGAACCAGCTTGAGAGATAATTTGGAGGAGATCCGGGGATTTGTGCCGTCTGTTTGGGGTTTTCCGGCGGTTTCCACCATGAGATTTGAGCTGCAGAGGGAGAGAAAGCCTAGGGAAAGAAGAAGGAGACTGAGGAGGGAGAACAGAGAAGTCTTGAGATAATTTCTTCAACCCTTTTCATTCCTCTCTGATCTCTATTTATAGTTTTCGTTGGCTCTGTCTCTGTAACTGATTTCTGTTATTCTGTTGCCTCTGTCGTTTAGTTAGTTAGACTTCTTGATCTTCATGCTATTAATCTTCTGTTTTGGATGCTGTGCTGGCAGTTAGATTTCTTGATCTCATGCTTATTAATCTTCTGTTTATCTGCTGGGCTAGCTTGTTATATGTTATACTTCTTGATTCTTCTTGTAATCACTGTTGGACGCCTTGTGGATATTTTCTTTTATGTAGTGAAATCAGAAAAAGCTAATTATTTTATTTATTTACCTATTGATTTATTTTCTCTAATTCGGATCTTCTTCCGTTAGTTGTTGATGAAGTCTTTTAGCCAATTTGGCCTTTTTCTTATTCTTTGGTCTCGCTGATGGCTTGGGGATATGTGTTCATATCTCGAATATGTGCTCGTTTATTTTAGAGTCTATTCAATTGAAATTGAACAAAATTATTTTTAATTTTAAATATTAATAATTTCTTTGAGATTATTGAATACTCAAAATGTGATGTAGAAGAAATTAAATCTCAAAATTTTAAGAATAATTATTAATTAAATTTATGGCATTCACAAATATTGGTATTTCCCCACGCAATTATTGGGATTCACTATCAATTAAATCAGTTTAAAAGGTACTTGTTCGCTTTTCGATGATGCTACTTAGTGTTTATTTGAGATACGATAATTTTTTTGAAAAATTAAGTGTAAAGTTGCTATCAAAAATTTAATATTTTGAAAAGTTATTACAAGTAGTACAAATATTTTTTTTTTAAAAAATTCAAACAATAGTTTCTGATAACTACTACATTCTAACAGATCTTATTCTCAAAAGAAGTTTTTCATTACAAAATTTTCTAAAAATCAACCAAAAACTATCCCAAGCTCTTTCAATGAAATATTATTTTCTAATAATACAATAGAGATAGATAACACACACATACATACACAATTAGAAATTCTCAAATAATATATTACAAGACACACCAATTAAATTGCTGGTAAAATATCAATGGTCTATAATATAAATATTTCAACTAGTAAATATTCTAATCAATTTTCATTCTATTTTTTTAAAAAATAATTTATATAATAAAAAAATATAATTGTTAAATTTTATTAGATATATATTATTCCAAAGTAGAATAATTACATGAGATTACAGAGAAAAAAAAACACTGAGACCACGGGACGGTTCAAACCAAAACCCATTAAACAAAAAAAAATGCATAAAAACTAGGAAAAGATCAACAAAAAACCATCCACTCGTGAGAGGCAAAAAATTCTGCCAAAAATGATAGAAAACAACTGACCTACAAAACCAAAAAACAAACCGTGGTTGACACCTCTTGCCATCGTGGAGGCATAGAGCAATTGTCCATGAGTGGGAGAGATGAGCATATGCCTTATGATCGAGAAAAGGCTGAACCCAAGCTTCAAGTTGCAGAAGAGAACCATCCAAGGAGGAAGCCATTACGTGCAAGAATGCCGCAAGGTTAAGCATTAGAAAGAAGATCTTTGTAGCAAGTCGATCTCTCATCATGGTCCGGCAAAAAATAGTCAAACTCTTCGATAAAGCAGGTTTACAACGAAACAGCCTCCAACAAAGAATCGGGAAACAACCAAAAATATAGTGAAAAAAAAGAAAGCCAAAAGGTGACCATCTCAAAGATCTCCCCTCCTCAATTCCAGGGATTGGGTAACATGAGTTGGCCAATTTGATTTGAACTTCCACCTTCGAAGTTTAAGAGCTACTAGAGATCGGATGTTGGAAACTAGAACGTGGAGGTGAAGCCCTTTTGATGAAACATGCGCCTTTCTCTCCAAATGGAGTAAACAAGAATGGTAGTAAGATAATGAAGCCTTTTCAAAGCTTTATGAGGTAGGTGTAACTCCATTGGAGAGTGTGGAGGAAGAAAATTGCCTTGGGCAAAAGGTTCCTAATCAGCCACATGGAGTAGGAGCATTGGAAGAATAGGTGAGGATGGGATTCCTCAGAGGACTGACAGAGGCAACAATCAAAACTGGAGCCAAGTCCTCTCAAGAGTATCGATGTTTTCAGCCAATATAAGCCATCCAAAGAAAAATCAAGTTAATAAACCCTTGAACCAGATTTTATACCACTTCAAGGATAGATAGCAATAAAAAATAATGCTTGAGGATAGTATTAGTTGGGACATTGCAATCCTTCCATATTATACTATTGCCTATATACCCACTTTGATACCACTAATGATATTATAACAAGTGCTGAAAATTTGACTAGGCTTTAGGGAGGAGCCAAACCCTCATTATGGATGATAGAATTAAGAGAGGCAAGGGAGAAAAATTCAGAATATCGAAGCAAGAGGGGCCAAGGATTTTATATAGAGAATTTTGCACACCATGGATTGAAGAATAGAGAAAGAGAGGCGCCATTACTAATGTTGAAAGTAAGATGATCCCTAAAATGTACATAACCTTAAATCTTTCCAGAGAGGAGGACACTGGGAGTTTAGACCAAAGGACACATATCTATTAATAAGCCAATTTGAAAGTGGGGAAGCTTTGGTCAAAACCCCGAACTATTTAGACTTACATAGAGGTTTAGAGGAAGCGACAAGAGACATGTTCCCCCCTTATCCCTAGGAAGAGTAGTTTTATTCCAGGATATGAGATGGATCTTCTATTGTTCTCCTCTGCAGTACAAAAATTTAGCACAGAAAGAAGAAATCTTTTTAATAACACATTTTGGAACCGCCACAGATCTGAACCAGAAAGAAAGAAAGCTATTGACTGTAGATCGAAGTAATTGAAATCTGCCCCCAAAAGAAAGGAATTTTGACTTTTAGCCAGCTAACCAAGTGAACAATCTATCGAAGAGAGAATTGAAATGAATCGACTTGAGTGAGCCAAAGAACAAGAGGAAGACCCAAGTATTTAAGTGGGAAACTCTGAGTCATATTTAAAATATTACGTAAGTGTTCATTAGTGCTAGAAGCTTTTGAAAAGCAAATGATTGATTTTTTTCATTAACACTCAAACCCATTGTAGTCTGAAGCATATCTAAACTGCCTTTGAGAGATACTGTGGATATCCACATTCCCAACAGCTAAAAGATCATTTGCAAAAAGAAGGTGAGAAATTAGAGAGTTACCTGCATAAGAGGGAATGTAACGTCTGAGATTCAATTCTATCCAAAGAAATAGAAAAGGTGTCCATAGTGGTGAATAAGAAGGGAGAGAGGGCCTTGTCAAGCCATTTGATGAGGAGAAGAAGCCCTTATCTCGCCATGACTATAGAGAATGAGATGTCTGATATAGATAGAGATCCAACCTACAAATTTTGAAGGAAAGATTTTGTTGAAGCGAGAAGAATTGTTAATAGTCTCAAAAGCCTTCCTTAAGTCAAATTTTGCTATGAAGCTCCCGTGTTTCTTAGAGAAATCCCAATAGATTTCATACGCCAAGGATATATTATCAGAAATATCCATATTTAGAATAAAAGCAGATTGGGATTGATGTATTATTGAAGGCGAACCTTTTATTCTATTCAGCAAAACCTTTGCAAGCACTTTATAAAAGTATTACAGAGAAGTAGGCCTAAAATCGCCTAAAGATCTTGTGTGCTTGGTCTTAGGGATGAGGGTAATGAGGTCTTTGAACATACTAGGAAGTTTGTTACATTTAAAGAAGTGATTTGTCGCCAATAGAAATTATTTATTAATGAAATCCCAACAAGGAGAATAGAATTTGAGTTAAACCCATCGCCCGTGATTTGTTTTCATTAATTTCTTGGTGGGCAACGGATTTCATTTGAGCTCACCTCAATAGATATGAAGATTGATCAAGGAGAGAGAATATTATCATGGGACTTCATGTATGCTAAGAGCCATGGAGTATCCATATTGAAGAGAGTCGAAAGAAATTACTGATTTTTTGAGGCAATATCAAGAGGGATTAGAGATCAAGCTCGCTAGAATGAAGTTCTAAGATTGATATTCTTCTCTCCTTAATGGAAGTGTACAAGAATTTGAGATGTCATGAGAATTTGTGAGCCAATGGACTTTGGCTGTTAGCTGAGAGCTTCCTTGTTTGATAAGTCTTGATATCTTTCTTTGATATCAAGGACATCTCTAAAGAAAGGGATTTTGAGGATCCTTCTAAGAGAAAGGTGGGATTTCTCTTGGTCATTTTTGGTGGATTTGATAAGGTTAAGGGATGAGGAGTCCCATTTTTTCTTTTTAAAGCATTCTAGTTAAGAGAGAAAACATAAAGAGGATCTGGGATGAAAGTATTCCAGTTTTGGACCTCAGAGAAAGGAGATAGTAGAAGAGTTGTGAAACATAAATCTAGGGAGAAGTTATGCCGAGATAAGAGATGATTGGTGAGTGAAAAGAGGAAATAAAGAACTCATAAATAGGATGATGAAAAATGGTCCCACTTTAGGTTGCACAACACTCTATCAATCCTAGTTTATAATTAATCAATGATTGACGTAAAGAACAAACTAGAGGGGAAATCCATAAGTTCACAATTGAACACAACCCAAAGTCAAGAGCCTATTGGGATCAAGGTTTACCCCATATTTCTTTTAGTGAACACAATTAAAATCCCCATATGATCCAAGGCGATCCATAAATTAGAGATATCAGTGAATTCCACAATATCAAAAGTGTTAAAAGCATAAATGCAAGTGAAGAAAAAAGGAGGTAGAAATATCAATCATGAATTCACCATGGATCAGCTTTGTGTACTAATCAAATGATTGAAGAAATATAAGGAGTTCACTTAATCCATATCCTTCCTTGGCATTCAAGTTGGAGATGCTATCTTCATAAAGAAATTGCTTGAACTTCAGAAAAGGCTTAATTCAAGAATCCAAATTAAGTTTAGTTTCAAAGATAAAAATAATATCAAGGTGATATTCCCTAACTAATCTTGTGCAATCATTTAGCCTACTACCAAAAGACCATGAATGTTTGATCCACCATCAATCATGAAGAAGTATGTGAGGGATTTTTTTTGCCATTCTTCATAATTGTTGTGAGCCTTTGAGCTAAACGCATGATAGGAGACTTAAACTCTCAAACCAAATTAGTCTTTTGACTTCCCAAGAAGATTTAAGCATGCCTCAAGGAGAAATAATAGTGAAGAGAATAAATGTTGTAAGAATAGGATTGCTTTGAGGATCGAAAACATGGGCTTGAGCAACATGTTCAATGTTTTCCAAAGGGAGAGGAGCTTAGCTCATTTATGGTGGAGGAGGGGTCATTCACTCTCTTTGGGAGTGAATGCAAAGATAAAGAATCGAGCTTTGAATAATAGTCTTGACTTGGGAGAGAGGTAGGGATTGAGATGCCATTTGTTGTCATGAGTGCCTACACCAAGAGGGGTCATTTGAGTTAAGAGAAAGAATGGTCTTCATGTGCAAGGAGGCATATTTGACACATGGTTTATGCTTAATTGCAGAGAATGTCTTGATCAAAGGGAGGCCCAAGGGCAAAGCACCAAGGAGTGAATTAGAGGGAGGGAGGAAGAGAGGGAGGGAAGTAGGAATCCAATGGAAAGAGAAGGGTAAGGAAGCTCTATGAGGCAGGAAGGAGGATTTGAGAGCCAAGAGGAAAAAAACCTCAAATTGTGGGAGGAAGAATAGCACCGCCATCTAAGGAAGAGAGGAGAAATAAAGCTCATCCGCCATCCTAAGAGAGAAGAGAGTTGATGAGATTACAAGGCAATCTTTCTTGACTTTGAAACTTATGAGATAAAAAAATGGTAGAGAGAAGTATTAGAAAAGAAAGAAGATCAAGTTTGCCTCTTATTATTCTTATTAGTAAGATTATATATTAATTAAAAATAATTTAAATTCAATGTATTTGAAGAGAAAATTATTCTATTGAAAATTAGAATCAATAATTTTAGTTTTCAAAGTATTAATGATTGAAATAAAAAAAGAGAAATATGGATATCAAGAAAATAAAGATATGTAGAAATAAATCAATATTCTATTTGGGATCCTTTTTATTTATTAATTTTTATTTTATTTTATTTTATTTATATTTTATTTAAAAATAAACTTATTTGATTTAAAATTTTGTTATTTTAAAACACTCAAAAAATATCTTTATGTTTTAAAATAATATTATTTATTTTAAAAAACAAAATAAAATCATAAAAAATACTCTAAATAAATATATTTTAAAATAACATAAAATAAAAAAAAATAGAAAACAAAATTTTTCTCTCACATTTTGATTTTTTTCTTATTTTAATGTTGTCTTTTTATTATAATTAATAGATCTCTTTATTGATTATTTCTAAAATAATTATATTCTTGAAATATAATTCTCTTCAATTAAAGACATTATTTTATGTTTTTATTCCTCAGGATTGAGCTCTCTTTAAATTAGTAAAATATTATAATAATGTTATTTAAAAAAATATTATTATGATATTATAATTTTTTCCTTTAAAAAAGTGGAACATCTTTTTAATACAATCATATTATAATAAATTTAGTAAAAAATTATTTATTATGCTAAAATTTTAAAAAATTAGTTAACTTAAGAGTCTAAATTTTGACAAGAAATTAGATAGAGTTAAAAAAAATTAAGACTTTATTTGATGTTTGACAGATAAACATCAACATTAACTCTATTTTATTGTTACTTACTTTCGCTCACATTTAAATCATTGGTAATAAAGAGACATAACTAACATAATCTTGATCATTATTTGCAATATCATCACTCTAGTATAAAATTATTATCATGAATACAATATATTAAATAAGTGTTATCAATTTTATAATTCAACTTCTCAAGAGAAAACAAATTTTATAATCTTACTTATATGATAGATAATTTCAACTAATTCAAATTCATGAATTTTTTCTAAAATTTTAATATAAAATTATACTATCTTTTATAAAAAATTTTCTATAATCTTTGTGCTAAATCCTCATGCAATATTCAATATTAATAATTAAAATTTTATAATATATTGAAATAATTTTAAAGTTAAAATTATTTAAAATATAAATTTAGAAATAAAGACTAAATAAGTTCATCATGACATAATAATTATGGCAAACTATTTTGAGGATAAGATCTTATAGACATTTCGATATGGAACCATTATTAAATTAAATCACATTTTTTTTTTCAATGCTAAAAATGTACCGACATTTTGAATTTATATTTAAAAGTGATAAATAATATAACACATAATTGAAAATTAATCTTCTAAATGAATTAATAATAATAATGTAAAAAAAATAATAATTCATATTCAATACATGCTATCTCAAAGAGAAAAAAAATTGAAGTTATCATCCTATGAGTCTCCTCATAAAGACTCCAATTCACATGATTCTAAATATTTATATTATTTTTAATATAAAAGAACCAGCAATGCATACATGAGTCAATGAAAAGCTATATCAAGACACCTATGTAATATTTTCTCCTACCAAGTTAACTCTGAACCTAAAATCCATGACATAATAGTGTTCTCATTTCCTACCCATTACTTATATTAAATTTTGTTTAAATAAAATTAATGCTTTAAAACACATTCAGATCTAATTTTTTTTCCAAACCTATCTATATTTGTCTGATATTGCATTCTTCACACAAATTTCATCACATGCCATTGAATAAAGACCATTGAACCAGAAATCATAGCAAAGTTTTGATCAATCTATGCCTAGACTTCTAACCCCTATTGTGTATTATGTATATATGATGTGTAATTGTCATCTTTTTAACGCTATTTATTTTATATATAATTTTATTAATATCACGTATTAATTTCTAAACATGACACCCTTCATAGTATTATTAAATTTCAAAGAAAAATGAATCCTTTTTTTTTACATAATATAGCTCTTAGTATGATTCATTAAAATGGCTAGTAAATATTAATGAGCTAATAAATCAAGATCAAGTTTGTCTGATTTGATTTATTAGCTTGAGCCAACTTATTTAATAAATAAATATAAATTATATTTAAAATATATTAATATTTAATATTTTAAGTATAAGATTATTAAAAATATTTTAAAAATTATATCCCATTCTTTATCTATTTTAATTTTTTTTATCATTTTATCAAAAAAAAAATATCTAATCAAAATTATATCTTAAAAAAATTAATGACTTGGCTCATGAGCTTACTAAACTCAAAAATAAAACTCGAAGCTCAAATCTATTAAATAATCAAGCTCAAGTGCTCAAGTTAAAAAATGACTCTACTAATGCCTCATTTACAAAATGTATATACCAATAAAAAAAATCTTTGTTAAAATCTTAATATTCAAATTGATTTCAACAAATTTAATCACTTCGTGATATTGCAATGAGAGCTTAGATCTATATTTTACCCAAAAAAGTAATGGTTTGTTCTTCCTGACGCTTTCTTCTTATGAAACTCCTTCTATCTTTGAGCCATCTAATGTTTGATAACTCAATCTGTGTCCCATGGCTTCTCTCCTCTGAGCTTCAACTTTCCTCCTTTTTCTCCTCAACATTTTATCAACTTTCATGTTAGATTAGTTCCATATGCAAATTGTGTAATATTAAGCTTCTTCATTTTGATGGTACCGTCATTTCATATTGATCATGGATAATCCACACATCTTTGAGATTACACCGGGTGCTTTTGAAGTCATTTTTCCTCATGAGGTTCTCATAAATAATATTCTATGATGCCTTTCTTTACATCTTTCTTACATGCTTCATATTTCATACAAACCAACTTCAATACAATTCCAGTGTCTTGATATAGAATCCTTTAGACTTATTTTACCTTTTCTCCTCCATCTTTGAATCTCTAAATCAATTCATCATTTATCATCAAGTAATTTTTTAATTAATTGCTCTAATAATTCACCAAAGCTTTTCCAATCTATTTTAAATATTCATCTTCATTAGGACATTATTTCTTCACTTCTAACTCATCCATATCTAAGTAATAGTAATCATCACTTCATCAACTACATAATTAGATTTTTATCTCTTCATGTTTTAATCATATGATTTATTGTTGTTCCACTTAGATGCATTGCATAAACTAGAGTCTTCTTATAAACGTAATGATGTTGGTTATGATAACTTATCCTTTATGGATATTTTACAACATGGTTTACTCCTCTTATATATTTTGTTTATTTACATTATACCACCTTCAAGCTCCACATAGATACATTCAACATAAAGATAATTTTCAATCTATTGATTTATTATATTCACTAAACTTATTTGCACATTAGTAACAATATACAATTACATGAACCCATGAAATATAACTTCATTATTAGATGTAAACATTGACTTCACTAGTAAATTTTTTACCCACCAATAAAATGTCATCTTTAAAGTATAAGTTCATCATCATGTACATTTCCACTTCAAATGAAATGAATATATCATAAAGAATACATCTTTACAAGAAGCTTGTTATAGTTAGAGATTCATGTATTGTTCATCAAAATAGAATTTTCCAATGATATTTAAAAAAAAAAAATTTAAACAATTGATAAATCAATAATAGTTGACTTAGGAATTTAAATTAAAAAAAAAATGAAACATAACCCAAGAAGAAAAATTGATAAAAAAAAAGGACATTATGTCATATTTACAAAATTGGGTTATAAGACTAAAGAGATTTTTTTACTTATATAGATAAGTGAGAACAATAATTAGAATTCTTATGGCAAAATGGGCTAAAATATATGTCACCAAAATATCAAAATGACCTGGGTGATGATGCTTTGCAAAAGAAAATATAAAATATCCAAATCTAAAGCTCAACCATCAATCTACTTACAATCCACATTATAATAAAACATGATAAATACAATACAAGACTTCTATGCTAAATATCCTATATAAATTGATAAAAGAATAAGTCTTAATTGACTCTATAAGAGAACTAGAAAGGGCATGAATATAACAATCTAATACAAATTTTGTTAAGTTTTATTTTGATCTTTGGACTTTGCTTTGACAGCTATAGATTTTATATGCCTACATGAGAAAATTAGCCAAATCGAAAGAAGGATGTGTGTTTCCACCATGACTCTCAAAAGTCAAGCCATTTTCTCTAGCAAAAGTGGAAGCCCTCCATTGGCAAGAGTAAGACAATATGATTTATTCTTGATGTGAAACATACAACATCCAACAAAGAGGTTGCTAAATCTTTTATTATTTTAGTTTAGTTCTTAGGCTTTAGGTGAGGTTATGAATTATTTAGTTTAACTTTGAATTGATTAATTTGATAGAAGATTTATTTTTCCCTTAGAGCCTAATCGCATGCAGGCCACACAGTAATCACCAATCATAAAGAAACTGGCATGCCATTTCTAATGCACAAGCTAAACAAACATCAAATAATTTTATAAAGCTATCGAAAAGAATAAGAGGTCGGTCGGTATTTAAAACCCAAAAGAAATGTGCTCTACCCTTATACATCCTGATTATAAAATGAATAATTACAATTAATTCATGTTATGGGGTCTTCATTCTTCATTCTTCATTTTGATTTGCTTCTTTTGATTAGCTTTCTTTTTTTGGCTTGATTAGAATATGGTTGCTCCAAAGGCATCACATGGTACATAAGACTTGATCTTATAATCAATGTTCATCCTAATTCCCCATAACATTCATTCCAAATCTTAATTATAAAATTTACATCAAAATGGGAAAGGAAAATCTAATTAAACCTGTAAAGTAAAGGTTAGCTAAACATACTAAACAACCTAAGAAGTTATATAAATAATTTGGACTTAGCACGCCACACATGGGTAACCAAGTCCACCTATCCTAATTTGGGTTTTTCTTAGGAATATAAACAACCTACACATCAAAAATCATTTATATTTTTATTACAGTGCCCCTTAAGAACAACCCCTTGTAGAAAAGCATGATTAGGCTAATATCAACCTAACATATCACATACATACACCCTAACATCGTTAAAACATTACACCACAAAATAAAAGCATGCATCAAACCATGCACCTCCCTAACATAGAGCTAAAAATGGTGACTTACTAATAGTGCCATTTAAGGGTGTGGCATGTCTTAGCTAGACTTTAAGGTTGAAATTTTTAAGTGTGAAAGATTCAATTTAGAAGATGGTTTCATTTTAAGTGATTTAGTTTTTTCAATTTTAGTTGGTGATTTGATTTGGTTCGAATGAACCTACACTTTATGACTGAATGTTATGAAGAGAAGAAAAGAGAAGAGAACTTTTCTTTCATCCCTATCTTAAAGCATTTCTAAGATAGTGAATTTCCTTTAGTGAATGATTTATTATGTATTTTAATTGATCCTAAGTTTGGGTTCTCTTTAAATAGTCCTATTCAATATGAAGACATCTTAGAATTAATTATGGTGGATTACTATCACATAACACACACCCACTTATTTCTTTCCATCATGTATACCATGCATATGAATAATCCTAAGCATACCTATACATGCAATGCAAATCTTAGCACACTTTGATGATGAATGCAAAGAGATGTGATTTGGAAATTTGGATATTTCATTTGTTGATTGGATCATTTATGCATGTCTTTATTATATAGAAAAGAGGATTTTTCATCCATTAGCTAAATGCACATCCACATGTATAAAAGTTATAAGTGAGTACAACGCCATTATTTTCTACACCAGGGGCATAAGGTACAAGACCTACTTAGGGCTACTTAAAGTCTCACAACCCGGGATGTCCAGACTAATATACCACTTTTCATAAATATATGTAGATGTACAAAACTACAAGGATGAGAAAATCCATGAAAAAATTTATGTTTCATTTATTTGGTTGTATGATTTACATTTGTAACATGAAGATTCTTTCTAAGTCATAATATGGAGATGCATAGAATAGATTTAGGCAAGTGTTATATTCTTTCAAATGAACTATACACTTTGCAAATTATGTGAATCCATATTAAGAGAAAGAAAGAAGACTTCATAATACACATCTTATGCTATCATCACATGCAAGCTTATAAAATTTATAACTAACATCACTTCATTTTATAATTTGGTTTATAAGTTTTGAAAATAATTTTGATTTAATAGTGATAATAGCCACTCATATTTTTAATTTTAGCCAACACATGCAATTTGACATAAAGGAAACATTTTTATTAATTGATTTTCAAAAGATATGGATGCATTATTTCATATGGCAAATAATATTTAGCATGATTGGAAAGAAATAAAGGGATGTAAGCACATAAGTTCATTCACCCTAATTAATTCCTAAGGACCATCAAACCAAATAAGATCATTTAAAGTGAATCAAAATTCTAAGGAGATTTTTATTTTTGAATTTTATTTGACTTAGGAAATATGAGAAGGGTTTGCTAATCCTAATCCATTCCCCATGTGTGAATTGGTTTGGTTTAATTTAGAATTAAGTTGATTTTATATTTTAGCTAGGTTAAGGTATGAATTAAATGGATTAATTATTCCTTACCTATATCATCTTAAGTTAATTGATTAATAATAAGCCAATATGATGCAACCACATGAAAAGTAAATTTGCAATGGTCCTAAGAAATGAAAGGGGCCTAATGAATTAATTATGATTAATAATTAATTAAACTTAAGGGATCTCACTTAATTCTTATGATTTTCTCACATGAGCCAATCATAATTTCATTATCTCTCACCTTGGGTTATTGAACACCCAAGAAGCTACCCAAGATGAATTAAAGGTTGTTTAGGTTGGGTGAATTGTTTTTAATTTTGATTTCATTAGGCCATTAATGAATTGATTAAATGCTTTGATTATGCTTTGATTTAAATGATAAAGTTAACTAGGGGAAAGGATCAAGGGTAAGGCCTCAATTCTAATCCCTAAATCATTCAATCATTCCACTAAGTTTTGATTCCCTCATTTTGAAGATCTAATTACTTGATTAATCAACTAATCATTCCATTATCCCATTAATTAATTTATGTTTCAAAGGTAAAGTATACTTACGAAATAAATTAGGAAAATGTCCCCAATCATATTCCCCAAATGATTTTACTATTTAACATGGATAATTATATTCAAGTAATTAATTTAGCTATTATTCATTCCTTAATTATAATTAATTTGATTAAGAGAGTGATTAGGGCTTCAAAATGATTTCCTAATTAAGCCATCAATAAAATCCCAAAAAATATGGGAGGCAGGTCATCCCCTAGACATTCATAAAAAATTTGAAATTAATTGAATGCTTAATTAAGATGTAATTAAGCTAATTAGATTTTTTAATAAAACCCTAATTAAGCCAAAGTCACTATTCAAAATCAATTAATTATAATTTTCCTAGATTCTCCTCTGAAATATCTTCAAAATGAGCCTGAGTTTGCATTTTTTGGATTTTTCTATAATTAGTTATGATTTTAGAAAGTTTCATCATTAAAATTGAATTAATTAGGCCTAATTAATTGTTTGTTATGTATATCGATGGATCTTCATAACACCATTTATCATGTAGTTTGGCCAAGCCAATATCCGTCCTGCTACGTTGAGCAATACGGGGATGTTGGAGCTACCATTCAATTTGATAGTGTAGACTTTCCAACTATCATCAGTAAATAATCCTCCACGAGCATTTGCATATTGACACCAACCTATGCAATGGAGGAGGACAATTGGAATGACCACTACTATTGAGGTTCATCAAAAGAGAGATGTACTTAAAAGGTTGATTCATTTTGAGGTGCACCATGAAGAGAACCTTCACTGGGTTGAAAGTTTCATTCTTACCTTTGAATGCGACAACCCTGTCAGTTGAATCTTTTTCACTAGGAAGGTATGATACTGAAGCCTCATCTTCTGGAGAAAAATTGAGTAGAAGGTAAAAGAGAAGAAATACTAAACGAGCAAATTGTATAAATCATAAGTCATACAACCAACCTTACAACCAGAAGCGAGTATTTCTATCCCGCAATAAATTTGAAAATTTTGAGATGGGTGAAATAAATACTGGTGATGTTAAATGGTGTTTCTGGCCAACAACTTTCAACCTTTCAAGGAACAACATGAAGCTTCATCTACTGAGAACATAGAGTTCTGGTTGTTAAGGAAAATGTCTTATGAAGAACATGTATCAAATATCAATTATCAAAGAAGCCAAAAATGCTCCACAAAAACTACAATGGTAGTAAGCAAGACGTTTCTAGAATCCCTACATGGTGAGCATCGTATGACACCGAATCACATGTTTGGAATCATCAAAGGTCCAAAAAGAAAACAAATATGAGGCCGAAGCTTCGAGAAGAAGTGGCGACGTAAAAGCTTCTTCATCTGGGAGCAAGCTAACTTAGAGACATCAGAGAAAGAGAAATGCTAAACTACATGCTCAACAGTCATTGTTCAAGTAGAAATTATACAACCAATTGTGAACCAGAAGTGAGTGTTCCAACCCATAACAGGTTTGATAGCCTAAGATGGGTAAAGGAACGCTCTCGGTCAAATCAAGCCTTCTAGACATGTCGTTCCAACTTCTAGTGAGGAAACTTAAACAACATATGCAAGAGTGTATCGGGTTCTCAAAGTTGCTAAGAAGAAATGACGATGAAAAGAAAATAATGAAGGTCCTATCCTTGGAGACTAGAGTTACTCCTCCAAAGAGACCTCCTTACCCTCAAAATGCCTAATTCAACTCAACGCGAGCATCGATGCATGACACTTGGATGACATGTCTAAGAATCTACCATCAAAGGTCCTGACAAATAGGTGAGCAAATTTGGAGCCCAAAATCTCAAAGTAAAATTCCCTTACAAATAGACAACAAGGATGACATTTACATCTCAAAAAAATCCACTCCTCATGTTAAAGTTTTTGAGCTAAAGTAGTCTTGCCACTTGAAGTTGAACTACATTCACTCTGAGTAGCCATTCCACATAATCTCACTCAAGATGATAATGTATGTCTACGGATGTGACAATTTGATGGACTTGATGGGATCAGGCACGAAGCTCAACAAAATCTAGAAGTCTACCAAGCAAAGATGTCCAAAAGCTCGTTATCTCACAAGATTACCCTCATCTTGAGGATCGATCCACGAAAATACTTGATGATAAGACCATCATTGAGTGTGAAGCAAGATGGCGATATTTTGCAATTTGATATCACATAGTTCCACGTAAAAGTAGTGAAGGGACAAGTCTTAGCAGATTTTCTGGCTGCACATCTTATCCCTGCGAACTCTTCTCTTAATGACAATTTTCCCAATGATCAAATTATGCTCATTCATGAAAGAGAAAAATCACAAATTTAGGAAATATACTTTGATGGAGCCTCATCGATCAAACAAGTCCAATCTCTAAATTTTCCAAGAGGAAGAGCAGGAATCGACATCTTCATAACACCGTAAGAGGTAATGAGACCATCATATGGATCGACCAAGAACTAATAATGAAGCTAAATATGAAGCGTTAGTGGAAGGTCTGGAAGAAGCTATTTTCATAGGCATTCAACTTGCATATTTTGGATTCTCGCCTTATTATAAATCAAGTACTTGGCATCTATAGAATCAACAAGCTTGAGTTAGCTTTATCATAGCGAAGTTCTCGAGCTTATGAAGAGATACCAAATATCACACTAACTTGAGTCTCAATCCGAGAATAGTAAGGCGATTGCTTGGCAAAATTAGCTAAGAAAATGTATGAATGATGATTATATCATGATCAGATATTTACTCGAAGTTCTAGAGCCGATAAAGTATCAATCTCAGTGAGGGGTACCAAATCTGACCCAGCAGGATGCGACTCAAGTTGCTCTCATACTCCCCAAAATCAATAAGAAGTTGTTTCAAGAAGAGCTAAGAGTGACATTGCTTAAAAGCAAAGTGAAGCCTTTTGTAGAAGAGTCACGTGATAGGAGGCAAGCCTTCATCAACTATTTTAAAGAAGGCAAATTACCAAGTAATAAATCACTGGCGGCTCAAATTGAAAAGAGAATGCTACGCTTTACTTTTGTAAATAATACTTTATATCATAAATCCTTTGAACAAATGTGGCTACGATGCCTAAGTATAGATGAAGCTAGCAAAGTGATGGTTGAAGTTCATGAAGAACTTTGTGGTGCACATCAGTCAAGTCCCAAGATGGTAGTAAAGATCAAAAGGATGGGTTATTATTGGCCATCTATGGTGAGAGACTATATTAATCACGCTAAGAAGTATCATGAGTGTCAAGTACATGGGAATCTCATTCATCAACCTCCAAATCCATTACACCCAACGATAGCATCCTGACCATTCGAATGCTGGGGTACAGCTGTAATTGGACCAATTGATCTACGCCGTCACCGGACATGCTTCATCCTAGAAGACCGACTATTTCTCTAAGGGGAGGCTACCCATTTAAAGAAGTTACGACCGAAAGTGATCAACTTCTTCACATGTAGTCTATAGATTTGGAGTGCGTGAATAATTTCGATAATGACACAACTTTCAAAAGTGCAAAGATTTATAGATTCTCGACACACAAAAATTGACGATACTCTTCAATATATAATCCAAGAGCAAATGACTTGGAGCCTTCAACAAGACATTAGTCGCTCCAAGAAGATTCTTACTAAAATAAAAGAGAATGGCACACCCAAGTAGAGGCTCTATGTATCGGTACCTACAAGATGCCAACTAAAGCCACTCCCTATTCATTAGTATTTAGAATCAAAGCAGTTCTTCTGCTTGAAGTTGAGCTACCTTCACTTCGAGTAGCCATCTAATACAATCTAGGGAAAGATCAAAATGCTCGTCTGAGAATGGTGAAACTCAACGCGCTTGATGAAGTTAGATTGCAAGCCCATCAAAATCGAAGTCTATTGGGCAAAGATGTCCGTATTTTGACCACGCGGTCTCAACATTCCAAAAGGAGTATGCGTGTACAAGACCAATTATCCCCAATCAAAAATTCAATGGCAAATTTGAGCCTAACTGGGAAGGCCCTTTTGTCATTGAAAAGGTATACCAAGAGGGGCATACCAACTCATCGACTTAAAGGGTGAAAGACCAATGCCACCAATTAATGGTCGATACTTGAAAAGTACTATACTTGACAACCACATTCTCGAGGTACAATAAAAATCCCCATGCAAGATAGGGATATTTTTAGTATATCTATTTAGGTTGACATCGCTTTCATGCCGAGATCCCTAAATAAACATACTCAAATGAAGAACATTTTCATGAAAATTCTCTTGCACATAAGGGCATTTTAGATTTATATATATGGATGAAATCAATGTTGTATGTTAAAATCTCCTTTAGAGTATATCAACTCAAATATTGATGTATTTATATAATTTCATCTTGAAAATTCTTCTAAATGTGCTTTAGAATTCCCCTTGCAAAATAGGGGCATTTTTTCATTTATATTAAATTTATTTGAGTTGACATCGTGCCAAAAGATGAGATCCTCAAATATATTCTTATTCAGGTTGACATCAAGCTTTATGCCAAAATACCTGAATAAGTCCATAATGGTCATTGTTAAGTTACATGTTCTTGCAAAAAAAAAAAAAGAATCTATTTCTATGCATGAAAAGATAGCCTAAATGTCAAAAAAATTTATCTCTAGACTTGCCAAATTGGAGACCAAGTCAAAAAGAACTCGATTTTGAAAGCTTTAATTAACTGAGTTGGAGAAACATCAACCTCTACAAAAGTCTAAAACATGGATGGGTTCTAATGGTCGGACTCAACAAGCAATAACAAGAGTTGTCGACGCCTCCTCACTCAACAAGCGAGAAAAAGGTCGCAATGAAAGAACCCTCATTCGTCAGTCTGATGACAAAATCACTAACCCACTACAGCTTAAGTCGAAGACTCGAGTAGATTCTAAAGGTCTAACTCAATAAGCCCAAATATGCCGAAGTTCACGCTTCCTCACTTAACAAGCCGCAAGAAAAGGCGCAAAGAAAGAGCCCCTACTGTAGTCCAATGATGATAGTTATTCAACCTCAAACCATCCAACTTAGTGATTACAAGCAACCGTGATCCAAGAGATCTCTACTTGATCGATAGATCAAGACAATATGAGGAAACACAATGCCTCTCCAATCTATATTACTCAAAGGTGATATTTCAATCTATTCTCAAATGATGATCAAGCTCAAAGCAAATCAAAGCCAATCTCTCATCAAGTCCATCAAAGCGAAAGAATAGGATCAGGAAGCAATTCCATAGTTCAAGAAAGGGCGTAAAAGGAATTTTGTGTTATTTAGTTCAAGCACACGCTGCTAGAATAACTCAACATTGACCCAACATAAGCGAAGGCTGGGTCATCTATAGACTTCCAATGAATCCAAATAAGCAAAGAAGCATGGATTCAAGGGTATACATACACTTCTCGACAAGTCAATATTTGATAAATCAAGTCAATTCTTCATCAAATTCACAAGCTCAAAGCTGACATAAGAAATTTCAAATCCATTCAAGCATGGATAAAATTCCCTAGAGTTCATTCATCAAAACAAGTAGACCATTCCTCCATCAACCCCACCAAGCATTCGTTGGAGGATCAAATATGCAATAACATAAAAGAAAGACCTTCAACAAAGCCATGCAGCAAATAGGGTGCAAGAACTTTCCTATCTCGACAAGTCAATTTAATAAATTCAAAGCTCAATGGTTAGCATGTCCCAATAATATCATACTAATGACAAATCCAGTTTCAATCGCAATCAAAAATCAAATGATCTCATGGAAAAAAAGGTCAAATTCAATTTCAACAATGATCTCGCTCATGCAATCCATATTTTGGAGGACATTTGATCTCCATGTGCCATAAATCAAAAATCACAAATGTTGGCGGACTAAGCCATAGTGGTCAAATCAAGTTCAAAATGCACGATGTCATCAAAATTAAATGACCTGATCGATGAACGACTTTGCCATCGCATTGAACATCAAATGTAGAATATATATTGTAATGATAAATGATCGCCAAGTCATCAATGCTTGCACGCATATCAATGTTAGTGCAATACCATGACCAAACAAGTCTAAATTGATCACGCATTAGCTTTGAAATTTATCAAAATTACCAAATATATATATATTTGATTTTATCAATCTTTTAAATTAAATAATCAAATTATAAAAATCATTACTAAATTTCCATCAAAATTACTTAAATGACTCTCCCATGACACTTTCCTCATCATATTTTAAAAATTCTTATATATAAATTTTTCAACTTGATGATCAATCCTCAACCAATAAATCCTTGCACGTTCAAGGTCAAAATCTCCCAAACCACCCTCCCGCTAAATACTCTCATTCTTCTATTTTCTTCAAATTTGATATTTATTTTTTCATTTTTTTCAGAAATCCTTAAAATTATTTTTTTTTATTTAAAATCCCATCTCCCATTTTCATCACATCGCTTTCAAATTGTTTCCACTTAGACACATTTTGATCCATCAAAATTCTGTTTTGCGACAGAGATGCATTTTATTTTGCTTCACCATTATTGTTATCTAAAGCAATCTCTTCCATCCACCCATTTCATATCATTCTTTCCTCCTATAGCCTAAAATTTCCGCCATCCAGAATTCCACCAGAACGTCTTTCCAGGTTTTCTTGTTGCCCCTTTCTTTTCTATTTTCACTGAATCGGGGAAGAATAAAAGTCAAGAAGTCTTGTATTTTCGCATGAATCGGGGGAAGAACATCATCAAGAGGTGAATTCTTCTTTTGATTTTACGCGTCGCACTCCCCGTAGCCTTCCTACCTTCGCTTCACTACAAAATCGAGGAAGAACATCGTCAAAAGAGGAATTCTTTTTTTAATTTTCAGCACTCTTACCTTCCATCCCCAATCGCAACCCAATGGGATCGCCATTTCGTGATTTACACCATTTAAGCCAAAAAAATCTTGATTGCTGTTTGTGACCAGCCGCATACAAACCGCCGACCTCCTTTCCCGCGGCCCGTCAGCCTTCACGACCGTCCGCTTCCCCATTCATTCACATCCGTAAAATAATTCTTGACCCTTTTTTCCATCGGTTTGCGCCGTGGTGGGGAAGAACATCATCAGGTGAATTCTTTCTTGGTTTCTGCGTACCCGTAGCCCTTCGGTTTTATTCATACAGTCGGGGAAGAACATCATCAGAGGTGAATTCTTCTTTGATTTTTGCGCACTCCAGTAGCCTTCCTACCCGGCTTCACTACAAAATCGAGGAAGAACATCGTCAAGAGAATTCTTTTTTTAATTTTCTCCTTTTCCCACTTTAATCGCAGCCAACCCCATTCCTTTCGAGCATTGCGGTATGCATAAAATAAGTCAGAACATGTGAGATTTGTGAATGTGAATATATATACATGCTTGTGTTGCTTTGCAGGTTTGAAGACCTTGTTGTGCTCAATAGAGCTCGATGAGATGAAAAAATATGCTGTGGTGTCACAAGACACCGCTCGCTGCTCTCAAGAGGGCATACCAAGTAAGCCAAACACTTGTTAGATGTCACTCCCCCTAGATGAAATGCTACCAAAATTTTGTCTAATTTCCAAACTTAGAAAAAAAAAGAAAGGGGATGATTATATATTGCATTGTATGTCTTCTTTCAGGTCTGAAGGCCTCGTTGTGCTCAAGAGGGCGTGATGAGATTAAAAGCCGATTGTGGTGTGAAGACACTCTCTGCTCAAGAGGCGTCTCGAGTAAGTAAAATCGATCGACCCACCGGGGATGATCTTAGGACATAAAATTTTGTCAAAACTTTTGACTTAGAAAAATGGGAGGATAAAATGAGTGACTTAGGAGCAGTAGGAAAACTTGACTAATTATATAGATTCAAATAAAAAAGGGGGGCATTTAAAGCAAATTTTGGGAAAATAGAATATTTATTTAAAATACTAGTAAAATTTGGGGGAGGATAATATTAAACTCATAAACTATGGAGAGGCTAATATTAAAAACTCTAATTTGCAAACTTATATAGCTTAAATTAAAGTGGTAAAGTGAGTCCTTCTTTTCTTGCAATTCCTCAAAATTAAACAAGCTTTAATTGAAATTTAGGGGGGGCACATGCTAAACTCATAACAAACTAAACTCAAAGTCCAAGGATAAATCCAAATTGGGTTTAATAACTCTTATATCAATATGGAGGTGATTACTATGCTAGCTAATAAGCATAAGTGGGGTTAAGCAACAAACACTGAAATCGACATAACTTATCAAAATTGGTGTAAATTGCACCTAATCAAATTGAGAATTACAAAAACTCAACAAGTAAACACAGTGCAAGTAATGTGTTAAACTACAGTCTAAATCAAAATGCCATCTTCGCCATCGGATCTGTAACCTTTTGTACAAGTAGACATAAGGTGATACTAAATCAAAATCTACAAAAATCATAGGGCCTCCTTTAATAAAAAAATAATGAATTTCATCCTAATTATGATTTTCAAGAGTGATAATTTCATTAATTAGATAAAATTGGCTTATAAATTCTGTGCTCGGACATAGAGATTTCAAGTGCAAATTTTAATGTCGGCTAAAATTGAAATTAAATGAAAATACAAAATCAATTTCATAATTCAAAAAATAAAAGCTACCTAAATTCTTAAATACACCCGCATGTGCCCCGACATTGTGCTAAATGCCTAAATTCAAGTGTCTGAAGATGTTGTGCGGTTTGCATCCCGGTTTAGTCTTAGAACTGGGTCCGGGTTAACAAAACTTAAAAATCTAGAATAAGAGTTTCAAATAAGTGAAATATTTGAGAAATATTTGATTAGTGTAGATAATCCTCATTGACTAAAATTGATAGATCTAAAGCTCTTAAATGCATGCAAATTAATCAAATTTTTACTCAAATCAAATATCAATCTAAAATAACTTAAATACAATTCTATCATAAAACTTAAATCAAATCCAATCTATCCACCTTCCAACTATTTATCGGGGTGACAAATTAAGAAAATTATAGCTCACAAAGGAATATGTCAAATCAAGTGTTACGCTATGTTCACTCTCAATCAATTTATCGCCCATGGGATGTGGCCCGTGTCCTCAACTACGTGGCTTAGGCTCCATGAGAAGCGGTTATGATCGAGTCCTCGACGGGTGGTTTTGGCTCCATTATATTACGATCACGACCGTAGCCCGTATGCTCTCCAATGGCTCTGCCCTTTAAGTTGTGAATCATAGGGTATACTTGATAGGAAAAACACCTCTGTCAGCTAAGGTGGACTTAAGATTGTCTCCTTAGACAAACATCACCCCAGGTCTACAAGGATTTCTTGGATGGCGTAACCCATGTGTCTGATGAGGATCCTTCTATCATGTTGGGTCGACTACCTCCTCTGACTAAGTAGACTAGGGACCGCGACTGCCCGGGATGATGGAACAATGGGATCTAGATCGGATACGTCATCATTCTTCTAACCATCCAGTTTAAGCTATAATGATGAATTTCATAATCTAAAATTTGAAACTCTATATTTTGCTACTATATGTTATGCTTTCAGCGATCTAATGACTAGCCTTAATCGAAAGTTCTCTCTCACTTATTGAGAGGGTAATTAACTATAGGGGCTTGCGCCTATAGGAAACCAGATCTAAAGTTCTCACCAAATGAGGACAAAATCTCTGGGTAGTGTCTTATCTACTATTCCATCTACCTTCTGAAAATTACACCGACACATTTAAACTACTCTTTTTTCTGTAGAGGTCGGTGGCAAAATTTTTGGAGCCCACATTAATCCCCTAATCCCATCGGCCACGAGGCGGCTTACACGGCGTGCTGAAATGATGTGCTTTCCACTTAGTGCCACGGGATATGTTATTTAAGTTGTCACATCGTGATTGAGAAAGGCGGGCGCCTCTAGGCCATCCAATCGAGATCGATGGACGAGATCAATCTCAAGGTTTAGGAAGGAAATAAAGGGATCTAACGCATGATGTAATCATAGTCGTCCATTCCAATCACACGGAATGGATGGCGTATGATCCTTCTCCTTCGCAAGCTATGAGAGATGAACACCGTTCATCTTTCCTCGTTCAATTTGAGCTCACCCGAGCTCGGATTGGGATCAAAATGATCCCACACCTTCAGAAGGAGGGGGGATGCACATCCAACAATCAAGATTGTATGGGATTACAATTCCCAAAAGGACCAAGCAAAATTTCCTATAGCTTTCAAGCAATCACATCACGGAGGTTATCACTTGGAGGAGGTAGCTTCAGTAGAGACGAAGCTATGTTGAAGGAATCAAGCATTAATTTGAAGTAGTTTGCTCGGTTGACCAAGCTCCCCTTCAATGGTGATCGGCCTTGATCAAAGTGATGCTTCCCGTGGCTTGGAGAATTGGGAAATAATTTGCTTGAGCTCGACGAGGTCCAAGGATGGTGTGTGCAAGGTTAATTTGATTTTGGTTGAGAATTGGATGAGTTGGATTTGGAATTGAACTCCCCTATTTTGACTTTGAGTAAAATAGAAAATGGGAAATGGGGAGCTTCGGCTTGAAAAATCTTGGGGAGGCTTGATTCAACCTCTCAAGCTTTGAGGAATGGATTGCTTGTCGCTTGAGTGAGAATGAGGAGAGTATATTTCCTTCTCCTTGGATCGGACGGTGAGAGATTGAATTGCCATTTTTTGATCAATGGCTTGGATTGGAGGAATGATTTGAGTTGCAAAACACTCCACATGGGTCATTTTGGGTAGTGGAGTGAAGGAGAGTGAATGTCCATGTGAGTGGTTAGTGTATTTATGATCCAAGTGCTCAAAGATGATTGAGGTCATTGGCCTTGGCTTAGGTCATAGCCAAGCTCATTGTCATGTTCACCACCCTCCTTGGTGCCCACGTGGCCCAATAGGAGGATGCTAAGTGACCTTGAGAAAGAAATGATCAAATTCTAAGTGAATTTGGTCATATGATACCCTGACCTAAGGCAAAGTGGTCATTTGGCCATGAGGTTGATTTGGGCATATTTGAAATGATTCAAAAGTGGGTTGGGCCAAATTTGAGTGATTTGGAGTTCGTTTGGTTTGAATTTGTTCAATTTGGCCCATTTAGGTCAAGTTGGGTCAAATTGGGTTAGGTTGACCAATTAGTTAGGTCAAGTTCAAATGATCATTTGGAGCCTATGGGTATCATTGGTTTGGTTCACTTTGGTTTAGATTTGACTTTGGTTCATTTAGGTCAAATGGGTCAAGTTGACCAATTTGACTCATTTGACCCAATTGGGTTAGGTCATGGGTTGGTTTAGGCTTGGTTGATCATCTGAAATGTATTGCAAGCTTTGGTTTCAATCAATTTTGATTTGGTTTGATTTCAAGTTATTTTGACCTTTTGGGTCAAGTTGGGTTCATGGTCAATTGGGCTAGGTTGGGTCTAATTGGTCAATTGAAGCTTTGGTCAAGTTCAACGATCAATTTGGAATGAATTTGAACCATTGGTTGCAATCTATTTGGCTTAGATCAAGATTTGACCCATTTTACCTTTTAAGATAAATTTAGGTCAACTTAGGTCAAATGGCCAGTTGGGCTTGGTTTGGCTGAAGTGAGGACTTGGTCATGTTCATTCATTGATCATGAATGAGTTTGAGTCAATGGTTTCAATCAATTTTGGCATATGGTAGATTTTGGCTAGCTTGGGTTTCATTTTGGGCTAAATGTTGACTTGATCAAAGGCTAAGTTTGACTTGATTTGATTATTCTAGGATGATTGTTGATCACAATGTGAGAGATTTGGATGAGCTTAGTTCAATCTAATTTGGGTTGGATTAGAACTTAGCTCAAAAAAAGGTATTTTAGGTCACTTTAGGTCAAGTGAGCATAAATGGGTCAATTGGCTTGATCAAGACTTGATTCAAGTTTGGTTGAACTCAAATATGGACTTATGATTGAAATATAAATCCAAATGTAAGTAATTTGGAGTCAAATGGGTTTTGGTTCATTTGACAATTTTAAGTCAAAATGATGATCATGGGTTTGATATGGGTTTGTTTGATTTTGGCTTGGTGATTGTAGTTTATGATTATATTTGGGCATGTGATTGAAGGAGTGATTGTTTGAAGAGAAAATCAAGGGTTTGGATTGATTTGAGAATGATTTGGCTAAATCCAAGAAATTGTCTTAAAGGATATAAATTGGATTTAGATTTGAGTTTTGAATTTATATTGATTTGTTTTAGCCATTTGAATTTATATCTCATCTATATTTGTTAATATAAATGGGAATATAAATGATCCATGAGAGAATCATGAGTGAGAGTGAATTTGGCTAAGGTAGGTCAAAAGTTTTGAAGAAGGGGTTTTGATTTGGTTTGATTTATATCCATTTGATTTAGATGATTTGGATGCCAATTTCATTTATGAATATAAATGATGAAATAAGTGATTTATAAAGAAATCACTTGGCTTTGGGTTGATTTGAGGGGTTTGGCTAAGCTTATGAATGTGGTTCATAAGACTTAGGAAAGATTTTAGATTTGGGATTGATTTTGGATTTGAATCATTTGGAATTGGAATTGAGTTTGGAATTGATTTGAGATTTAAGAAAATTGATTGAGTTGGGATTGATTTGAGCTTTGAAAAATCAAATGAGTTGGAATTGATTTGAGCTTTGATTTGGATTGGTTGGAATTGATTTGAGATTTGAGAAAATTAATTGAGATTGATTTGAGATTTGATTTGGATTGGTTGGAATTTGAGATTTGAGAAAATCAATTGAGTTGGAATTGATTTAAGATTTTCTTTGACCTGGTTTGAAGGAGTGTACATGGGTTGGATTTAGTATAGGATAAGTGGTTGTTTTAAGTCCCTAATGCATAGCCTAGTCCTATGATAAACTTTTCTAAGTCTCTTGGGTTAGGTCAAGTGTTCACCTAATCACTAGAAGTGTCTTAAGGCTAAGAAACTCTTCGTGTCTAGAGGAGTCCTATGTCTAAGATGGAGAAGTTGAGAGCTCACTCCAAAAGTGAGGTCAACAGCTACTTTGACAGATTGAAGTCTAGAGAGCTTCAATCTTATTGCAATGAGAACAGGGATTATAGAGATGTATATGAAGTCCGACAACA
This sequence comes from Cymbidium sinense, assembly GCA_021442155.1. Taxonomy (NCBI): domain Eukaryota; kingdom Viridiplantae; phylum Streptophyta; class Magnoliopsida; order Asparagales; family Orchidaceae; genus Cymbidium; species Cymbidium sinense. Next base: position 34,723,204 of record CM038226.1, on the reverse strand, counting down.
ATCTTCAAGATCCAATTCCTTCAATGTTCAAGCGCCACAAAAGGGTCTACATCATGAGAATCTAAACTATAAAAGAATGGCTCTTGTTCGTGAAAAGTTCATCGAAGCAAAACATCTGGCAACAGATGAAAAGCTTTTGGAGTCTAAAGAGTTCCATGATATTCTTGAGACAAAGCGAATTACCAGTGTTGAAACCATCGAAAATAAATGAGAGAAAATCTAAGGTAAAGCATCAATATGGTAGCGGTTTCGAATTGAAAAATACACTCTAATTCTAGTTTTCATCATAATGACTGAAAAATTATCTCAACCAACCAAGATTGTGGTCTTGAAGCCTTCAAGAAAACATTTAGACTTAAAGTCCCCATAAACTCTGTAATGTCATCACCAAGAGGAGACAATTATGGAGGTCTAAATCCTCGTGATCCCATTTATCTAAGAGAAGCGGAGACAAGGACATGAAACTTCATATACCAGCACTGTAGACATCGAAGGGATGAATCTGTTGTCTTCTCTTTTCAAATGGATATGCTAGTGATGATAGCTCGTTTAATAGGTTGGAGAATTATTGGAGGATTGTAACAATAGTGATTCATAAATTTCAAGTTCTTGGGATTTCATGAGCAATAGATATGGAACCTTCTATCTTACTATTTTTAAAATATGATAATCATTAAACTAATTAAAAATCCTAATTGAATAACAATGAAATCTAAGCAACATATTTAAATATAATAAATTACCTTCACTATTTTTTAAACATAATAAAAAATAAAATGATTATTTTTATTTAATAATTTTAATCAAGTCTTTATAAACTCTTATGAATGACTATATGATTATCAGCTAATTCAACTAATAAAAATCTTAAAAATTATTATCAACAATTTACTTATAATATTTTATGTCTATATCATTCAACATTAAAAATATATATATTTTAATATTAGAATGACTTATTAAATATTTTTATAGGCTAAATTTTTAAAATAAGCATGTTTAAAAACATAATTAGTGGATTAGACACTAAAAAAAATTTAAAAGTAGGCACAGTCACCCGTTAAACGGGCGACTGGTTCTTGAGAAATTTTTTAAAAAAAAAATGAACTAGCGGTATTTTGGCCGTCAATATCGAATTTAGCAAGCTTGGTATCATTGGAATCAGCACAAAATTTCCCATAACTTTTATCTTTAATTATTTTAAAATCCTAATTGCAAAAGTACATGAAAAGGAAAAGTAAATCTAACTAACACTTGTAAAATAGAGATTAGATAAACAAACCATATAAATCCCAAGCATGTATTGTGGGCTTAGCACCCCACACAAGGGTAACCAAGTCCACATGGCCTATTGGATTATGCTTACGGGTATAAACACCTGCACAACAAAAGTATTTATATTTTTATCTATAATAGCACCCCTTATGCACAATATCCTACAGAAGATAATGATTAGAATAAATCGCCCTACCATTCATTCTACTCACATACAACCTAACATCCAGACTAAAATATCACATCAAAAAACAAAAGCAAACATCAAACCATGCACCTATACATAGACTGTAGTGACTTAGCCTAATGTGTCTGCCATGTAAGGTTTATGTGGTATGCTTAGCTAGGCTTTAAGTTTAGAATTTTCCAAGTATAAAAATGTTCAACTTAGAAGGGCGGTCTTGTTTAAGTTATTTAGTTGATTTGGGTTGATTTTGTTTGATGATTTGATTTGGTTTGAATGAACTTACTATTAATTACTAAGTGTTGTAAAGAGAGGGAAAAGGGAAGAGAACTTCTCTTTCCTTCATTATCTTAAGTCATTTCTAAGGTAGATTCATATTTAGTTTTATTTAGTGAATATTTTATTATGTATTTTAATTAATCCTAAGTTTAGATTTTCTCTAAACAAACCTATTTAAAAAGAAAGGAATTATAAGATTAAGTAAAGTGAATTACTATCATAAAACACACAACATTTTATTTCTTTCCCACATATGTATCTTGCACATGAATGAGTCCTAGCATATCTATACATGCAATGCAAGTATTTAGCACATCTTAATGATGAATGCTAAGAGAGGTTGCTTAAGAAAACTTGGAATGTTTCATGTATGCATGATTTTGTTAAGTAGGAGAGAGTGAATCTTTAATCCATCTTTCATATGCACATTTGCAAGTATAAAAGACATAAGTCAGTACGACGCCATTATTAACCAGGGGTGTAAGGTACAAGACCTACTTAGGGCTACTTAAAGCCTCGCAACCCTGGGATTTTCCAGACTAATATACTACATTTCTTAAATACATGTGCATGTACAAAAATAAGTACACGGAAAGAGAATGCTAAGTGAGCTACTTAAGAAAATTTGAATGCTTTATGATGCATGATTTTCATTAAGTAGAAAAGAGATTTTCTTATCCATTTTTCACATGTAAACATGTATGTATGAAAGGCATAAGTGAGTATGATGCCATTGTTAACCAGGGGTGTAAGGTACAAGACCTACTTAGGGCTACTTAAAGCCTCACAACCCTGGGGTTGTCCAGACTAATATACTACTTTCCTTAAATACAAGCACATGTACAAAAAGAAATACATGGAAAGAGAATGCTAAGTGAGCTACTTGAGAAAATTTGAATGCTTTATGATGCATAATTTTCATTAAGTAGAAAAGAGGTTTTATTATGAGAGTATAGAGTACATATGCAAAATAGCTCCTAAAACTAGAAAATTCTTCATGAAACATTTTCAAACATCTTACAATAGGTTAGGTAAACAAATTGCAAGTTCCACAGTTAAAATTTTTGAAAAAAAATAAAGTGTACTCTCATGAGAGCACAGAGAGTACACATGCAAAATAGCCCATAAGTCCACCAAATTTTTCATGAAACATCTCTAAACATCTTCCAATGGGATATACTAAACATACGATAAGCCCCACAGTTGAAAAAATAAAAAATAAGGTGTATCCTCATGAGAGTACGGTGAGTATACATATAAAATAGCTCCAAAAACTATCAAATTCTTCATAAAACATCTCCAAATATCTTCCAATAGGTTATGGTAAACAAATTGCAAGCCCCACTGTTAAAAAGTTTGAAAATATGAGGTGTACTCTCATGGGAGTACATAGGGTACACATGTAAAAAAGCCCATAAAACTAGCAAATTATTCATGAAACATCTCCAAACATCTTCCAATGGGATATACTAAACATATGACAAGCCCCACAATTAAAAAACTTAAAAAATGGGATGTACCCTCATGAGAGTATAGAGAGTACACATGCAAAATAGCTTCAAAAACTAGCAAATTCTTCATAAAATATCTCAAAACATCTTACAATCGGTTATGGTAAACAAATTGCAAAGCCCATGGTTAAAATTTTTGAAAAAATGAGATGTACTCTCATGAGAGTATAGAGAGTACACATGCAAAATAGCCCCTAAAACTAGAAATTCTTCATGAAACATCTCCAAACATCTTTCAATGGGATATACTGAATATATGATAAGCCTCATAGTTAAAAAAACTAAAAAAATAAGGTGTACCCTCATGAGAGTATAGAGAGTACACATACAAAATAGCACCTAAAACTATCAAATTATTCATGAAATATCTTCAAATATCTTACAATAGGTTATGGTAAACAAATTGCAAGCCCCACGATTAAAATTTTTGAAAAAAATAAAGTGTACTCTCATGAGAGTATAGAGACTACACATGCAAAATAGCCTATAAAACTAGCAAATTCTTCATGGAACATCTCCAAACATCTTCCAATGGGTTATACTAAACATATGACAAGCCCCACAGTTAAAAAACTAAAAAAATAAGATGTATCCTCATGAGAGTATAGAGAGTATGCATGCAAAATAGCTCCTAAAACTAGCAAATTCTTCATGAAACATCTCCAAACATCTTAGAATAGGTTATTGTAATCATATGACAAGCCCCACAGTTGAAAAAGCTAAAAAAATAAGGTGTACCCTCATGAGAGTATAGAGAGTACACAAATAAAACTACATAAAAACTAGCAATTTCTTCATGAAACATCTTCAAACATCTTCCATTAGGTTATGGTAAACATATAACAAGCTCCAGAGTTAAAAAAATTGGAAAAAATGGGGGTGTACTCTCATGAATGTACAAAGAGTATACATACAAAACTAGAAAAAAATGGGGGTGTACTCTCATGAAAGCACAGAGAGTACACATGCAAAATAGTGTAGATGAGCCTATTGAGATAAACTTGGAATCATCCGATTCTGAGAGTCCCATAGGAGAAGCTGTAGGTGAGTTTGAACTATAGGTAGAACTTGCATCTACCTTGCCTCCAGAGATTACCAAAGTCAACCTCCATAGTGGCAAGGTTCTACCTCCTAGGTCAGCACCTCTAGATAGAGGGAAATAAGTCATTGGTATTGAAGATCGAGAAGCCCTTCCACAAGATGCTCCACCCTTGGATATGCTTGTGGAAGATCAGCCGAAGGTGGACTACAATATCCTTTCTCATCTAAGAAAGTTACCATCTAAGATAAGCATATATGATGCCTTTGTATTATCCAAAGAGATGAAGGAGTCACTAATCAAGTCCATCCTTGATCCTAAGATATGCTTAGCTCAGCTGACCACTATAGTTGAGGAAGCATACTATGCAAAAGAAGCCCAAGGGATCACCTTCACAGATGAAGACTTTCTACTAGAGACTTGGAGCATAAACGTTCCCTATACATTACAGTCGACATGGACAGGTTCAGACTTGCCAGAGTTCTCGTGGATTTAGGTTCATCAGTAAACATTATGAGTCTTAAGACCCTTTCCTATTTGAAGATCGACATCTCCACTCTCTGAGGAGATAGGATGATGTTTAGAGGATTCAATGATTAAGGCGAGCAGGCTTTAGGTTTTATAGTGTTACCGTTGGAGATTGGTGATCGAAAGACTGAAGCCAAGTTCTACATCATTGATTCGAATACTTCATTCACTGCTTTTCTTGGTAGGCCTTGGATACATCAGAACAAGATCATTCCATCCTCCCTTCATCAGTGCATCAAGTTCAAAAAAGATGGAATTGAGTACCATGTCAACAGAGATGAAAAGCCATAGAGAGGTTGAGATTTATGAGGATGCAACCTATTATCTTCCTCAAAACACCCTTTATCATGAACTTGTACAAAATTCAAATGAAAAATTCAAAAATAAAAAAAAATGATGCAAAAGAAAAGATAAAAGAAAATGAAAGAAAAAGAAAAGTCTAAGCAAGCAAGAAAGGGGATTTGAAGAATAAGTGGATCCGCATATCACATTCTACCCATAGTTCATTCCATCAAATGGATAGGTGGGTAGGATGGCTCAACCTCCATCAGGTTGAGGTAGAGGCAGAAATAGAGGCAGTTCCAGAGGTGGAAGACCCCTTAGTTGGCCTTGACCAATAGAGGTTAGTTCATAGAGTACCCTACTATTCACATAGACTTGGAATCCATTTCGGAGGATGAGTCAATGTGATTAGTATACCGCCAACCCTCTCGGTTCCATTAGGTGACTTTTGATCCGGCAGAGACAAAGACGGCCTCAAAGCAAAGTATTAATCTAGTTTATGTGAAACTATCGGTATTGGGAACCTTAGCTCTTACCTCACTTATACCTTAGAAATTTGAAGGTTTAGTAGTTAAGGAAGTCCCTAAGTCTTCCAATGACATGAAGCAGAAGAGGTTCTTTTTGGGTTCATCATCCTCAAGTCCAGAGCTCAATGTAGAACTTGAGGAAGATACTTTTAAAGAATTAATGGAATTACCTTTTGACTTTTACTCGCCTTGTGTTCAAAATCTTATGTAGAAAGGTTTAGTTCCTCACACTTGGTCCAAGTACAGGTTAGAATACTTTGAAAAATTATGGAACAATATTGGCAGGGAAGCACAATCAAGAGCAGGACTAAGATTCAACACAGTAGGTCAAATTGATGATGAAGATATTTTCCTAGTTGTTACCAACCATTTATAATCTATTAGGTTCTTCTCACACATCCCCAACTCTTATGAGAATGTGTGCTTAGAAACTTTAGATGATCTAGATGATCTCCAAGTCAAAGAGGCACAATCAGAATTTGAAGAGGAGATTCATTCAACAATCGACAAGCTAAAAGAAATTAACCTCGGGACAGAATAAAATCCTCGCCTGACATATATCAAATCATTGTTAAATGAAGAAGAAACTAATAACTTAGTTAGGCTATTGACTTAGTTTAAAGACTACTTTGCATGGAGTTATGAAGAAATACCTGGATTATCTCCTGATGTTATAGTCCACAAGCTAGCAATAGACCCTAACATTACCCCTATTAAGCAAGCTCCTAGAAGTATGGGATTAGAAATTGAATAATAGGTGATTTCTGAAGTCAAGAAATTAATCGATGCTGGTTTCATGAGGGAAGAAAAATATCCTACCTGGTTAGCTAGTGTCATCCCAGTTAAGAAGAAGAATGGTCAAATTCGCATATGCCTTGATTTTAGGGACTTAAACAAGGTATGCCCTAAGGATATGTTTCCTCTTACTATACTAGAATTAATGGTGGACATTGCCTCATCTCATGCAGTCTTTTCTTTCATGGATGGATCATCTGGCTATAACCAAATCAAGATGTCTCTTGAAGATGAAAGAAATACTACTTTTCAAACCTCGATCAGAATCTTCTATTATAGGGTCATGCCTTTCAACCTTAAAAATGCTGGTGCTACATACCAACGGGCCATGACTCAGATCTTTAATGTACTCATCCATCATCAGGTTGAGTGCTACATTGATGATCTAGTAGTCAAAATCTTGAAAAGGATGACCACCTCTTTGACTTGAGTAGTTTTGAATGGTTAAGATAATATAACCTCAAGATGAATCCCCTAAAGTGTGCATTTGGAGTGGCTTTGGAAATTCCTTGGGTTTATTGTTCAACACCGGGGAATATAAATAGATCCTAAAAAGATTAAAGTCATCTTAGAAATGCCACCTCCTAAGAGTTTAACTCAACTCAAATCCTTTCAAGGATGGCTAGCCTATCTAAGATGCTTTATGTCAAACTTGTCAAAGAGATGCAAGCCCTTCTCAGCACTTGTTAAAAAGGACACCAAGTTCAAGTGGATGATAAGTTCAGCACGCATTCAAAGATATCAAAGAATACTTGGTGAAGCCACCAGTTCTATCCTATCCGGGCGGCCATTGATCCTTTACTCGCATTGGATGACTCTCTCTGCTCCATTGGCCAATGATGAGGGAAGAAAGTGCTCTACTACCTCACATCTCGATCCTGGAAACTATCCACCTATTGAGAAACATTTCCTAGCTTTGATCTTTGCATCTCAAAAGCTACGGCACTACATGCTTTCTCATAAGGTGAACTTGATCTCAAGAATCAATCCACTGCAGTACCTCATGACATGACCAAAGCTTTTTGGACATTTGGCTCATTAGCCCATGATACTCTCGCAATTTGATATCACATTTTGTACCTATGCGGTAAAAGGGAGCACTAGCATTTCTTAGCACACCCACTTTCTGATTCTCGCTTAGTGGCGATCTCCCGATGACAAATCATGAACTTAGGGAGGCCAGAACGATGGGAGATGTATTTTGATGGTGCTTGCTTCTTTTCTTAAAGTGAAGCACCACAATCTATTCTCCCAGGAAAGGCGGTAGGATAGTTCTCTAACTCCAAACCATGATGTGATGAGATTCTCACTATCTTTCCAACCCCACACCATGAAAAGGCAGTATGAGGCTTTGATTTCCAATTTTGAGTTAGCCATCACTATCAACACTAAGAGCATCAACATCTTTAGGTATTCTCAGTTGGTCATCAACCAAATTGATGGGTCCTACCAGGCCCTCAAACCCAAGCTTCATCATTACTACGAGTATACCATGAAGCTGTTGGACTAGATTCCCGAAGTCACTATCTACAAGGTTCCCCAAGTAGAGAACATAGTAGCAGATGCCTTGGAGAAACATGCCAATGAGTTGGCATGTCCGAAATATGAGTCCATTTCAATAAGGGTCCAAAATAGACAAGTCCTATCCCTTATTGATTTAGAACTCATCGAGAGACTTTCTCTTGAAGGGGGAGTTACCGTTGCCAAAATGGACAAGGTGCTAGATTGGAAGCAACTATTCATAGATTACTTGAACACCGACAAACTACCTCAAGAGAAATCACAAGCTCATCCCTTGAAATAGAGAGCTCTTTCCTATGCTCTTGTTGATGGCACCCTGTACTGCCGGTCCTTTGACCAAATGTGGTTACGTTAATTAGACAAACATGAAGCCCATGGCATTGTAACTGAGGTACATTTAGTTATATGTGGAGCGCATCAGTCTGGTCTGAAGATGAAGTCAAAGATCAAAAGACTTGGATACTACTGGCCTTCTATAATCACAGATTGCATGTACGTAGCTAAGAGATGCCATCAGTGTCAGGAGCACATTGTGGTCCTCCACCAACCACCCAACATTCTACACCCTACTTTGGCTTCATGGCCATTTGAGTGTTGAGGTATCGACATTATAGGTCTGATCGATCCTCCTACTTCCAAGGGACATCGATTTATCTTAGCTGCTACCGACTACTTTTCCAAGTGGGTGGAAGCCATCCCACTTAGAGAGGTCATAACTCACCATGTGCTTCAATTTTTCAGGAACCATATCGTATATAGGTTCGGGGTGCCTCAACAAATTATATTTGATAATGGTACTGCATTCAAAAGCATGAAGATCAATAGCTTTGCCAGAATACATGGTATAGATTGGAGATACTCCACCATTTACTATCCTAGAGCTAATGGTTTAGCATAAGTATTCAACAAAACTCTCATCCAGATACTGAAGAAGACTCTTGATGACAACAAATGATAGTGAAATGATTGATTGAAGCTTTGTGGCCTACCGTACCACATACCAAACTCCAACTCAGTCTACCTCATTTTCCTTAGTGTATGGGGTCTGAACCCATTCTACCTTTAGAAGTTCAACTCCCGTTACTAAGGGTAGCATTGGGTAACAAGATCACTACAGAGCAGAATGCAAAGTTACAGTTAGAAGAGCTCGAAGGTTTGGAAGAAAGTTGCTTATGGGTGTGCTAGAACCTAGAGTTGTATAAGGCCAAAATGATTCAAGCTCACAACAAGCTGGTTTGGTCTAGGTCTTTCCCAGTAGGAGAACTTGTGTTAGTCCTAAGAAGACCAATTGTTGCCCGTCAAAAGATGGGAGGCAAGTTTGAACCCACTTGGGAAGGCCCCTATGTTATAGAGAAGGCCTACCAAGGAGGATCTTATTAGCTTATTGATTATAAAGGGGAACACCCGATGCTTCCAATTAATGGGCTCTATCTAAAGAAATATTACCCATGAAACAAAACTTGTTTGAAAATAATCATTAATAAAAAGAATAAAATCTGATTCCATTCATCAAATCTTCTCTTCTTTCGAGGTGTTGTTTGCTTGTCTTGCAAATCCATCATGATGTGTTTAGGGTAGGTGTAAGAGTCCCACAGTGGCATCTTATCCCTCTTTCACAATTCAAACACAATTTCTCATTGCTTTTAAAATAGGTATGAAAACTGAGAGGCATCCTATTTTGATTAACACAACTAAGTTAGGTGTGAGAGAATCCAAGCAACATCCTTTCTTAGTGGGAATTCTTGTTTCCATCCAAGGCATCATTTCATAATTCCCCAGCTTGTTTTAAGGTAGGTGTAAGAGTCCCTGTTGACCTCATTTTTAGAATGAGCTCTCAACATCTCCATCTTAAACATAAGATTTCTCTTACACTTTAAGAGTCCCTTAGTCTTAAGACACATCTAGTGATTAGGTGGATACTCTCACTTAGCCCTAGAAGACTTAGGAGAGTTAGTCAGAGGAGTAGGTCATGCCTTAGGAGTGTTAGGAAAATCTCCTACCCTTTAGCTTAAACCTTTCCTCACTTTCCTTCTTTCAAGTTAAACTCCAAATCAATTCAATTTGATTTTCTCAAAACTCCAAATCAATTCCATGATTCAATTCCTTGATTGAAATCCATGATCGAAACCCATGATCAAAATCCATCAAAATTCCTAAGTCAAAATTTTCTAAGTCCTTAATCCTTCCTTAAGGACTTAGCCAAAATCATGATCTAAACCTATTCAAATCTTTGAAATTTTCTCATGATCCATTTATATTCTCATTTATATTCACATTTATAAATGAAATATAAATTCAAACCCATAAAATAAAATTCAAAATTTAAAATCAATTCATAAAAGTTCCTTAAGTTCCTTTAATTTTTCATTAGAGGACTTAGCCAAAATCAACTCCAAACCTTGATCAAACCCATTCAAACTCTTGGGATTTTCTCAAAATCAATTTATATCCTCATTTATATTCTCATATATAAATGAAATATAAATATAACTCAATTCAATCAAACCCAAAAATTAAATTCCAAATTAAAAATGCTTAAAAATCCCTTAAATCATTTAATTTTTCATTAATGGATTCAACCTAAACTTTGATCAAACTCCTTCAAACTCATGGGATTTTCTCAGAATATATTTGTATTCTCATTTATATTCACATATATAAATGAAATATAAATATACATTAATTAAATCTAACTCAAAAATTAAATTTCTAATTTAAAATTCCATTAAATCCTTTAAATTCCCTTTAATGGATTTAACCCTAAATCATGATTAAACTCTTTCAAATTCTTGAAATTTTATCATGATCAATTTATATTCTCATTTATATTCATATAAATGAAATATAAATTCAAACAATCAAAACCAACTCCAAATATCAAAATCAAATCCATTCAAAATCAAATCTAAGCCTTTCAAGTCAAAATCTTGAACTTAGCCAAAATCAATTCAAATCAGGCCAAACTCTTGATTATCTCTCATGATTCAATCAATCCTACAATCATTAGCTCATATATAAATCTAAATCCCAATACGTCAATCAAATCCCAAATCAAAAATCAAACCCAAAACTCCTTCATATTCTTCATTTGAATATGTGATTTCCAAATTGATCAAAATCCATTTGACTTCAAACCTCTTATAAATGGATTTATATTTTAATCATAAGTCCATATACAAGATCAATTGACTTCAAATCAAGCTTTGACCAAGCCATTTGACCCATGTTGGCTCACTTGACCCAAAGTGACCTAAGGTACCCGTATGAGCCAACTTTTGATCCTAACCAAATTGGACTGAACTAACCTCATATTTGCCTCTCATCATGATCAACAATCATCTTGGGATGATCAATCAATCAAATTGGGTCAAACCAAGTCAAACCTAAGGGTTGACCAAGTCAACACTTAACCTAAAATGAAACTTAACATAGCCAAAATCCACTATAGGCTAGATTGATTGAAACCATTGATCTAAGTTCACTCATGACCTATGTTTGAACTTGACCAAGTCAACCTTTGAGCCTAACCTAGCCAATTTAGCTCACTTGACCCAAGTTGACCCATTTTGACCTAAAGGGTCAAAATGTGTCAAAACATAATCTAAGCCAAATTGATTGAAACCAATGGGTCAAGTCCATCCCAAATCACTTATGGAACTTGACCAAAGCCTCAATTGGCCAACTAGACCCAACCTAGCCCAATTGACCTTAGACTCAACATGACCTAAAGGGGTCATGTTGAGCAAAAATTGAACCTAAATCAAACTGATTGGAACCAAAGATACCAATCCACTTCATATGACCAACCTTTGACCTAACCCAAATAGGTTAAATGGGTCAAATAGGTCAACTTGACCCATTTGACCTAAATGAGTCATATGAGCCAAAACCTAACTTAATCCAAATTTAGCCAAACCAAAGGCACCAAAACATTTCAAATGGTCATATGAACTTGAACCAACCCTTGGTTTGACCCAATTTGACCTATTGGTCAACTTGATCGAAGTTGACCCATTTTGACCTAAATGGGTCAACATGAGCCAAACCTATCAAATGGATTCCAAATCCATTGAACCTTTATCTCAACATACCAAACACACCCAAATTGAAAAAAATAGCAAAATGACCATTATACCCCTAGGGCATAGAACAAATCAGCTAATGGGTATTATGGTCATGCACTCATCCAAAACTGAGGCCACAAACAGCACATGAATTGCACCACTGGGAACTCAAACCATGAACACTCCCATGATCAAACAACTCTCGCCATGATCAATTGATCAAAAGTAAACCATCCGATCCTTCAAGGGGAGATATACTCCCCTAATTCATTCCCTTCTACACTCATCATCCTAAGGACTCAGTCGAGCTTGCCTAAGCATCTAATTGAGTTCTAAAGCTAAGGAGAAGATCAATTCGATCAAAGCCACAAGGGGAGCTAAGAGGAGTTGGTCCATCCACTCATCTACTCAACCTCAACAGCTAGGAACCTCAACAGGGCTTCATCTCCACTAGACGAAGCTACCTCATCGATCCTGAGCACCTGATCACTTTCGATGAGGTTAGTAAATTTTCACTTAGGCTAAGGTGTGTTGGTCTTTTGTGAAGTGGATTTTCATTTCATTGGATCTTAGCCGTTGGATTGGCCGCTATGATCCTTTAGATGGTGTGTGTTGAATTTTGTTTGAATCCATGAGGGATCGGGCTCGGATCTTCCCTTGGATTGTGAACTGCTCACATTCCTCCTTAGGGAAGAACTCAGCCAATCTCAGCCATCCATCCAGGCATGTTTAGATGGATGGTTGAGATTATTTTCCATGTTTTAGAATTCATTTTCCTTTTTAAAATCACGGGTGTATCCTCTGCCACCCGATCTTTGATCGGACAGTTAAGGGTAAAGACGCGTGCACCGCCGCCGCCTCTCCTGATTTGATGGGTTAAGTAATGGCTCACGGCGCGATGCGTGTAAAGCGCGCTGACCGCCGCCCAAGCATCACGCGTGGATAGGGTATTAAGGGGATTAGTTATTTAACTAATTAATTCCTAATTAATCTCTATGGCTTCTAAAAATCATAACTCCTCATAGAAAAATCAAAAAATAAAAGGAAAAATGCCTTGGATAGATAATTTCATCTAGAATATTCTAAAATTATTTTCAAAATATTTTGATTCCCTTTTTCTCTGAATTTGGGTTTCTCTAGGAATATTAATTAGCTAATTACTTTCTAATTAAGTCACCCATTAATCTCAAATTTCTAGGGATCATTTTAGGGGATGACCTCTACCTCCTCTAATTTGCTTGAGATTTATTGAGGCCTTGATTAAGAAATTGCTAGCTTATTTTCTAATTACCCTCTTCATGTAATTAAGGGTAATTAAGATGTAATTAGTGAATTTTCCCTATATTTAAGTTAGATTAAGGTTAGATCTAGTGAATAAGGGTTTTAGGGAATAATTTTGGGGAATTTCCCCTAAGCTATTCTCTAAACCCCCTTTTCTTTCCTTAATCCCCTTTTTAATTAAGGGTTAATCCATTAATAACCCTTTAAATGATTTTTAAAAATTCTAAAAATCTCCAAAACTTAATTAATCTACCTTGGGTAGATACTTAGGTGTTCAATAGCCTAAGTCTAATTAAGGAAATTAAACCCCCTTTCATAAGTATGAAGGGGTGTTTTAAAAGTACTTAAGATAAAACCCCTTAGCTTAATTAACATTTAATTGTGAGCCAAATTGCATTGGGCCTTTTCATTACTAGGTGCATTGCAAATTTACATACCTTGTGGGTTTTATGTCATCTCATTGGCTCATAATTACCTAAGTTAATTTTCCTAAGGTGGTGTAGGTAAGGGTTAATTAAATCACTTAATGCACACCTTAACCTAATCAACATTTAAAAATGGATTTAATTATCTAAAAATTAAACTAAAATGCAAAACACATGTGGGGATGGGTTAGGAATGACAAACTAATCTCACCCTTTTTAAAATTAAATCAAGCTTCAAACAAACCAAAAATCATTTTTAAAATTCACTTAGATTTATTCTAAGTTTTCTTATTCTTTAAGAATGTCTTTAGGAATTAAGTAAAGTGACTTTGTTCATGTGATTACATTGCTTTAAATCTTTCCCAATATTTTAAATTGTATGCCATATGACTTATGCATCCATGATTTCATGTTTTCAAAGTTTTAAAATGAAATTTCTTACTTTATGTCAAATGTGCATGTGTTGGCTATAATAAAATATGAGTGGCTATTATCACTACTAAATCCAAAGTATTTTTAAAATCTATAAATGAAACATAAAATCTAAAAGTGTGCTATTCTTATAATTTAATTATAAGCTTGCATGTGGTAGATTATAAAGTCATGTGTAGTGTAGCCTTTCTTTCTTTCCTTATGTTAGCATAGCTTTGAATATGGGTTAGTAAGATGTAGGGTTCATTTGAAAAGAACCCAACACTTATTTAATTCCAAACCTATTCATCTCTATGCTCTCACTTAAGAAGGAGTGCTTACACTAGCATGAATAAATTGCATAAACCAAAATGAAATCATTAAGCAAACTTTTTCATATTTTTTTTCCATTCCATTTCCTTTATATGTATGTTAGTACTTAAGGAAAGTGGTATATTAGTCTAGACAACCCCGAGGTTGTGAGACTTTAAGTAGCCCTAAGTAGGTCTTATACCTTACACCTCTGGTTAACAATGGCGCTGTACTCACTTATGCCTTTCCTACTTTCATGCATGAAGGTGAAATTTTTGGAGAAAGAAAACCTTTTCTACTTAAGAAAATCATGCATCCAAATTTACTAAATTTTCTTAAATGAATTACTTAGCATGCATCATAAAGTGTGTTAATTATCTCATTTGCATGTATAGATATGCTTAGGACCCATCCATATGCATGTTATATATGTTGGGAAAGAATTGAAGTAATGTATGTTATGTGGATTTTTGATTCATTTTTCTTAATTTTAAAATGCCTTTCTTTTGGGATAGGTTTGTTTAGAATCAATCTAAATGATTTAATTAAAACATTCACCTAAATGAAATTAAAATGTGAACTTACCCTAAAAATTACTTAAAGATTAGGGAAGGAAAGAGAAGTCCTCTTCTCTTTCCCTCTCTTTATAACTTAGTAATTAATTGTAGGTTTCACTTAAACTAAACTAAAACATGAAATAAAAATAGCCCAAAGCCACTAAAAAACTTAAATGAAACCATCCTCTAAGTTGAACATGCCTTTCATACTTAGAAAATTCAATCCTAAAGTCCTAGCTAAGCATGCCACACATACCTTCAAAGCACACACACTAGCCTAAGTCACCACTTCTAGCTTTAGGTTAGGTTGGTGCATGGCTTGATGTTATGTTTTATTTTGTGAAGAATGTTTTAGACTGGATGTTATGGTGTATGCTCATAGAATGAATGGTAGGATGTGCTTAGTCTAATTGTTCTTTTCTGCAGGGGTTTGTGCTAAAGGGGCGCTATCATAAATAAAAATATAAATGCTTCTTGCTTGCAGGTGCTTATACCTCTTAGCATAATCCATAGGCCGTGAACTTAGTCATCCATGTGTGGGGTGATAAGTCCAATATACATGCTTGGAATTTGTGTGGTGTGATTTGACTAACCCTTATTTTACAGGTGTTAGTCAGATTTATGCATTTCCTTTTCATGTAAAATTTGTATATTTAGGATTTGGAATGATTTGTTATGGGGGATTAGGATGAACATTAGTCATAAGATTCCATCTTATGCACCATGTGAAACCTTGGAGCATCTACCATTCAACCATCCAAAGGAAGATCCAAAGAAGAAAGAAAGAAAGAAGAAAGAAGAACAAAACTTGAAAACCCCCCATAACAATGAATTCCTTTTGCTTAAATGTAGTTTAATTCTTTTGTAATCCGGGTTGTATAAGAGTAGAGCTCGACACCCAATTTGATATTTTTTGGTTTGTGCGGTGGTGCCCGACCACAAATGGACATTTATTCTTTTTGCGTTAGTTTTATAAATTGATTGATGTTTGTTTAACTTGTGCATTAAGTGGCATGATTTTCCTAGTTTCTTCCTTGCTTTATGCATGGCCTAGAGATGGATTAGACTCTTTAGAAAAAAAATAAATCTTTTACCCAACTTAACAAATCATAACCTCACCTAAAGCTTAGAATTAAAAAAATTAAGATAAAAGAATTAGAAACCCCTTAGCTGGATGAGTTCTTTTCTTTATGATATCATGCATAACAACATCTTATTTTACTCTTGATTGGAGGGCTTCCATCTTTTCCAGAGAACCCGCTTGACTTATGAGGGCCATGGTGGAAACTCACCTTTTAAAATTCTAGCTAATTTTGGCCAACAATCTACTTTCTCATGCATTAATTATAAAAATTCCTATTAGCCTGAGTCAAAATTGATTGTCCAAAAAATGAAATAAAAATGAAATTTAAAATGCATTAGATTTAGGTCATTTGAAGCATACCCTTTACATGATCTAGTCTCTTTAGAGAGTGAGTTTAAGGACTTAGTCTCTTTCTAAATAAAAATAGCCTAACTATCTTCCATAAGCATAAAGACTTGCCTACATGTATTTAAAATAGAGGAGTTAGTTCCACCCCAGTAGTTGTAAGTCCAACTCGGTGGTTTGTCCTCTCTTACGGAGGCAAACCAATTACCCATTTTTCACCTTAGATTTAGGTTGTGCTTCCGGCCTTCATCAAAGCTCCCTAGATTTAGGTTTTGAGGTTACTTCTCTCCTTTGTGGGCCATAAGCATAATTCCTCACCTCTTAGGCATTTTCTTAATCTTGTGTTAGGGAATCTTAAGTCCTAAAATTTTAATGAAAAATGCAACTCAAATAAATTAAATCAATTTCTAAAATGTAAAGCCCAACTATTGGATAGTTTGAGATGCTCGCTAGGTTTCCTAGCATCATGAGCATCTCCAACTTATTCTCATTTTGGCTTTGATAATAACTCCCACTCTTGATCAATCCCATTTGATCTTCAAAATATAAACTAATCGATTGATAGTCCTTCCTATTAAATCTTCAGAGATAATGATCATTTACCTTAATCGAGAGTTTTCCTTAAGGACCCTATCCTTTAGGATATAATTAACTATGAGGGCTTGCCTTTGTAGGGAACTTAATAAACCCAGTTTAAAATAAACCCTACTTTACTTTTCCATATAAAGTCGGGGAAGAATCTCTTATATATATGCAGACCTATCATCCTTAGGAGTCCTTATTGAGGTGATTGGTTCCATTAAAGGGTAGTGACTTCTATCTTTCGAGATAGTACACTATACCTTGATGACATATCGATCACTTGAATAAGTACATCTACGGATCTGCATGGCATCTTACCAAGCCAAATTTCCACATATATAGTTTTGCCTCTCCTTTCACCATAGATTTGAAGGTGACTCAATATGTGTGCGAGAATTTTTCTTCACAATCCCCCAGAAGCATCCTATTCCTTTTAACACATGCACAAAAAATAAACATAAATCTTTTATCTTGAGCTATTTTGATGTGGGAGCAAGCCTCCTATGACACTCACTCATTAGCTGGTCTAGGTCGGGTCTACATGCTACCTCGGTAGTGTGTCACTCTAGTGGTCATTTATTTTGGAAGATGTGAGTCTCTTGCTTTCTTCCTAACTTGATCATTTCAAACCAAAGAGCACCTTGTTAGTATGGTATGCTTCACTGCCAATCCAGTAAGTTACCTCGTGCTGACTTTGTTTAAGAAGATGTGAGTCCCCGTGCTTTCTTCTTGAACTAGCCATCATGTTCTAACTAGGTTGAGTTTATTTTGAGGTTTAGGATAAGTCCCTAGAGGCTCCTTCCCTCTTGACTACTTTTGAGATGAAATAAGTCCCCCAGTGGCATTCACTTTATAGTCGCCCTAGGTCGGATAACACCTATCGAGTCAAAGATAGACTATCCCAATAGTCAGTTCCACTATAGGAGGATGTGAATCCACGAGCTTTCTTCCTAGGCTGATTGTTACAAACTAATGAGCTCCTTAGGTTGGTTGATGTTCACTATGCTGACAGTAGACTCATCCGGTGAGTACACCACTCTTGGCAGATATGAGTCCCTGTGCTTTCTCCTTGAGTTGGACATCGAATACCTATTGAATTTATGACTAGCCATGTTATTTTCTCCAGGGTGTTGGATTAAGCCCTTACCGGCCCTATCCCCTGTGAGCACTCTATTTGGATCAAGTCCTTTGCGGCCCCATTTAGACACTACTTGGGTTACTTTTGGATTGGACAGTTCCCTTTTCCTAGTAGCCATCCCTGTGGTTGGAAAATTTGTTCAGCAGATGCACATATTTTCCCTTGGTTCAGTAAATCTGAAATAGGTCTAAGCCGATATAAGCTCCTTCTCAGTATGATCCCTCACAAACTAACAGGTTCTATGATAAACAAAAAGAAAACAAAACAAACAAAAATTAATTCACTTGTGGATTAGAATTCAAGCCCCCAAAGGGCCCCTTATCCCAAGCATGTATCCTATCTTTAGGGCAGTGTCAGTATAACTCCCTATAGGAATTGCCTGACTACCTGAGTTGAGATAAATCCATGGGTCGGTACTCACTCTGTAGTCACCCTTAAGTCAGGTTCAATCTATTTACCACAAGCAAGTTACCCTGGTAATCATTCCGCTTTGAAAGATATAATACTATGAAGCATTCTTTTTAGCATGATTGTCACAAACTGACTGGTAGCCCTGTGTTAGTTCGATTTGTTGCCCAAAGCAACCAATCACCCCAGTGATCTTTTCTAGTGGAAGATGTGAGTCCCGAGCTTTCTTCCCTTAAATTGCTCATTGCAAACTGAAAGGCACTCCTTTGGTCAGATAGTTCTCCCATCGGCCGGGAAGCTAATCTCTTTGGTTCAGTAAATCTGAGATAGTTCTAGGCTTCTATAAGCCCCTTCTAGTATGATCCATCAAATCGATGGAATCCATAAAATAAACAAATTTAAAATGAAATTTAATCTTGACTATTCTTTAGTTGATCTAAGTCCCCCAGTGGCATTCACTCAATAGTCAGCCCTAGGTCGGGTTTGATTTGTTGCCAAAAGCAACTGATCACCCCAATGGTTTCTTGTCTCTAGAAGATGTGAGTCCCATGCTTTCTTCTTAAGACTTGACCATTGTGTACCAAAAGGCATTTCTCCTTGGTTGGATAGTCCTACCTTGTGGTTGGTAGACTACTCCATTTCAATTGGTAAATCTGAGTTAGGTCTAGGCTTGTTTGGCCCCTACTTAGTGCAGTTCATAAACCTATGGGATCCATCAAAATAAACAAACAAAACTAAAAAATGAAATCAATCTTGACTATCTTTGAGTTGATCTAAGTCCCCCAATGGCACTCACTCAATAGTTAGCCCTAGGTTGGGTTTTAATCTGTTGCCTTGCCAATAGATTACCCCAGCAACTGGTCTTTACTTTGGAGGATGTAAGTCTACTAAACTTTCTTCCTAGTATAGTTGTTGCATATCGAAAGACATCCCTTTGGTCAGCTAGTCCTACTATGTGCTTATTATACTACCCCTTTGGATTGGTAAATCTGAATTAGGTCTTAGCCTCCATGGCTCTTACAGTACAACCCATTACAAACCAATAGGGTTCATCCTATAAATTCCAACCTAACAAAAATTTTGAAACAAATTCAATCCTCTCCCCTAGTGGAGATCTCTCCTTAGAGAGATTCAAATCAAATCAAACCTTTCATCTCCTTGTAGATGATCTGAGCCTGCTTCCCTAGTGGAAGGTTCACACTCTATCCCTTAGTGGATTTCTTCCCTCTATCTTATGTCTTGGACATAAGTAGAGCCACATTGCACTATGCTCTGGATTCCTTCTTTTCCTTAGGTCATGGATAGATAGTTTCCATTAGTGCTTATGATCTTTCGGTGTTGATCATTTTGTCAATTAAATAATGCGTGTTCTGTCACACCACACCTATTAGGCTCCCTTTGTTGACCTCATTTTTAGGATGACCTCTCAACACCTCCATCTTAGGCTTAGGACTTCTCTTAGACTTTAAGAGTTCCTTAGTCATAAGACACATCTAGTGATTTGGTGGACACTCTCACCTAGCCCTAGAAGACTTAGAAGAGTTAGCCATAGAAATAGGTTATGCCTTAGAAGTGTTAGGAAATTCCTACCCTTTAGCTTAAACCATTCTTCACTTTCATTCTTTTAAGTCAAACCCCAAATCAATTCCATTTGATTTTCTCAAACTCAAATCAATTCCATGACTGAAACCCATGATCAAAATCCATAAAAAATTCCTTAAGTTAAAAATTCCTAAGTCCTTAACCCTTTCTTAAGGACTTAGCCAAAATCATTATCTAAACTTACTCATGTAAGAATCATGATTCAAAATGATGTGGTTTTGTTCATTTATATTTCACATATTCATATTATATGAGTATAAATTAAACCATCAAATCAAATTCAAAATTCAAAATCAATTCATGAAAATTTCCTTAAGTCCCTTTAATTTTCCATTAAAGGACTTAGCCAAAATCAATCATAAATCTTGATCAAACCTATTCAAATCCTTAGAATTTTCTCAAAACATATTTATATACTCATTTAAATTCTTTTATATAAATGAAATATAAATATAACTCAATCCAATCAAAAACAAAAATTAAATTTCAAATTAAAAATGCTTAAAATTCCCTTAAATTCTTAATTTTTCATTAATGGATTTAACCTAAACTTTGATCAAACCTATTCAAATTCATGGGATTTTCTCCAAATATATTTGTATTCTCATTTATGTTTCCATATATAAATAAAATATAAATATAAATCAATCAAATCCAACTCAAAAATTAAATTTCAAATTAAAAATTCCCTTTAATGGATTTAATCCAAATCATGATTAAACTCTTTCAAATTCTTGAAATTTTCTCATGATCAATTTATATTCTCATTTATACTCACATATATAAATGAAATATAAATTCAAACAATCAAAATCAACTCCAAAAATCAAACTCAAATCCACTCAAAATCAAATCTAAGCCTTTCAAGCCGAAATCTTGAACTTAGCCAAATCAATTCAAATCAAGCCAAAATCTCGATTTTCTCTCATGGTTCAATCAATCCTACAATCATGAGCTCATATATAAATCCAAACCTCAATAAAACAATCAAAACCAAAATCAAAAATCAAACCCAAGACCCCTTCATATTCTTCCTTTGAATATGAAATTTTCAAATGGATCAAAATCCATTTGACTTCAAACCTCTTATAAATGGATTTATATTTCAATCATAAGTCCATATACAAGATCAATCAACTTTAAATCAAGCTTTGACCAAGCCATTTGACCCACTTAGGCTCACTTGATCCAAAGTGATCTAAAGTACCTTATGAGCCAACTTTTGATCCTAACCAAATTGGATTGAACCAAACTCATATATCTCTCTCATCATGATCAACAATCATCATGGGATGATCAATCAATCAAATTGGGTCAAACGAAGTCAAACCTAAGGGTTGACCAAGTCAACTCTTAGCCCAAAATAAAACCTAACATAGCCAAAATCCACCATAGGCCAAATTGATTGAAACCATTGATCTAAGTTCACTCATGACCTATGTTTGAACTTGACCAAGCCAACATTTGAGCCTAACCTAGCCCAATTGGCCCACTTGACCCAAGTTGACCCATTTTGACCTAAAGGGGAAAAATGTGTCAAAAATTGATTGAAACCAATGGGTCAAGTCCATCCTAAATCACTTGTGGAACTTGACCAAAGCCTAAATTGGCAAACTAGACCGCCAATTGACCTTAGACCCAACATGACCTAAAGGGGTCATGTTGAGCTAAAATTGAACCTAACCAAAATTGATTGGAAACAAATATACCAATCCACTCCATTTGACTAACCAAACCTAAACCTACCCTTGACCTAACCCAAATAGGTCAAATGGGTCAAATAGGTCAACTTAACCCATTTGACCTAAATGAGTCATATGAGCAAAACTAAATCTATACCAAATTGAACCAAACCAAAGGCACTAAAATATTTCAAATAGTTATATGAACTTGACCCAACCATTAGTTTGACCCAATTTGACCTATTGGTCAACTTGACCCAAGTTGACCCATTTTGACCTAAATGGGTCAACATGAGCCAAATCCTATTAAATGGAGTCCAAATCCATCGAAACTTGGCCCAACTTATTTTTTCAACATACCAAACATACCCAAATTGAAAAAAATAGCAAAATATACATTATACTCCTAGGCCATAGAACAAATTTTGGCCTAGACCATGAGTATTTTGGTCATACACTCATCACAATCACTTGAGGCTCTCCTAAAAGCTCAAGGGGACCTAGTGATGAGTGGTGCACCCAACCCAATGGGTTTGGGTCAACCGATTTGGCCCATGGACCAAACCCAACCCCATAGCATGAAATTCAATTTCCCAACTTCCCCCAAAGCTTAATTGGATGCACATGGGAGTTAGCATTCCACTCCCCTGGCTAAACCGACCATGTGCATTGCTCTAATAGCCAAAACAACTCATCCCTTATGGTCAATTGGATCAAAATGACAAGCTCATTGTCGGCCATTTGATTGCCATAGGGGGAGATATACTCCCCCTAATCCACTAAAATTTTCATTGCCACTTGATCGATTGGAGCCTAGAGAGAGTTAGCAAACATCAGAGGGCTTTCGCAATGCCCCTAGAGATGATTTGGATTATTGATTCTTCGGTTTTGCACAGTACAAAATAGGGGGGGTCCATTGAATTCTTAACTTCTTCTATACTTGATCTCACTTAAATTCCTCTTGCACACTTGGTCTAGGAGCTAAGTTGAGCCTGCCCAAGCATCCAATTGAGTTCCACAGCAAGGAAGAACTCAATTCAATCAAAGCTGCAAGGGAGATCAAGAGGAGTTGGTCCACCCATTCATCCACTCAACCTCAAGACCTAAGAACTTCAACAAGGCTTCCTCTCCACTAGATGAAGCTACCTCATCGATCCCGACCACTGGTGATCACCTCTGATGAGGTTAGTGATTTTTTGACCACTTAGGCTAAGAGATGTTGGCCCTTTGTAAAAGAAATTTCCATTGCATGTGAAATCCACTATTGGATTGGCCACTCTAGTCCTTTAGATGGTGTGGGTTGAGTCTTGAATGAATCTATGCAAGATCGGGCTCAGATCTCCCCTTGGATTGTGAATGGTTCATATTCATCCTTAGGGAAGAACTCAGCCCATCTCAGCTGTCCATCTGCATAGTTTAGATGGACAGCTGAGATTATTAAAGCGTTTATATATCATTACTGATTTAAAATGCGGTGTATCCTCGTTCGATCTTTGATGGGATGACTAAGGATAAAGAACATCGCCGTCTTCCCGATTTGATAACTTAAGTAAGGCTCAGCGACGTGTAAAGCGTGTACCAGCTACACATCGATGTGAGCGGGTATTAGCCAGAGATTAGTTAGGGATTATTTATAATTCTTAATTAATTCAGATAACTTCAAAAAATCATAACTCCTTCAAGAAAAATAAAAAAAATTTAAGAAAAAAAATGCTATGGATAGATAATTTCATCTAAAATATTTTTAAAATGTTTCCAATGGATTTTAAATTCCACTTTTCTCTGAATTTGGGTTTCTTTGGGAATGTTAATTAGCTAATTACTTTCTAATTAAGTTACCAATTAATCTCAAACTTCTAGGGTTCATTTTAGGGATGACCCTCCCTAATTTTTTCTTGAGATTTATTAGGAAATTGCTAGCTCATTCCCTAATTACCTCCTTCATGTGATTAAGGATTATTAAGGCATAATTAGTGGATTTTCTCTATGATTAAGTTGGATTAAGGTTAGATCCAGTGATTAAGGGTTTTATGGAATAATTTTGGAGTATTTCCCCTAAGCTATTTCCTAAACCCCCTTTTCTTTCCTTAATCCCCTTCTTAATTAAGGGTAAATTCATTAATTATCCCTTTAAATAATTTTTAAAAATTCTAAAAGTTTTTAGAACTTGATTAATCTACCTTGGGTAGATTCTTTGGTGTTCAATAGCCTAAGTCTAATTAAGGAAATTAAACCCCTTTCATAAGTGTGAAGGGGTATTTTAAAAGTACTTAAGCTAAAACCCCTTAGCTTAATTAACTTTTAATTGTGAGCCAAATTGCATTAGGCCTTTTCATTACTATGTGCATTGCAAATTTAAATACCTTATAGGTTTTATGTCATTTCATTGGCTCATAATTACTTAGTTAATTTTTCTAAAGTGGTGTAGGTAAGGGTTAATTAAGCCACTTAATGCATACTTTAACCTAATCAACACTTAAAATAGACTTAATTATCTAAAAATTAACAAAAATATAAAACACATATGGGAATGGGTCAGGAATAAAAACTCATCTCACCTTTACAAAATTGAATCAAACTTCAAACAAACAAAAATCATTTTGAAATTCACTTTGATTTGTTCTAAATTTTCTTGATCTTTAAGAATGTCTTTAGGACTTAAGTAAAGTGAGTTTGTTTACATGCTTTCATTGCTTTATATCTTTCCCAACATGTTAAATTGTATGCCATGTGATTCATGCATCCATAATATCATGTTTTAAATTTTAAAAATAAAATTATTTACTTTATGTCAAATGTGTATGTGTTGGCTAAAGTAAAATATGAATGACTATTATCACTACTAAATCTAAACTATTTTCAAAATCTATAAATAAAACATCAAATCTGAAAGTGTGCTATTCATATCTTAATTATGAGCTTGCATGTGATGAATTATAAAGTCATGTATAGTGTAGCCTTTCCTTTCTTTCTTATGTTTGTATAGTTTTGAATATGGGTTGGTAAGATGTAGGGTTCATTTGAAAAGAACCCAACACTTACTTAATTTTAAACCATATTCATCCCTATGCTCTCATCTAAGAAGGATTTCCTACACTTGCATGAATAAATTGCATAAACAAAAATGAAACTATTAAACAACTTTTGCATATTCTTTTCCATTTCATTTATTTATATGCATGTTAGTACTTAAGGAAAGTGGTATATTAGTCTAGACAACTCCGAGGTTGTGAGACTTTAAGTAGCCCTAAGTATATCTTATACCTTACACCTCTGGTTAACAATGGCGCTATACTCACTTATACCTTTCTTACTTTCATGCATGTATGAAAAATTTTGGATAAGGAAAATCTTTCCTACTTAAGAAAAATCATACACATTTAAATTCTAAATTTCTTAAATGGATTACTTAGCATGCATCACAAAGTGTGTTAAATATTCTCATTTGCATGTATAGATATGCTTAGGGTCTATCCATATGCACGTTATACATGTTGGGAAAGAATTAAAGTAATATGTGTTATGTGAATTTTGATTCATCTTTCTTAATCTTAAAATGCCTTTCTTTTTGAATAGGTTTGTTTAGATTTTTTCTAAATTTAGGATTGATTAAAAGATGTAATTAAAATATTCTCCTAACTAAAATTAAAAATGTGAACTTACCTTAGAAATTACTTAAGGATTAGGAAAGAAAGAGAAGTTCTCTTCTCTTTCCCTCTCTTCATAACTTAGTAATTAATTGTAGGTTTCACTTAAACCAAATTAAAACATAAAACAAAAATAACCCAAAATACTTAAACAACTTAAATGAAACCCTCCTCTAAGTTGAATATGTTCTTCACACTTAGAAAACTTGAACCTAAAGTCCTAACTTAAGCATACCACATAAACCTTTAAAGCACAAACATTAGCCTAAGTCACCACTTCTAGCCTTAGGTTGGTCGGTGTATGGTTGATGTTATGTTTTGTTTTGTGATGAATGTTTTAAACTAGATGTTAGGGTGTTCTTGTAGAATGAATGGTAGGACGTGCTTAGTCTAACTATTCTTTTATGCTGGAGATTGTTCTAAAGGGGCGCTATCATAAATAAAAATATAAATGTTTCTTGCTTGCAGGTGCTTATACCCCTTAGAATAATCCATAGGACAGGTGGACTTAGTCACCCATGTGTGGGTGATAAGTCCAATATACATGCTTGAGATTGGTGTGATTTGACTAACCTTTATTTTGCAGGTGTTGGTTAGATTTATGCTTTTCCTTTTCATATAAAAGTTTATATATTTAGGATGTTAGAATGAATTGTTATAGGGGACTTGGATGAGCATTGGTCATAAGATCCCATCTTATGCAACAAATGAAGCCTTAGAGCTTCTACCATCCAACCATCCAAAGGAAGAACCAAAGAAGAAAAGAAAGAAAGAAGAAAGAAGAATAAAGCTTGAAGACCCCCATAACAATGAATTCATTTGCTTAAATTGTAATTCAATTCATTTGTAATCCGGTTGTATAAGGGTAGAGCTCGACTACCCAAATTTGATATTTTTGGGTTTGTATGGTGGTACCAACCACAAACAACCATTTATTCTTTTTTGCTAGTTTTATAAATTGATTGATGTTTGTTTAACTTGTGCATTAAGTGGCATACTTTTCATAGTTTCTTTCTTGCTTTATGTATGGCCTGGATGTGGATTAGGCTCTTTAGGGAAAAATAAATCTTTTACCCAACTTAATAATTCAAATTAAAACTAAACAACTTATAACCTCACCTAAAGCTTAGGATTAAAATCAAGATAAAAGAATTAGTAACCCCTTAGCTAGATGAGCATTTCTTTATAATATCATGCACAAATGCATCTTATTTTACTCTTGATTGGAGGGCTTCCATCTTTGCCAGAGAACCTGGCTTGACCTTTGAGGGTTGTGGTGGAAACTCACCTCCTACCTTCTCGCTAATTTTGGCCAATAATCTACTTTCTCATGCATTAATCATAAAACTCATATTAGCCCGAGTCAAAAGGATTGTCCAAAAATAAAATAAAATGAAATTTTAAATGCATTAGATTTAGGTCATTTGAAGCATGTCCCTTTACATGATCTAGTCTCTTTAGGGAGTGAGTTTAAGGACTTAGCATCTTTCTAAATAAAAATAGCTTAGCTATATTGCATAAGCATAAAGACTTGTTTATATGTATTTAAAATCATAGGAGAAGTTAGTTGGAGACTCAGGTGGTTTGCCCTCTCTTATGGAGGCAAACCAATTATCCATTTTTGCCTTTGATTTAGGTTGTGCTTCTGGCCCTCATTGAAGCTCCCTAGATTTAGGTTTTGAGGTTGCTTCTCCACTTTTGTGGGCCATAAGCATAATTTCTACCTCTTAGGCATTTTCTTAATCTTGTGTTAAGGAATCTTAGGTCCTAAAATTCTAATGAAAATATAACTCAAATAAAATAAATTAATTTCTAAAATGTAAAGCCCAATTTTAGGATAGTTTGAGATGCTCACTAGGTTTCCTAGCATCGTGAGCATCTCCTACTTATTCCCATTTTGGCTTCGATAATAACTCCCTCTTTTGATCAATCTCATTTGATCTTCAAACATAAACCAATCGTTTGATAGTCCTTCATATTGAAATCTTCAGAGGCAATGATCATTTAACCGTAATCGAGAGTTTTCCTAAAGGATCTTGTCCTTTAGGATGTAATAACAATGGGGGCTTGCCCTTGTAAGGAACTTAACGAACCCGATTTAAAATAAACCCTGCTTTACTTTTTCATGTAAAGTAGAGGAAGAATCTCTGGTATATATGCAAACTCATTGTCCTTAGGAGTCCTTATTGAGGTGATTGGTTCCATTAAAGGGTAGTGACTTCTGTCTTTTGAGATAGTACAATATACCTTGATGACGTATCTGATCTCCTGAATAAGTACATCTGCGGATCTGCATGGCATCTTATGAAGATGAATTTCTATTAAGTCTCTTCTTTCTTTTCTCCATAGATTTGAAAGGTGACTCCCTAATATGAATTTATTCACCACAAAATATAAATAAAACTTATAAGGAACTCATAGAGAATTTGATTGTTTATATACATGAATGTCATCCATTATTGGACAATCTAATCCATAAATTGAGCTCCAAATGAACTACAAGGATTTGCATGAGACGTGCAAATAAACATGGTGATTACTTTATAAGCAAGACAAATACTGAGTGGTTAGCTTGCAAGCAGGAATGAGATAGAATAGCTCACTGAGCAAGATAAAACTATTTACCGAATGCTTAGATAGTGTTCTTTATCTGATGAATGAAATACAACAAAAAAAGTCTAAAGAGGACTTATAATGACCTTATAAGCTATCAATAAGCACGAAAGAGATTTGTTGAATATTTAAAATTCAATAAAAAAAGAAACAAATACAAATGATGGTATGATGCTCTGAATGAAATAAGAGCTAAAATACGATGCCACCGGATCTCCATAATATTAATGCTAGTAGACAGAAGGCGTTGGCTTAAATTCTAAATAAATTTCAAATGTATTAATTTTGCATGAATTATAGAGCAAATTATTACTTAATTCAAGTGTTTCATAATTTGTGCAATTATTTAAAAAAATGAATTTTTGTACGAAATACAAGTATTTTAAATAACCCTCATGGGCCCCGACACTACGCTGAATGCTTAAACTTAGTGTCTGAGGATTTTGTAGGTTGATTCCCGGTTGGGTCTTAGGATCGGGTACGGGTTAACAAAACCTAAAAAATCTAATAATGTTATTATAATATCTTCAACCTAATAAAATATCTGAGAAGCTAATTATATCATATGATACAGATTTGATCCTCTATTATTAAATTAATATAGTAGACAGGATCTGAAACAACGAAATAATAAACCACCTTGATGATGGCATTAATTAAAAATCTTAACAAGAGGGGATATTTTCATTAAATGATATTTGAGCTCTAAATTAATTCATCTTAAAACTAAATTTCAACTAAGAAAATATCTGAATTAAATGAAATTTATCATTTAAATACTTAAAACAAACAACTCATCCACCCATCCACCATCGTTTGTTGGGGATGACAAATTAAAAAAACTCTAGCTCACAAAGAAGCTAATGTCAAGTCAAATAAATTACTATATTCAAACTCAAATAATCTCATGCCAGTAAGGACATGGCCCACATCCTCTGTCCTCATGGTTTGGCCAGTAGGCTTCATATATGATACGATTATGACCATAGTCCTCTGATCTGGTGGTTGCCACCAAATGACACCATTATATTACAGCTACGATTGTAGCCCGTATGTTCTCCAATGGTTCAGCCATTTGAGTTATGAATCATAGGGTATATTTGACAGGCACAAAGCTTTTATGTCAACTAAGGTAGACTTAAGCTGTCTCCTCAAACAAATACCACCCTAGGTCTACAAAATTTGTTGGATGATGTAACCCATGTGTTGCTAATAAGGATCCTTCGATAGCTCAAGATGACGAAACTATGGGATCTAGATCAGGCACATAATCATTCCACCAACCATATGCTTTAAGTTAAATAATGGTGAATTTCATAAATTCTAAACCTCAAATATTAAACTCCACATGTTGCTACTATATGCTATGTATTTAGCGATCTAACGATTAGCCTTAATCGAAAGTTCTCTCTCAGAATTGGGAGGGGTAATTAACTATAGGTGCTTGCGCCTATAGGAAACCTGGAACCAGATCTAAAGTCCTTAAAAATGAGGATGAAATCTCTAGGTAGTGTCTTATCAATTATCTCATTTGCCATCTGAAAATTTCACCGACACATTAAATCAAACTCTCTTAATCGAGAGGTCAGTGGCAAATTTTTGGAGCCCACAGATTTATGGCGACTTTGTTGGGGACATGTTTTTCTTTCCATCTTTGGCTAGTCAAATTTGAGCTATAGTAGAAGTGAAGAATGATAAAAATTTAAATTTAAAATCAATTATTAATGAAATTAAATTTAAATCACCTATATCCTTATGACTAATCTGTTTTCTCTCTATATTAATGGATCTTCAAAGCACACAGTTCATCATGTAGCTAGGTCTTGGAGCCAACATCTATTTGGCTAATGTTGTAATCAATACTGGTGATGTTGGAGCTACCATCCAATTTGGTAATGTAAACTTCTTGGCTATTGCTGTTAGAAATAACCCTCTATCTGAAGCACTTACATATTATACACACCAACCTATGTGGGAGGAGGACAACTAGAATGACTGCTACTACTACTGAGGTTCCTCAAAAGAGAGCCTTTGTATTTAAATGATTGGGTCATTTTCATGCACTAGTCAAGAAAAGAACTGTCACCGGGAAGAAAGTTCCAATCATGCCTGTGAATGCAATCACTCTGCCAGTTGAACCTTTCACACTAGGAAGGCATAATGCTAAAACTTCCTCATCTAAAGGAAAATTAATTAGAAGTCAAAGGAGAAGTAATGCTGATTAGTGAGCTCAGCAATTGCTACCTGAATCGCTAGCCATGTGACCAGACTTGAAGCCATAAGCGAGAGTTCCTACTCACAAAATGTTTGAAAACCACTAGTGGGTAAAAAGGAGCAACTCTATTGGTGATCTCAAATAATCATTTTGGGGGCAGCGACACCAAGCTATAACCCCACAAAAGAGGCATCCCGAAACTCTGTCCTCCAGAGTGCAAAGGTGTTAAAAGTTATCAATGAGAAAGGTTTTATGAAGAAGAAAAAATATATTAAGGCTCGATTATCAAGGAAAATGAGAAAGCTTCACTACAAGAGGCTACTCTCAGTGGGTAATGCTCAAGACTATCCTAAGAAATTCTTGCACAGTGAACATTGGGGCGTGACACCTGAACCACATGTTCGGGAATCCACTACCAAAAGGTCCCAATAAAAAATAAATATAGAGGCCGAAGCCTCAAGAAGAAATAGCGATGCAGAAGCTTCTTCATCTAGAAGCAAGCTAACGTAGAGGTAGTGGAGAAAGAAAAATGTTGAACTACGTGCTCAATAGCCATTATTCAAGTAAAAAATTGTATATAACGTAGAACTAGAAGCTATTATACAAGTTTGACCTAAGATGGGTAAAGCAGAACAGCTCTATTGGTCAAATCAGATTATCTTTCAGGACCCAACAATGTCAAGTTCCAGCTTCTCCACTGAGGAACTCAAAATGTATGTAAGAGTGCACCAGGTCCTCAAAGTTGCGAAGGAGAAAGGACTGATGAAAATAAAATATTAAAATCCTGTTATCAGGGAGGCTAGAGTTGCTCATCCAAGGAGACCTCCTCCTACAACCAAAATGTCAACCCATTCAAGTCCCACATGATAAGCATTGAGGCATGACACTTGGACCCAGGTCCAAGAATCTATCATCGAAAGGTCTCGGTAAAAAGTTAAGCAAATTTGGAGGCCAAAGCCTTGAAGTGAAATTGCCTTAAAGAAAGACAATGGTGTGACATCTGGACCGTACTCCTGAGATCCACCACAAATAAAATTCTTCAAGAATGGATACCTACGAAAAATATCATATGTGATGAAATTTCTAACGGTCGATGCCTTGGAGTGTCATCCAAGGGATCACGTCACCTACCAGCTTGTTGATTTCAAAGGCGAAAGTCTAATGCCGCCAATCAATGGTCGATATCTAAAGAAGTATTATACATGAAAGTGTAATCAAATAAATAGCACACTTAAAGCTTTCATAAGTTTTACTTAGAAATTCTCTTATAGCACAAGAATGCATGTCCAAGATAAAACAGAAACCCCCTTGTTAGGGGGGGCATTTTATAAATTTTTAGGTCGACATCGCGCCTAAGGTTGAAATCCCCAAATGAATGATTATAATGATTAATGTAAGTCTCATATGACCATTATAAGTGTAAAAATGAAAATAATTTTGAGGTCATCATACTTGTGAAACATTGCAAAGATCCCACTATTAAATAGGGGCATTTTTTTTTAAAATTTTACAATACAATGTCAGGCTCTCCCTGTGAAACAGGGTGCCTTTTTATTGTATTTGGGTTAACATTGCACATAAAGCCGAGATCCCCATATATGTATTCAATTTATGTATTCAAAGTTCATAAGTCTCAAAGTCTTGCTGACCAAAAAGAAAAATTTCAAGTCTACAAACTTCAACAAATCAAGTTGGAAACACATCTTCCATCCATACATCAAATATAGGGCTCGAGTGGGTGAATAAGGTCAGACTCAACATGCTCAAATATGGCCAAGTCACTGACAGGTATGCTTACTCAATACCCTACAAAGGCCATGTTGACCTCCATATGTGTGTCATAAGTCAAAGTCAAGCCTACAAATTGAATTTGATGGACTTCGGAAGTAATAGTGCACAAATTGAGGCTCAAAATATACTGGATATAACCAAAAATGGTTAAAATGATCTCTGATCGATGAACATACTTCACCATTGCATTCAGAACATCAAAATTGATTAGAATATAAATATTGCAAAATCTAATGAGCAATCGATTAAGCGGTCGAGCTATCAATGTATCGATACGCATATCAGAGTCAAGCTATGATATTCAAACAACCTCCGTTCATGAAACTGATCATATCGTGAGCTTTGAAACATCTAAAACTATCAAATGAGACTATTCATGCTCAATTCAAATGAGTTTACGTGAACGTCGAATGGTCAGAAGCAATAATGCACATTTTTAAACTAAAAGTGAGCCAATTCGATGCCAACTTGAACGAAATGGCCTCCGTTTGTGAAACAAACTGTGCCATTGCATCCAAAACATTAAAATTACCTAGAATAGACATCCAATTTGACTAAAGTTATCGTACTAAAAATTTTGTTGAAATTTGCAAGCATTTTGAGGTAAATCTATTTAATTATCACATAATTGCAATCAATAATCACCTCAGAAATGACAGCTGCCCATTCCCATGCTCCACCTCCCATTCGACCAGTAATATTCCACACATCATTCTTCTCCATATCACCTCATTTAATTAAATCTTATCCCTACTGCCGCTGACAAAAATGAAAAAAAAAAGAAAAGAAAAGGGGGGTGATATCCCTTCACGCGGGTTGCTCTTCAAGACGGAAGACTTCCTCTCTCGCTCTCTCTCTCTCTCTCTCTCTCTCTCTCTCTCTCTATCTCTGGGGTTCTCACATTCCATCTTTGCTCCCTGTTCTGAAGCTCTCTTTGTCTCCCCCCATCTCCACGCTGGTACCTCACTCGGCACCATCATCAGCCTCCCACTGGGTGAGGACCACCTCCATCACCGATGAAGATGCAACCAGCAAATGGCATAGATCAAATGAAGACACCGCATCAGCCATGGGTTCTTCCACGGGCCATGCAGTATTCGGTTCCGCTGATGGTGATGCAGCACACTGCAATTCCCTCCACCCCACTTCTTTGGGTTTCACCAGCCTATGCACCTGCCACCTTCCCCTCTGCAGTAGATGGGGACCAGTGCTGATGATAAGAAGATGATCTGAGTGGGGGATCTCTAATATTAGATGGATGAGAATTATCTATATAGTTGCTTTGGGCATACCGGCGAGGTCATCTTCATTAAAGTTATCCGCAATAAGCAAACAGGAAAGCTAGAAGGATATGGTTTTGTTGAACTTTTTTTACTCATGCAGTAGTTGATAAAGTAATTCAAACATTCAATGGTCACTTGATGCTTAACAGTGATCAACCTTTTAGGTTAAATTGGGCCTCATTTAATAGTGGTGATAGGTGTTCTGAAATATCTTTTGGTTACTCTATTTTTGTAGGCAATCTTGCTCCGATGTTACGGATTCTTTAGTTGCAAGAAACTTTTTCTGCCAAATACTCATCAAAAGGCAAAGTTGTCATTGATGCTATCTTGGTTGATCAAAAGGATATGGTTTCGTTAGATTTGGAGATGATAATGAGAAAACTCTTATGGTGAGATGAATGGCATTTATTTTTTTTCATGCGTATTTGTGCTGCAACTCTAAGAAAATTATATGGTAGCTCAGGATATAGAGGTACAACTGCACAAGGCTCCCAGTTAGATGGAGATTCAACTAACACAATAGTATTTCTGGGAGGACTCGATCCAAATGTCATTGAAGATAAGCTTAAGTAGAACTTTTCTAAGCATGGTGATGTTGCCTCTGTGAAGGTTCCAGCTGGGAAGCAATGTGGTTTTGTACAACTTGTCCTAAGAAGCATTGCTGAATCTGCAATGCAAGCACTGAATGGAACACTTATAAGGAAGCAAATAGCTCATCTTTTGTGGGGTCGCAATCCAGCAAATAAGTAGGTGTTTGAAGACCTCATTATGCTTAATAGAGCTGATGAGTTTGAAAACCCCCACTCGAGCGTGGTGGTGATGAACAACGCGACTCAATGACACACTTTAGAAAAGAATGTCACGGGTAGGTCAAAGCAGTCCCCGATGTAGCCCCCTATGCGGGGAAGATGTCGGGAGGCTGCCAAAATTTGGACTGACAGAGGACCTAATTAATTTAATATAAAATAAACTCTAAGCTCAAAATTAAAATTTGAATTATATTATAGGTGTTTAAAGACCAGTTATGCTTGAGCTAGAGTAGAAGACCATGGTATAGTGTTGCAAGACAACGCTTATGCTGAGGCGAAGGTCAAATAGCCCCGATGCACTATGTGGGGACGATCCAGGAGGCTATCAATTTTGACTTAAACAAGAACAAATAAAAGTGTTAATAAGCTTAAATTGAACTTATTTGAAAATGAAAAATTAAAGAATAAACCTACATATATGCTCTTTTTATGCAGTTGTTTGAAGACCCCATTATGTTAAGTAGAGTTAACGAGTAGAAGACCACGTAGTGTCATGAAGACAAGTTATGGTAGAGCTAAGAAGTCTAATAGCCCCCGATGTAGCCTCTTTATGCATGGATGATGCTGGGAGGCTGCCAAAATTCAAACCGATTTGAGACTTAAAGATTATTAATTAGATTTGAATTGAACATAAATTAAATTTGAACTAAACATGATGAACTTTTGAAGAATCAAGGGTTCAACAATAAGAATAAATCAAACTTCATCAAAACTTATAAATTCAATGAATTTCAAACTAAATGTGAGAAATATGGATGTTACTTCAAATGAGTGAATAAGAGTTGAAACGCCTAACGCCACCAAATTCGCAACACATTGTACAAGAAAATAGAAGGCGTTAGTTAAAACTTCAATTAAACTCTTGCACATATTATAAAGTATGATTAAAACTCAAATTTAATATCTCAAAAGCATTCTTAAATACCAGCGACTATGCTAAATGCTTAAACTTAGTGCAGATGCTTACTTGATTCACTTGGGTCTATAGGCGGGTTGGTTAGTAATGATGTTATAGGTTTCTCTACTTGAAAAAATCTCTGAGAATCTAATTTTGTCATTTGGCAGTATACGATATTATCTCTAACTCTAAATGATAGGCGATTGAAGATATCAACTAGAGGGGTAACTATTATCAAAATATTTATAATATTATATTAATATTCTTAAATTCAAAATCCTCAAAATATAAACCAAGGTCTGATCCTCTAATATTCAATTAATAGAGTTGACAAGATCTAAAATAATAAATTAAATGATTTAAACACCCGCATGGGCCCCGACACTATATTGAATGCTTAAATTTAGTGTCTGAGGATGTTGCGCAGGTTGATTCTTAGTTTAGTCTTAGGACTGAGTCTGGGTTAACAAAACCTAAAAATCTATTATAAGAATTTCAACTTAGTAAAATATCTGAGAAGCTAATTCTGGCATGTGACAATAGATCTAATCCTTTATTAAGAGCAAAACAGAGTCGACAGGATCTAAAGTTCTCAAATATATTTGATTCAATCGATTAACCACCCCGATGATGGTTGTGTTGAATGAAGATTTCAACTGGAGGGGATACATGTCATAAAAATGTGCTTGCAACCTCAAATTGAATTAATCAAACTCAAGTCAATGCAAATGAAAATTCAAATAAATCACCAAATTATAAATGCTTAAATAAAATTCAATATTAGAAAACTTAAAGCTAAAAACTCAACTCGCCTTCCGTAATAGTTTGTTAAAGGTGATAAATTAAGAAAACTCTAGCTCATAAAGGAGCCAAAGCTAAATCAAGGACACAACTATGTTTACTCTCAAATAATCTCATGCCAGTAATGACATGGCCCGTGTCCTCTGACTACATAGCTTGGCCAGTAGGCTCCACAAATGAAGCATTATGAGTCCTCGATGGTGGTTTGGCGGTGGCTCCATTATATTATGATCATCTGATGTTGCTATATGGATCGCCCTTTGAGTTGTGAATCATAGGTATACTTGATAGGAAAAATAGCCTCTCTAAGGTAGAAAAGTCTCTCCCGACAAACACCACCCCAGTCTAAGGATTTCTTGGATGACCTTCATGGTTCAACATCTCGGGTTCCTTTTGAATCTTCTATCATTCTTTAGTTTGATGATCATACCCTCCGAGATCTCATTGGATTTGATCCACCTGGGTTCTCACAAATGATGAATCTCTGTCTTACATATCTCATCTACCTTCTAAAATTACTGATCCTCTCTTCAATTCAATTTATCAAAATTATGAGGGTCGGTGGTGAATTTTGAGTCCGCATTTTAACTCCACGGGATAGGTTTCTCTTTCCATCTTTTGGTCGAATTTGACTGTAGTTGTGGAGCATGATAAAATAAAAATTTTAAATCAATTATGAATGAAATTAAATTTAAATCAATCATATTCTTATGACTAATTTGTTTGTTCTGTATATCGATGGATCTTCAAAACACTGTTCATCATGAAACTAGGTCACAAAGCTAATATTTGTTTGATTAATGCTTTAATCAATACTGGGGATGTTGGAGCTACTATTCAATTTAATAGTGTAGACTTCCTAGCCATCACTGCTATAAATAATCCTCCACCTAAAGCATCTGCATATTATACATACCAACCTATGCAATAGAGGAAGACAATTGGAATAACCACTACGGCTACTAAGGTTCCTCGAAAGAGAGCATTTGTATTCAAAAGATTGGGCTATTTTAAGGCGCTAGTCATGAAAAGAACCGTCAATAGGTAGAAAGTTTTAGTCATATCTACGAATGTGACTACTTTGTTAGTTTAATCTTTTGCACTAGGAAGGCATAATGCAAGTCTCTCTTATTCTAGAAAAAGTGGAAGGCAAAGAAGGAGAAAAAATAGCTGAGCTCAGTGGTTCTCAATCAACCCATGCGATGACTGACTTGATACGAGCAAGTGTTCCCACTCATAACTAGTTTGAAAATCTAAAATGGGTGAAAATGAATCTATTGGTGATGTTAAGCGGTCTTTTGGGCTCAAAATAGCTCCAACTCTTCAGAAATAACTTGAAACTTTATGCTTGAATCTTGAGTCTTGAAGGTTTTCAAGGAAAAAGGCCTTATGAAGAAGAGAGCCAATTATCGAGAAGCAAAGAATGCTCCACTATAGAAACTACCACCAGTGGTAGTAAGAACTCAAGATCATTCTAAACAAGTTTTGCATGGTGAGCATCAGGCATGACACTGGATGGCCTCGAAACTCAGAAGGTCGAAGAAAAATAAATCTGAGAGCAAAGCCTCAGAGGAAGCCTTACGATGAATATTGTGACACGAACATGTTGAATCATACCAAAAGGTCCCGGTAAAAAAAAAATAATAATAATAAATATGAAGGCCAATGCTAAAAGCTTCCTTATTTGGAAGCAAGCTAACCTAGAGGCAGCAGAGAAAGAGAAATGCTGAACTGCATGCTCAACAATCATTATTCAAGTAGAAAATTATACAACCAGCTGTGGAACCAGAGATGAGTGTTTCAACCCATAATAGATT
The DNA here is from genome assembly GCA_021442155.1 of Cymbidium sinense. NCBI lineage: Eukaryota > Viridiplantae > Streptophyta > Magnoliopsida > Asparagales > Orchidaceae > Cymbidium > Cymbidium sinense. Next base: position 34,685,498 of record CM038226.1, on the reverse strand, counting down.
TGACTACTATGATGGATAAAGCAGAACAACTCTATTGGTAAAATCAAATAGTCCTTTTGGACTCGATAATGTCAGGTTCCAGCTTCTCTAGTGAGGAAACTCTAAACTGTATATGCAAAAGTGTATCAAGTCCTTAAAGTAGCTAAGGGGAAAGGACTGATGAAAAGATAATATCAAAGTCCTATTATCAAAGAGGCTAGAGTTGCTTCTCCAAGGAGACCTTCTCCTACAACCTTGCCAAAATGTCAACCAATTGAAGTCCCGCATGGTGAGCATAGTGGCATGACACTTGGACCACAGGTTCAAGAATCCGTCATTGAAAGGTCCTGGAAAAAAGGTAAGCAAATTTGGAGGCTAAAGCCTTAAAGTGAAATTGCATTAAAGAAGGATGGTGATGTGACATTCGGACTGTACTCCCATAAAATTCACCCCTGATGCACCAGTATTTAGAGCTAAAGTAGTCTTGTCACTTGAAGTGGAACAACCTTCACTCTGAGTAGCCATTCAACACAATCTCACTCAAGATGAGAATGTCTATCTATAGATAAAAGAGCTTGATGTGCTTGACAAAGCTAGGCTCCAAGCTCAATAAAATTTAGAAGTCTATCGAGTGAGGACGTCCAAATCCTCGAGCTTTACAAGAAGGAGAATTTATCATGGTATTGAGAAGACTAATTATTCTTCACTGTCATTACATATATAAGTTTTGCTTGGAAATTCTCTTGTAATACAAGAATGCATTTCTAAAATGAAGCAAAAATCCCCCTGTTAGATAGGGGGCATTTTTAAATTTTACAGTAAAATATCAGGCTCTCCTTGTGAAATAGGGGACTTTTTTATTATATTTGGGTTGACATCATGCCTAAGGCGAGATCTTCATATACATAAAGTTCACAAGTCTCAAAGGCTTACTTGCCAAATGGAGAAATTTTCAAGTCTGCAAACTACAACAAATCAAGTTGGAAACACATCTTCCATTCATACATCAAATCTAGGGCTCGAATGGGAGTATAAGGTCGAACTCAATAAGCCAAAATATGATCGAGTCACTAACAGATCTACTTACTCAACATGCCACAAAGGCCGCAGTAAGTGATCCCCCATCTCATTAGCCCGATGATAAAATCCTCCATCAATTGCTCAAGTCCAATACTCAAGTAGGTGCATAAGGTTAGAATCAACAAGCCCAAATATGGCTGAGTCGTTGACAAGTTTGCTTACTCAATACGCCACAAAGGCCATAGTAAGGGATCCCACTACCTTGTTATTTCAAAGATAAGAGCATCCAAATCTCCAAATCCCTCCAACTTGGTGAGTTCAAGTGGCCTAGACTGGGAGATTATCCCTAATGGTCGTAAGGTCATTCTTTCAAAATCCAACAAAACGATCCTCACTCAAAAAAGCACTAAGCTGAGTTTGGTATCAATATCAAATGAGAAATGTCAACTCCTTCAAAAAGTCTATTAAAGCAGAAAGCAAAGACCGAAGGAAACTCTTCCTCAGTAAGTCCAGCCGTTCAAAAAGCAAAAGACCGAGGAAGTCAACTCCAATGTTCATACAAAGCCAACAGCTGAACTAAGGGATTGATGTCATCAACATGTCCTTTATGTGCAAAACATAGGACTGATGATTCTTTGCCACTGACCCAACACAAGCTCTGAGGGATAGGTCACCGGCAGACATCCTTCTATAAGCCCATGAAAGTAGAAAGCTGGGGTGGAAGGTAATGTTGTATCACTTGACAAGTCTCAAAGATAATTTAGGACTTTCCTCCATCAAATATGTCAAGGCACGAAGCCAGGATAGCAAGAAAATATACAAGAAACAAATCCCCAAGATGAAGTCTTCAATAAGTCCGTCAAAGCACCATGCATAGGATCGAAGATGTTCTCATCTCGCCAACAAGTCATCAACTCCATCAAGTCCACTGAGGCACCAATCCAGGATAGGAGGAAAATATAAATTTCAAATTTTGAGATTGAATCTTCAATAAGTTCGGCACAAAGCATAGGATCGAAGATGTTCTCATCTCAACAAAAAAATTCCATCAACTCCATTAAGTCTACCAAGGCACAAATCCAGGACAGGAGGAAAATACAAATTTCAAATTCTCATGAGAAAGCCTTCAACAAGTCCGAGAGCACAAAGCATAGGACCAAAGACATTCCAAATTCTCTCAACAGTTACTATAAAAGCCCCCCTGTTAGACATGGGGCATTTTTATATATTTATCTAAGTCGATATCGTGCTTTAAGATGAGATCCTTAGATAAATACATATCATGATTGAAAATATATCACTTATATTCTTCATTAAAGGAAATCAAGCTATGTAATATATCTTAGAACTAGTTTGTAATCACCTTGTTAGACAAGGAGCATTATTTTTGTGATCAAGATTGTTCAACATTCTCCTATGAAATAGGAGGTCTTCTTGTATATATTCAGGTTGACATCGAGCTTTATGCCGAGATCCCTGAATATATCTATAATTATTATTGTTAAAATTATGGACTCTTGCAATAGTAAAAAGAATCTATTTATGTGTACGAAAAGACAGGTTTAAATATCAAAAGTTTGTCTCCAAGAATCATCAAATATCGAAGATTAAGTCAGAATAACTCCCAATTTTGGAAGCTTCAATCAACTAAGTTGGAATAACATCAACCCCTACATCTTCAAGTTTAGGGCACGAATGGGTTCTAAAGGTCGAACTCAATAAGTCCACAAATGGCCGAGTTGCTGACGCTCTCCTCACTCAATAAGCCACAAGAAAAGGCTGCAGTGAAAGATCCCCCGTTCGTTAGTCTAATGACAAGACCACCAAGCCATCACAACTTAAGTCGAAGACCCGAGTATGTTCTAAAGGTCGGACTCAACAAGCTCACAAATGGTCGAGTCACTGACGCCCTCCTCACTCAACAAGCCGCAAGAAAAGGCCGCAATGAAAGAGCCCCTGCTCGTCAGCCCAATGATGATAGTTGTTCAATCTCAAACCATATCCAGCTTAGTGACTATAAGCAACCAAAATCTAAGAGATCTTTCCACTTGATTGATGGACCAAGACAATCTTAGGAAACTCTCAATTCGAAGCTGTCTCAAATCAATCTATATATTACCCGCAGGGTGATATCTCAGTTTATTTTTAAATGATCTGATCAAGCTCTAAGCACATATCAAAGCCAATCTTTTCATCGAGTTCATCAAAGTAGAAAGCACAAAGAAAGCAATTCCATAGTTCAAACAAAGTCGATGCCTAAACTAAAGAAATTTTATGGTTATTTAGTTTGTTAAAGCACACGTTACTAGACTAATAACTCAACATTGACCCTATATAAGCTGGAAGGTTGGGTCATCTGTATGTATCCTTCAACAAATCTATCAAAGTAGCAAGCATGAGATTTAGGAAGTGCATACACTTCCTTACAAGTCAATAGGGACAAATCAGGTCAGTCCTTCATCAAGTCCATCAAGCTCAAAGCTAGGACAGAAGGAATTTCAAATAAGACCAAGCATAGATAAACTAATTTCCTAGTAGAGTCCTTCCTCAAAATAAGCAGAGCAATTCCTCCATCAAACCCAACCAAGCATGAAGCTAGAGTTAGAGGAGGTTTAAATCTGCAAGGACATAAAAGAAAGAGATCTTCAATAAAGCCATTGAATCAGATAGTAGATGGTGTAAGAGCTCTTATCAATCTGACAAGTCAATTTTGACAAATCGGTCAAGCCTGACATTTAGCATGTCCTAAATAAGGTAGCATACCAATGACAAATCCTATCAAAGCTCCGTAAGCTATTGCAATCGAAGCTAAAATGATCCAAGCTCTATGGTCAACCCAGAGCGTCAACTAGTCTTCAATAAATGTAACTCGCTTCATGCATGAATCACATTTATTGGGGGCATTTGTTGACCTCCATATGTGTGTCATAAGTCAAAGTCAAGCCTACAAATCAAATTGATGGACTTTAGAAGTAACATTGCACAAATTAGGGTTCAAAATACACGGGGCGTAACTAAAAATGGTCAAAATGACCTCTGATCGATGAACAGACTTTGTCGTCACATTCAGAATGTCAAAATTGATCAGAATATAAATATTGTAAAATCTAATGAGCAATCGATTAAGTGCTCGAGCTATCAATGTCTCAACATGCATATCAGTGTCAAGAAACTACGATGATAATCGAATGATCTCCGTTCATAAAACTGATCATGCTGTTAGCTTTGAAAGATCAAAAACTATCAAATGAGACTATTCATGCTCAATTTCGATGAGTTTACATGAACGTCAAATGGCCAGAAGAAATAATGTGCATTTTTGAACTGAAAGTGACCCAATTTGATGTCGACTTGAACAAAATGGCCTCCGTTTGCAAAATAGACTATGTCATTGCATCAAAAATATCAAAATTACCTAGAATAGACATCCAATTTGACTAAAGTTGTTGCACTTAAAATTTTGTTGAAATTAGCAAGTATTTTGAGGTAAATCTATTTAATTATCTCATAATTGTGATCCATCGCCTCAAAAATGATAGCCGCCCATTCCCATGCTCCACCTCCCATTCAACCAGTAATATCCTGCCACATCATTCTTCTCCATATCACCTCATTTAATAAAATCTTATCCACTCAAAAAAAATGAAAAGAGATATCCCTTCATGTGGTTGCTCTTCAAGATGGAAGACTTCCTCTCTCTCTAGGGTTCTCTCATTCCATCTAGTTGAACTCCTACTTTGACTCTTTCTCTCCCTCCCATCTCCATACCTGCCTTTGTCTCGCACGCTCACGCCCCATGTGAGGACCACGCCCATCACCGACAAGATGCAACCAAAGAACGAGATGAAATGAAGACACCACGCCGTGGGTTCCACCCACCCATCATGCAGATTCTTCGCCGATGGTGATGCCACCTCATGGTTCCACGCCACCTCCACCGCATCTTGCCACACTTCTTTGGGTTTCATGATCGATGCACTCCACCTTCCCAATAGATGGGGACCGATGAGAATAAGATGATCTGGTAATTCTATGGATGGATGAAAATATCGCATTTGGGGGTCATATCTCATTAAAGTTATCGCAATAAGAAGACAGAAAGCTGAAGGATATGGTTTTGTTGAATTTTTTTTACTCATGCAGTAGTTGATAAAGTAATTCAAACATTCAGTTGTTTGATCCCTAATAGTGATCAGCCTTTTAGGTTAAATTAGGCCTCATTTAGCAGTGGTGATACGCATTCTGAAATAGCTTCTGGTTACTCTATTTTTGTAGGTGATCTTGCTCCTGATATTATGGATTCTTTACTGTAAGAAAATTTTTTTGCCAAATACTCATCTATAAGATGCGCAAAAGTTGTCATTGATGCTAATACTTGCCGATCAAAAGGATATGATTCCGTTAGATTTGGAGATGATAATGAGAAAGTTCTTGCTATAACTAAGATGAATGGTGTTTATTGCTCGAGCAGGCCCATGCATATTTGTGCTGCAACTCTAAGAAAATTATCTTGTGGCTCAAGATGTGTAACCGCAGTGGCTCCTGATGGAGATTCAACTAACACAATAGTATTTGTGGGAGGACTCGATCCAAATGTCGAAGATGATAATAGATCTTCTCTAAGCATGATGATGTTGCCTCTGTGAAGGTTCTAGCTTGGAAGCAATGTGGTTTTGTACAATTTGTCCTGAGAAGCAATGCTAAATCTGCAATGCAAGCACTGAATGGAACGCTTATAGGGAAGCAAATAGCTCATCTTTTGTGGGTTCGAATCCAACAAATAAGGTGTGTTTGAAAATCTCATATGATGATGAGTTTGAAGACCCTCTGCTAGAAGCATATGGGTTTGAAGACTATGATATGGTGTGTAAGACATTACTGCTAGAAGAGCATGGTCAAAGCAGTCCCAAATGCAATGGGAAGATGCCGTGAGGTCAAACCGACAGTGGACCTAATTAATTTAATAAAAAATAAACTCTAAGCTCAAAATTAAAATCTAAATTAAATTTATAGGTGTTTGAACAGGTAGAAGACCACGATCGATGTCGCAAAGACAATTATTATGTCAGAGACGGAACGGTCGAATAGCCCCCGATGTAGCCCCCTATGCGGGGACGATGCCGAGAGGCTATCGAATTTTGGATTGATGGGGACTTAAACAAGAACAAATAAAAGTGTTAATAAGCTTAAATTGAGCTTATTTGAAAATGATAAATTAAAGAATAAACCTACATATATGCTCTTTTTATGCAGGTGTTTGAAGACCCCGTTATACTCAGTAGAGTTAACAGGTAGAAGACCACGACTGTAGTGTCGTAAGGCACTGGCCGTTATGCTTAGTAGAGCTAATGGGAAAGTTAAATAGCCTTCGATGTAGCCTCTTTATGCGGGGATGACACCAGGAGGCTACCAAAATTTAAATTGATATTAGAATTAAAGATGATTAATTAGATTTGAATTGAACATAAATTAAATTTGAACTAAACATGAGGAACTTCTGAAGAATCTAGAGGTTCAACAATAAGAATAAATCAAACTTCATCAAAACTTATAAATTCAATGAATTCCAAACTAAATGTTAGAAATATGGATGTTACTTCAAATGATTGAACAAGAGTTGAAACGCCAAACGCTGTTGGATTCGCAACACATTGTACAAGCGAACAAAAGGCATTAATTAAGACTTCAATTAAACTCTTGCACATGATTAAAACTCAAATTTAATACCTCAAAAGTGTGCAAGCATTCTTAAATACACCCGCATGGGCCCCTACACTATGCTAAATGCTTAAACTTAGTGTCTGAGGATGTTGCGCGGGTTGATTCTCTGTTGGGTCTACAGACTGGGTACAGGTTAACAAAACCTAATTATGTTGTTATAGCTTTCTCTACTTGAGAAAATCTCTGAGAAGCTAATTCTCTCATTTGATAGTATAACAACTATCACCTAACTCCCCAATGATAGTTGAGTTGACTGAAGATATCAACTAAAGGGATAACTATTATCAAAATATTTATGATATTATATTCAATATTCTCAAATTCAAAATCCTTAAAATATAAATTTAGGTATGATCCTCTATTATTAAATTAATAGAGTCAACAAGATTTGAAATAGTAAATTAAATGATTAAAACACTGAATGGGCCCCATCACTATGCTGAATGCTTAACTTTAGTGTTTGAGGAGGCTGCACAGGTTGATTCCCGATTTAGTCTTAGGACTGGGACCGGGTTAACAAAACCTAAAAATCTATTATAAGAATTTCAACTTAGTAAAATATCTGAGAAGCTAATTCTATCATGTGACAGTAGATTTGATCCTCTGTTAGGAGCTAAACAGAGTCGACAGGATCTAAAGTTCTCAAATATATTTGATTCAATCAATTAACCACCCCGATGATGGTTGTGTTGAATGAAGATTTTAACTAGAGGTGATACTTATCATAAAAATGTGCTTGCAACCTCAAATTGAATTAATCAAACTCAAATATCAATGCAAATGTAAAATCAAATAAATCACCAAATTATAAATGCTTAAATGAAATTCAATATTAAAAAACTTAAAGCCAAAAATTCAACTCACCTTCGCAATAGTTTATTAAAGTTGACATATTAAGAAAACTCTAGCTCACCAAGGAGCCAAAGCTAAATCAAGTACACAACTATGTTTACTCTCAAACAATCTCATGCCGAAGGATGTGTTCGCGTTCTCCTGACGTGGCTGGGTGGGCTAGATGAAGCGCTACAACCGAGTCCTCTCGACGGGTGGTTTGGCTAGTCAGACTCCATTATATTATCATCACAACCATAGCCCATATGCTCCCCAATGGATCTGCCCTTTGAGTTGTGAATCATAAGGTATACTTGATAGGGAAAACAACCCTCTGTCAACTAAGGAAGACTTAAGTCTATCTCCTTAGACAAACACCACCCCAAGTTTACAAGGATTTCTTGGATGATGTAACCCATGTGTGTCGATGAAGATCCTTACGCCAATGACTACCTCCTCTAAGTAGACTAGGGTGAATCCCGGACAACGAAAACATGGGATCTAAATCGGGCACATCATCATTCTCCCAACCATCTGGTTTAAGCTAAAAATGATGAATTTTATAAATCTTAAATTTTAAAACTCCATATGCTGCTACTATATGCTATGCATTTAGTGATCTAACGACTAGCCTTAATCAAAAGTTCTCTCTCACTTATTGGGAGTGGTAATTAACTATAGGGGCTTGCGCCTATAGAAACCTAGAACTAGATCTAAGGTCCTCACCAAAATGAGGATGAAATCTCTAAATAGTGTCTTATCTACTATCTCATCTGCCTTCTAAAAATTACACCGACACTTTCAATCATTCTCTTCAATTCAATTTATCAAAAATTATCGAGAGGTCGGTGGCAAATTTTCAGAGCCCACAGATTTCTGGCAACTTCATGGGGATAGGTTTCTCTTTCCATCTTTGGCTAGTTGAATCTAAGCTATAATAGCAACAGAGTATAATAACTTAAAATCTAAAAGTTATTTATAACATGAAATTGATTAAAATTTAAACTTATTTCTATAATGAACATAATTATGAAGTTCTTAAAATCTTTATATATACATAATTTGTTCTTATATGTTACCATGTTTATTTTTGTTGTATCTCTACATTTTGAAAGTGTGGGGGAATATATCACTTGCTGATTACTAATCTCCATCTTTCATTTAAATAGACTGGATCTCCAGAATACCCCGTTCTAAAATAAAATCAATTTTTTTTAAAAAAGGGAGAAAGACAAAACTTACCAGGGGACTACGACCTCACCCAAAATGTGGTAAAACTTTCTCACACTCAGAACCTTCAGATGACTTAACAGAACTAAATAGATTTGAATCAAAACAAATTGAATAATCTGTCTACTTATATACAGGAAAAGATGCTATGTGGGGACCACTTAAAATAAAATAAGCTATATAAAGATGAATTTTGCCGCCCAAGTAAAGCTGAAATTTTTAAAAGAACATCTTGCCAGGAATCTAAAATAGAATCGAAGTTGAAGTAATACGTTAATTTCAAAATTTTCACCCCACTGGTTTATCAACATATCATACAAGTGAATATAAGGTGTTAATTAAGGCATTCTTAGATACACCTACATGTGCTCAGACATAAAGATTTAAAGTGCAAATTTTAATGTCTGAAAAGGCTAAGGTTAAATTGGAATTAATTAAATATTAATCTAAAAATTCTAATAAGATATTAGATCAATCTATAACATCTTCTATGCCACCGGATTCATAACATATCATACAAGCGAACAGAAGACGTTAATTAAGGCATTCTTAGATACATTTGTATGTGCTCGAACATAAAGATTTAAAGTTAAAATTTTAATGTCTGAAAAGGCTGCGCAGGCTAAATTAGAATCAATTAAATATTAATCTAAAAAATCTAATAAGATATTAGATCAATCTATAACATCTTCTATGCCACCAGATTCATAACATATTATACAAGAGAACAAAAGGCATTAATTAAGGCATTCTTAGATACACCTTCATGTGCTCGGACATAAAGATTTAAAGTGCAAATTTTAATGTCTGAAAAAGTTGCATAGGCTAAATTGGAATCATATAAATATTAATCTAAAAAATATAAGAAGATAGTAGATCAATCTATAACATTTTCTATGCCATCGGACTCGCAACATATCATACAAGCGAACAGAAGGCGTTAATTAAGGCATTCTTAGATACACCTACATGTGCTCGGACATAAAGATTTAAAGTGCAAATTTTAATGTCTGAAAAGGCTAAGTTGAAATCAATTAAATATTAATCTAAAAATTTTAATAAAATATTAGATCAATCTATAACATCTTTAATGCTACCGGATTCGCAACACATCGTACAAGTGAATAGAAGGTGTTAATTAAAGATTCAATTAAACTCTTGCACACATTATAAAGCATGATTAAAACTCAAATTTAATACCTCAAAAGTGTGCAAGTATTCTTAAATACTCGATGGGCCCACACTATTGAATGCTAAATTCAAGTGTCCGAGGATGTCTGGGTTGTTTCCAATTTAGTCTTAGATGGGTTAACCAAACCTAAAAACTTATAATAAGAGTTTCAAATTAGTGAAATATTTGAGAAACTGATTTTGTCAGGTGACAGTAGATCTATTCCTTTGTTAGTAGCTAAACAGAGTTGACATGATCTAAATCTCTTAAACATATTCAAATTAATCAATTTTTCAACTCAAATCAAATATCAATCTAAAACTGCTTAAATGGAATTCTATCATTAAAACCTTAAATCAAAACTCAATCTATCCACCTTCAGCAATTATTTGTCGGGGGTGATAAATTAAGAAAATTTTAGCTCACAAAGGAGCCAATGTCAAATCAAGTGTTCTATTATTTTCACTCTCAATCAATCTCTTGCTAGTAAGGATATGGACCATGTCCTCTGACTACGTGGCTTAGCCAATAGGCTCCACAGATGAAGCAATGACCAGAGTCCTCTGATGAGGTGGCTTGGCCAGTCAGCTCCATTATATTACGATCACAACCGTAGCTCGTATGCTCCCCAATAGCTCTGCCCTTTGAGTTGTGCATCATAGGGTATACTTGATAGGATAAATAGCCCTCTATCAGCTAAGGTAGACTTAAGTCTGTCTCCTTAGACAAACACCACCCCAAGTCTATAAGGATTTCTTGGACAACGTAACCCATGTGTTGCTAATGAGGATCCTTCTATCAAGTTGGGTCAACTACTTCCTCTGACTAAGTAGACTAAGGACCCCGATTGCCCGGGATGAAGGAACCATGGGATCTAGATCGGGCACATCATCATTCCCCCAACCATCCGGTTTAAGCTAAAAATGATAAATTTTATAAATCTTAAATTTTAAAACTCCATATGCTGCTACTATACGCTACACATTTAGCAATCTAACGACTAGCCTTAATTGAAAGTTCTCTCTCACTTATTGGGAGGGGTAATTAACTATAAGGGCTTACACCTATAAGAAACCTCGAACCAGATCTAAAGTCCTCACCAAAATGAGGATGAAATCTCTAGGTAATGTCTTTTCTACTATCTCATCTGCCTTTTGAAAATTACACCAACACTTTCAATCACTCTGTTCAATTCAATTTATCAAAAATTGTCGAGAGATCGATGGCAAATTTTTGGAGCCCACAGGCCACAATAAGAGATCCCCAATCACTTTAGCCTTATGATAAAATCCTCTAACAATTACTCAAATCTTAGACTCAATTGTGTAAGGTCAGACTCAACATGCCCAAATATAGCTGAGTCGCTGACAGGTCCGCTTACTCAATATGCCACAAAGGTCGTAGTAAGAGATCCTCTTACTTTGTTAACTCATAGATAAGAGCATCTAAACCTCCAAATCCTTCCAACTTTGTGAGTTCAAGTGGCCCAGACTGGGAGATTATCCATAATGGTCGTAAGGTCATTTTTTAAAATCCAACAAAAAGATCCTCACTAGAGAAGGCACTAAGCTGAGTTTGGTATCAATATCAAATGAGAAATATCAACTCTTTCAACAATTATATTAAAGCAAAAAATAAAGATCGAAGGAAACTCTTCTTCAATAAGTCCAAATAAGAAAAAAAGCAAGGGACCGAAGAAGTCATCCCACTGTTCATACAAAGCCAAAGGTTGAACTAAGGGAGTCATGTCATCAACATGTCTATTACGCGCAAAGCATAGGACTGATGACTCTTTGCCATTGACTCAACATAAGCTCTGAGGGCTAGGTCACTGATAGATATTCTTCTATAAATCAACAAAAGCAGAAAGTTAGGGCAAAAGGTAATTTTGTATCACTTGACAAGTCTTCAAAAAAATTCAGAACTTTCCTTCATCAAATCCGTCAAGACACGAAGCTAGGATAGAAGGAAATACAAGATACGAATCCTCGAGATAAAGTCTTCAATGAGTCCATCAAAGCACCAAAGCATATGACTAAAGATGTTCTCATCTCACCAACAAGTCATCAACTCCATCAAGTCCACTAAGGCACGAAGTTAGGACAGGAGAAAATACAAATTTCAAATTTCATGATTGGATCTTCAACAAGTCCTGCACAAAATATAGGATTTAAGACATTCTCATCTTAGCAACAAATCATCAACTCTATTAAGTCCACCAAGGCAAAAAGCAAGGACAGGAGAAAAATACAAATTTCAAACTCTTAAGTTGAAGTTTTCAACAAGTCTAAAAGTACAAAGCATAGGACCAAAGGCATTTCAAATTCTCTCAACAGTTACTATGAAAGCCCCCTGTTAGACATGGGGTATTTTTATATATTTATCTAAGTCGACATTGTGCTTAAGCCGAAATCCTTAGATAGATACATATTATAATTGAAAAACATATCATGTCTATTTGGAAGCAAAGAAAATCAAGCTTTGTAATATATTTCTGAACTAATATGTAATATCCCTATTATACAGGAGTCTTTTTTTATAATCAAGGTTGTTCAATCCTCTCCTGTGAAACATGAGGTTGTCTTGCATATGTATTCAGGTTGACATCGAGGTTTATGCCGAGATCTCTGAATATATCTATAATAATTATTATTAAAGTTGTAGACTCTTGCAAGGACAATAAGAATCTACTTCCATGCATGAAAAGACAGCCTTAAATATCAAAAGTTTGTCTCCCAGATTTATCAAATTCTGAAGATCAAGTTAGAAGAACTCCCAATTTTAGAAGCTTCAATCAACTAAGTTGAAGAAATATCAATCTTTACATCCTAAGGTCTAGGACATTAATGTGTTTTAAAGATCGAACTCAACAAGCCCACAAATGGTCAAGTTGTTGATGCTCTCCTCACTCAATAAGCCGCAAGAAAAGGTTGTAGTATAAGAGCCCACGTTCATTTGTCTGATGACCAAACCACCAAGCCACCACAGCTTAAGTCGAAGACCCGAGTTGGTTTTAAAAGGTCGGACTCAACAAGCCCACAAATGATAGAGTTGCTGACATTCTCCTCACGCAAATTATTCATGAAACATCTCCAAACATCTTCCAATGGATATACTAAACATATGATAAGCCCCACAGTTAAAAAACCTAAAAAAAGGGATGTACCATGCAAATTCTTATGAAACATCTCCATATATCTTACAATAGGTATGATAAAAATTACAAGCCCCATAATTAAAATTTTTGAAAAAATGAGGTGTACTCTCATGAGAGTATAGAGAGTACACATACATAATAGCCACTAAAATCAACAAATTCTTCATGAAACATCTCCAAACATCTTCCAATAAGATATACTAAACATATGACAAGCCCCACAGTTAAAAAAACTGAAAAAAAAAAGGTGTACCCTCATGAGAGTACAGAGAGTACACATGCAAAATAGCTCCTAAAGCATGCAAATTCTTCATGAAACATCTCCATATATCTTACAATAGGTATGATAAAAAAATACAAGACCCATAATTAAAATTTTTGAAAAAATGAGGTATACTCTCATGAGAGTGTAGAGAGTATACATGTAAAATAGCCCCTAAAACCAGTAAATTCTTTATGAAACATCTCCCAACATCTTCCAATGGGATATACTAAACATATGACAAGCCCCAGAGTTAAAACAACTGAAAAAATAAGGTGTACCCTCATGATAGTATAGAGAGTACACATACAAAATAACTCCTAAAACTAGCAAATTATTCATGAAACATCTCCAAACATCTTACAATAGGTTATGGTAATCATATGACAAGACTCATAGTTGAAAAATCTGAAAAAGTAAGGTGTACCCTCATGAGAGTACATATACAAAATGGCCAAAAAAATTAGCAATTTCTTCATGAAACATCTCCAAACATCTTCCATTAGGTTATGGTAAACATATGACAAGCTCTAGAGTTAAAAAAAAAACTAAAAAAATGGGGTGTACTCTCATGAAAGTACAGAGAGTACACATATAAAATAACCCCAAAAATTATCAAATCCTTCATGAAATATCTTCAAACATCTTACAGTGTGATATTTTAAAGATATGACAAACCCCACATTTGAAAATTTTGAAAAAATAGGTTGTACCCTCATGAAAGTACAGAGAGTACACATGTAAAATAATCTCAAAAATCATCAAATTCTTCATGAAACATCTCCAAACATCTTACAATGGGATATACTAAACATATGACAAGCTCATAGTTGAAAATTTTGAAAAAAAATGGCATGTACCCTCATGAGAGTACAGAGAGTACACATGCAAAATATCTCCAAAAACTAGCAAAATAGTCACTTTCCTTTAAAGAACTCAAATGTTCCAAATGTGCTCCTATTCAACGGTGAGAACAACTGTGAAAATCCAAAATCATTAAAGTTCAAGAATGCAGGAAGAAATACCTCATGTAGTCGCCTATAATACCTCAATTTTTAATGCCCAAGATTTAGCAAATCTAGGAAGGTCGAGATGTCGACAGAAGGAGCCGAGAAAAATTTCGCACAAAATGAAATCTCTAGAATTTTCTCGGTTCTAACTGAACCATTCGTAATAGTTTCTCCCCCTGCTGTTTTAACGGGACGAGCCGGGTTAACATTAACATCGTCATTAAGTTACAACACTCTAAGATAAAAAAGTTCTTATTTTAGTACTGACAGCACACGGTTAGGCCCGTGTAAAGCTACCGAATTCGCGATAATATTTCTCCTCGATCCTTCATATTACTTCACCGTCATCTCTTCTGCTCGTAACATCAAACAAAGAATGCACTACACAAATTAGACTTGGTCGGAAGGCCAATTAAATATGATAATCTCATTTAATATTTTTAAAAATTTTAATTGTTGAATAAACAATTTAAATCAAATTATGACACTTTATTTGGCTAATTCTTTCAACCAAATCATTAATATTATATTATCATCAATGAAAATTAAAATATGCTACACCTAGTTTATAAACTATTTATTATTCACTACTTATACAAAGAGTATGTAAAATTGAGTAAGAATTATGATAAATTCTAAAATTATTAAATTTATTTTAAGATAATTACATAATTAAATAATTAAAATTTATGTTATAATAATTTTAAAATAAATTTAATAATTGTAAAGCTCATTTGAAAGTAAATTTAAGTTTGAATATTTTGACCTAATTTTTTCTCCTATAGTATATATTATATAAATTTAAGTTTGCATAACATAATTCTTATTCATTTACATATGTAATATCTGAAATTTAATATACTTAATTATCGAACGCTTAAATTTTCAAATGTACATAAATAACATTTAAATTCTAACTCTAATGCATCATTATTTTTTTTAAAGTGAATGTTCTCATGAATAGAAAAATTTTTATATTTGTTAATATTAAACTTTAGGTGTTAATTATGTAAATGCAGAAAAGTTGTGGGTTATGTATATAAATCAATCTAAAAACTAATATAAGTTACAAGAGAAAAAGATTGCTCAAAATATTCTAATTGATTTAGACTTGTTAACTATTTCTAATGTGTTGCATCACCTTATTTGGTATAACAGGGAGATTAATTGGTGTGATGGATGATCGTGGAAAATATATATACATCTCTCATGAGGAAATGAGGACAGTTGCTGAATACATTAAAAGACAAGAGCGAGTTAGCATTTTGCATCTAACAAGAAAGTCTTAGATGCCAACTATTTCTAATGTGAAATGCTGAGTTTCCCATGTCTTTTAATATATTAAGCAACTGCCCTCATTTCCTTAGGATATATATTGTTGCGTGCTAGAAAACCAGTTGCGGTAGAGTAAAAGTTTTTGCCTTAGCTTCATTGTAAAATCCACACACAATGTGTATAAAAGTGTGAACAATAAAACTCCAAATTTTATGTGAAAACCTCAAAAGAGGGAAAACCACGGCCTAGCCCAAGAAAAGCTTCCACTATGTCACTGTGAGTACAAGATCTTCCGATACCGGATTACAATTGTATATGAGAAAGGAACAACTATGACAACGATGCTTGTAACAAAGGCTATAGTAGTGTGATGATGGTGAACTGTATGGGAGCAATCATCTAGAAATGCGGGAACAAATACTCGTAAATGCGTGGAAATATTACTGCAAAATGCGGGAATAATTACTGGAAAAAATGGGGAACAATCAATCGGGTAGAAGTCCTCATGATGAAGACCGACTGAGATTGACGATGGCAAAGATCAACGGCGATGGCAGACAAGTGGTTGACGACGTCAAGTGGCCGCATTGTGCTTGGAGGATCTTTAAAGCTCTCTCCACTCTTGTTGCCCCTCAAGGAAATGAGGCTATTTATAGAGGGAGAGTGGTGTCTCTAAATACATGCAAAACCCGCATTACCCACTTTCATCGGACGCTCACAATGATCCCTTTGATCATTTGATGTATTTTAAATATTTGAATGCTCAAATGTAGTCAAAATTATAAGATCTTTGGCTTGTTAGAATCGGCTCATCAAGATGCTCGATTTGACTATAAACACTTTATATTTGAGAGCTTTTCAAGAATTTAACTGATGCCTCAAAGTTTCCAATGATATTTTAAGTGCTTGATCTCACCGCCAATTTCGACTTGCTTTCACATCAAGATTCGTGTTTCACTAAAGGAATTTTAGGTCATATCAGCTCTATTTTAGATGATATTATCTCAATCATCAAAATATATGTGCCAAGTACTTCAAAATAGCAAATTCTTCAACAAAATCTGCAGGTCCATTAACCACTCATTTTGAGAGAACAGATCTTCATGTAAGCACAAGATTATGACTACGAAAGCAGATGCACCATAATATGTATGTATGTATAAACATGAAATTTGAGGTTACAGACCCATCCCGAATCCGATTACGATGGGGCGCAGATAGCGCTCATGGGCATGCGGACCGTAGCGGGCTGTCGGAGGGTCACGCAGGGTGACCGCGGGTGGTATGCAGCCAGTGGTCGTGGAACGACGGCCTGGTCGCGAGGGCATGAAACAGATTCAAGGCTGGCGATCTCGGCGTCGGCTGATGGTGGAGTTACTCATGTGAAGCGCAGTTGCCATGGACCCAAATGAAGGTTTTTGACGCGGGCGCTTTTGGCATTTGGTTTTTGATTTTACCCTTTTTCTCCTAGAAGGGTCTATAAAACCCCTAGGGCCAAGGGAGAAGGCACACTTTTAATGCTCTAGTACTTTCATCTTGAGTGAGGGTCATTTGAGTCGATGGCCCGCTGATTTATGCCGTTGTTCCCTCGAAGAGGCTCAACCGCCTCTGGCCTGACCGTCCGGGTTTTATCAAGGCCCATGGTACTACGTTGTTCTAGTTTTCCCCTCGAAGAGGCATCAACCAGCCGCCGACCGTCCGGTTTGAAGGCGATCGGCCCGCAGACATCGTTATGTAGTTTTCCCTCGAAGAGCGCCAACCGCCTCGCCTGACCGTCCGTGTGGAGGCGATCAAGGCCCATGGTACATACATCGTTGTTCTAATTTTCCCTTGAAAGAGGCATCAACCGCCTCGTGGACCGTCCGTTTGAGGTGATCAAGGCCCACGCATACATCGTCGGTTTTCCTCGAAAGAGGTGTCAACCGCCTCGTCGACCATCCGGGTTTGAGGCGATCAAGGCCATGGTACTAACTTTTTCTCGTTAGAAATTGATTTCTGTAACTTTAATGGATGATTCAGTGATAACCGCCAAGATGGCGAGGAGCGTAGCCGTGAACTATCGCTCAACCAAAAGTTTGGCGTGTAATTTATGAGCATCATCAGAGGAGAATATCTTCTCTCTCCTCTTTTTTGTGTTTTTCTCATATATGTGTGTATCCTTTTTGTCAGATCATAGGTAAAAAATTTTATCACAAGCTATCCGTGAGCGAGAGAGTCAAAAAAGGAGGCGCCCAAGCATTGGGGTGATTGAGTTGCTTTTACAAAATTCTCAGATTTTTGTCATTTCTCCCTCTTTATTTATTATGTATTTTCACAGGGTGATGGCTAGAAGAAAACCCATAGTGTGACAGCTACAGATGATATACCATCCACTATCACATCAGATAGTTTAATGGTGTTCCGCAGAAAGTTTTTCTTCCCTAATGAGTTGGTGCCCATTGTTGCCAAAAGTTGATCGAGCTGCTCACCTCCGGCCGTGGTACTTTACTATTTTGAGATGATTCTTGGACCGTGATTCCCTTTAGCTCGAAGTTGATTGAGATATTCAAAATATGTGGTGTAGCTTTATCACGCTTTCATTTCGAGCTTTAATGGTCATCGGTTTTGCCTTCTTGAGAGTGGTGTTACTTTGAACATCAAATACTTTCGAATGTAGATTTATATGTGATACCCAGGACGTGTTTCTTATCGTGACTTCCGCATCCATTGTTGATGTCAAGAATGAGATCCCGCAACTCTTAATATCCCCGATGTAGAAGCAAAGATGAGTTACGCCACATTGGCAAATATATAGTTGAAGATAAAATGTTCAAGGTTGGCTTTCTATCCGTGGGAGATCTCATTCTTTTCCACTAAAGAGGTCAAGTAAAGGTGATGAAAGGTATGCTCATATTCATAGGGTTCTTTCAAGAAGCCCGTCACGAAATTAGAGTGGTGGCAATGTTTCTTCCCTAAAGAAAAAGATGACATGCGCTGAAGTGACTACGTCAGATATCTGCGAAGAAGATGTTCGCCCCCAGTTGACCTCTGAGAGTTTTGCTTCAACTCATGATGGGGAGTTCATTTCAAGCACATTCTCAAGAGGTGTTAAATCACATATGTAAAAGGCCAACGAGCGATGAATTGAATGTTGTCTTCCTTCTTCTTCTTTTCTTCTTCTTCTTTTTCTTTTGTGTAATATTTGTGATAGTTTTTTTATATGTAACTCAAACATTAGGGCAAATGGCTCATTCGGGTGTCGCTTTAGATGAGTGGAATACTGAATTTATGAAGATAAAATATCTGCAAGGCGAGTATGAGTGAAAGATGAGTATTAAAGCCAAAGTAGTGGTGACTTTGGAGGATCAGACCGGTGCGTGAACCAGCTAGCGAACATGTCAACTTCTCTTTCTCCGGTCGAGGTGGAGCGACTCGTGATGAGTGATTGAGGTGAGGACAGACTCATCGAAAGAGAAAAGACTTAAGGCACACTTGCAGAGAGAAGAGAGCTCGAACCGGAGAAGAAAGCATTAAGATCGCCTTTTCCGAGAAGGAGCATATAATGTCGGGCAAGCAAATGAAATCTCCTTGAAGGTGGAAGACTTTAAAACTCGCTTATCTACACTTGAAGACCATGTTCGGAAGCTCGTAATCATATACTTGATGTTGAAGTGAAGGACTTGGAGCACCAATGTTTAGGAGGGCTTCATCCGAGGGTTCTAAAAGGAATCCGCTTAGTACATCACAAGACCGAGCAATATTGAGGATCTATCTCCAGCAAGTATCCAAGACTCTTCATCCATTCGAGATGATGGAGTTGAGAGTCCAAGGGAGTATCTCCTAGTGGTGAGGAGGACGTTGATATCACCAATGACGATGATGTAGCATCACTTGAGGATGCATTTTTTTTGTATATGTATTATTAGTAATGTAATCTTGATTCTTTCTTATATCATCATGTTAATGCTATAAAAAAAAATTTTTTTATATGATAATCTTATTTTGTTTTACCTATCCGGTAATTGGAATATTCGACGATGCTAACATGTACGGATGAGGTTCAATTGAATCCGCTCAGGATTTTTGACCTATCCAAGGTTATTTGTCAGAGTCTCTACTCGATGACGTTAACTTGTATGGAATAGGTCGTGAGGAGTCCACCAAGGACCTTTTGACCTATCCTAGGTTGTTTGTTAGAGTCTTCGCTCGATGACGTTAACCTGTATGGAAGAGGTCGTGAGAAGTCCACCAAGGACCTTTTGACCTATCCTAGGTTTTTGTCGAAGCCGCCGACATTAACTGGTGGAAGAGGCCATGGAAAGTCCCCTTGGGATTGATCATGCTCGATTGAGATATAACGTGAGTTGTATGTTTCTCAAGTGAGAGGATTAAATGAAGAAGAAACAAGTTTGTAAGAAGAAAGCTATAAATTCATTACTGATAAGTTCAGGGATACAATCATAAGATGATTTTAACATGAATATGAGTTTTAAGAGAAAATGATAACAACAACAACAACAAGTCTTTATCCCGAAGTGGGGTTATATATGAAGAGGAAATGATAAACGAGACAAATAAAAAAGCGATAATTATGCAGGGAATTATTGATAATATTTTCAGAGATTCTCAGTGTTCCAAGTTCGAGGTAAAGTTTTTCCCTCTGAATCCTTGAGCTTGAAAGTTTCTGACTTCACCATAGCTATAACCACATATGGGCCATCCCAAAGAGGTGAGAGTTTATTGCATTGAGGGCCTTTGCCTACAGCTTCGAGACTTCATAGAACCAAGTCACCGACATATATGGGACGAGGTTTTACTCTTCTATTGAAGTGATGAGCTACCCTTTGGTGATAGGAAGCACCCAAAGTAGGCCATGTCATGAGTTTCGGGAGTAGGTCCGTGTTGTCTGAGTTTTTCTTCATTACGCCATGATCGAATAATTGAACTCTTGGACTTGGAACCCGATATCTATCGGTATAATAGCTTCTATAAAACACAAGTTATACGTTGTCTCACCTGGATGTAGCGTAAGCCCAAAGAACATTAGAAAGCTCATCAACCCATTGCCTCCTACTTCTCGAGATGTGTTTTAGTCCTTTGAGTATAGTCCTGTTGGTAGCTTCAAGTCATTAGTTTGAGGATGTGCTACAGCCGTATGTAGCTGAATGTGAAGATATTTGCAAAAGGATGCAAAGACTTTTCCAAGAAATTGTTCGTTGTCGCGATGATCTTTGTAGAAGACCAATCGACATACTATATTTTTCCAAACAAATTGTTTAGCATTTGCCTCCATAATTTTAGCGAGTGGTTCAGCTTCCACCCATTTAGTGAAGTAGTCGACGGCTAAAATGATGAACTTTCATTGCCCTGATGCTATCGGAAAAGGTCCCATGATATCAATCCCCCATTGAGCAAAAGGCCATGGGCTTTGAATGGATGAGAGCTCTGTATGCGGCATGTGAGAGAGGTTAGAGTGCAACTGACAACTTGCACATTTTTTCATGAACTCCAAGGCGTCTTATTTTATTGTAGGCCAATAGAACCCCTGCCTTATAATTTTAAGGGCTAGCACCCTTCCTCCTAGGTGTTCTCCACATATCCCAAGTGGACCTCTCTTAATGACCTCAAGGTGAGAGACATTTGAGGTACGGTCCAGAGAAAGCTCTTTTGTATAGTTCACCTCTGATAGTAGTAAATTTTGAAGCTTATCTTCGGAGATGAATTATAGAAGTTGGGTCTTCAGGAAGAGTTCCTTCTTATAGGAAAGACAGGACGGGGTCCATCCACGAATGTTCCTTTATCTCATCAATTGCTTGAATTAGCCATGACCCTTGGATACTAAAAATATATTTCTTCAATATGCCTTCTCTAAATAGATCCCTAGTAGATGAAGCAAGCTTAGAAGAGCATGGTATTCTTCTCTCAAAGATGTGAATGATTTGATGTGTCTTGAAATTGGCAAGAAGAGACTTCACCAAGTGGAGGTATTATGCCAGCTGGGGATTATGACCATTAAAGTTTCCCTCAACTTGGGAGGTGACAAGTTGAGAGTCAGTGTGTATCACTAAGTCTTGAGCTTCACAGTCAATGGCAAGTCTCAACCCTGCTTTGAGAGCCTTGTATTCAACCATATTATTAATTACAGGAAATTTTAGGCGAAGTCCATACTCTAAGGTATTTTGCTGGGGGAAATAAGTAAGATTCTCGCAGACCGATTTCAAGCTCCATCAACATGAGGGTCCATTGAGGAGACAAAAGGCATGTAGCAGATAGCTCCTCCGAGTTGGGGCATTCCACTATAAAGTCTCAGTACTTGAGACTTTATAGCGAGTAGAAAATTTATATCAAACTCTCCCAATTCTACACCACTTGATTAACCTCGATGCTTTCCGGTTCGTAGGATGGCCCTTAATGGTAAATGAGTGTAAACGCCGACAGTGTGAGCTTGGAAGTATGGACGTAATTTTTGCGCTGAGAAAACTAAAGCCAGAGCCACCTTATCGCCAAGTGGATAACGGCTTTCTATATTAGAGAGAATTTTGCTAATATAATAAATTGGTCATTGTATCCCACTTTCTTCTCGCACTAAAACTGAGCTTATCACATGGGAAGAGACTGTGAGATATAAGTATAACATCTCTCCTTGAATAGGCTTGGATAGTAGGAGTGGAGATGCTAAATACTCCCTTAGCTACTCAAAAGTAGACTGACATTCATCAGTCCATTATAAATTATTATTTTTAGCTCACTTTAATATTTTAAAGAATGGCAAGTATCTATCCCCAAAACGGGCTAGGAAGCGGGATAACGCAGCAATTCATCCATTCAAATGTTGAACTTCCTTAATATTCTTCGGAGGAGTCATTTTTGAGAGCTTTGATTTTCTGGGTTGGCCTCTATCCCACGGTGGGTTACCATAAATCCAAGAAATTTTCCGACGTAACCAAAAGCACATTTGGTTGGGTCGAGTCTCATGTTATAACGAAGAAGGTTAAAGCATATTTCTAAGTCAAATATGTTGTGATTCTTCCAAGCTTTTCACTAACATGTCATCCACATATACCTCCATTGTGGGCCTAGTAGGTCTTTAAAGAGCTTATTCATAAGGCGTTGATAGAACATTTTTTTTAATCCAAACGGCATAACTTGGTAACAGTATAAACCTTTATATGTTTGAAATGCTATAGCTTCTTCATCCGTTGGGTTCATTTTTATTTGGTTGTAACCAGAGTAAGCATCCAAAAAACTAAGCATTTAATATCCAGACGTAGCATCAACCAACTGATCAATTCGAGGAAGAGGAAAACTATCTTCGGCAAGCCTTGTTAGGTGTAATCAATACACATTCTCCATGTTCCATTTGTTTTCTTAACCATGATAACATTCGCCATGTAGGTAATGTACCTCTCGTATGAATCCGCCTAGAAGCTTGTTAACTTCTTGCTCAATAGCCGGAGGAAATCAGTGCAAAACTTCACTCTTCTGGATGATCGGTTTGAATGTCGATCAATCTTGAGGAGTGCATGATCACATTGGGGTCTCCGGCATGTCCATCGGACTCCAAGCGAAGATGTCTTGATTGCAAGAAGTCTATGTATTTTTCCCTTTGTTTGTCTGAGAGCAGAGATCCAACTTGCACTGTTCATAATGGTTGGTCATCTGATAATGCAACAAAGAGCAAATCTTCTACATGCGAAGCTTTCTGGGGTACTTCTTCATCTCAAAAATTAAAATCTTGATGTCAAGGTCGCGTATATGGTTGAGCTTGTCTAAGATAACATGATTGTGTTATCTGTTGATTTCCACAGACCACTCCAACTCCAACGGGGGTTAAAAATTTCATCTTAAGATGAGATACTGAAGTGACTGCACCAAAAATTGATTGGAGGGGCCTTCCAAAGATAGCGTTATATCCGAATCGACTTGACCACCATGAATTGGATTAAATGAGCCACTTGTCGAGGAAATTCACCAAGGACAGGAAGGGTGATTGTCCCTCTACTGCATGCGATTATCAAACCCATACAATGGTCCTGGAGCTTTTCTAACGTGCCCATGTTAAGAAATGTGGAGTAAAATAAGACATCAAGAACTCCCATTGTCAATCAAAATTCTCTTAACATTATAGCATGGGTCACCGATCCTGCTACGATGACAAAGTGGATCTTGATGAGGAACATGTACTCCTTCTAAGTATGAGTCATTAAAAGTGATGGAATGATCAATAAGAGACTTCTTTAACTCGGCTCTTCAGAGATGGTAATGAGAACTTGATTAGATAGTATTGGTCCTCCTGCGATTGTTTTAATTTCTCCAACTGTTTGATGATTATTTTGTTATTTCTATGATGATTGTCCTGGTTGCCCCCCAGTTGGAGGTATGTTTGTTTAAGTCGATTGATTCTTCACAAATCGACGTAGATATCCTTGTTGAATGAGCCTCTCTCTTATTTGAGTTGTTTGCATGCCTTTAGTATGTCCCCGACCATGGAAGTGACAATATTGCTCCGATTTCAATTTGGTTTGGATGCACCACTTGATATTTTCTTCATCTCGAATAGCCATTAGAAGGTTAACACGATGTGTTCGTGTATTCCTTTCGGTGGTTCACGCCGTTGATATGGGGTCGGAGATCACACGCCTTGTTGCTTGATAGACCGGTCCGCATTCCCTGGGGTGCTTTTATGTTTTCTTGTAGATTGCTCAAATTATTTGCGATGGGTGGCCTCATCAGAGATTTGTGCTTCCACATGATAAACCAAGTCGATGAGCGACGTGTCTTGCATTAGACGAGTAAAAGGCTGATGGAGTCCTCCAAGGAAAACTCCTCTTAATAGTTCGTGGTCTACCTGTGTATTTGGCGAGCTTCTAAGGAGAACCTCTGGAAGTATTCCTTAAGTGATTCGCCCTCGTTTTGATGAATGCCAGAGAGATGGGAGGAATCTTTAATGATCCTCCGATTTTCAATGAACTATTCTACAAAAATCTTGGTGAGTTCATCAAAGGTATGGATGGATTCCCTTGGAAGGGAGTAGAACCAAGTGCAAGCTTGTCCCTTGAGGGTAATCGGAAAGACCGACAAAGCAGGTGTCGAGCTCATTGGATATGCATGATAGTCCAAAGGTGTCGAGCTCATGATATGCATGATAGTCCCGTAATGGTCGATGTTCATGTGGGTCACGCCCCATCATAGAATCAATGTTCTAAGCTTGAAACCCACGGAATAGATGTTGAAGAATAGCTTCCGCCTAAAGGTGAGGATTCCTCATAGCGGAGGGGGAAGATGATTTATCTTGGAGGTGAAATTCCTTGCATTAAGCATCATAATTCGCACATATAACATGATGAGTGGGGTCAACTGAGAATGTGTCAAGCTACCGAATAATTGGTGGATTAGCAATCGGTTGAGCTGCTCGTGATGGATGAGTAGAACTAGCGGTGTCAAGGAGATCAGCATCACGATCTCTACACGGAGGAACTTCAGCATCAAGGAAATTAGCATTTTGATCTCCCCCAGCTAATGATCGATCTTGGGGGAGATGTGTTTTTTGTGGTAGTGGCTATTGTGTTCCTCGCAAAAGTTGGATCATCTCATTTTAAGACTCTTCCATTCGACGCACATGATCTTCTAAAGAGATTTCACGCTTGACCGACTGTGGTCACGCTATCGTGGGAAGTGAGGCGTAAGGTTGGTGTCTTGGTTCAAGGATTGGTTTTGAGAGTGACGGAGTTGGAGCGAGGCTCCAGCAGTGTTGCCTATTGGCCATAACGAGGGTGTTCACAAGAATTATGATTGAAGGGTTGTATCACACAGACGACGCCAAACTGTTGCATGCTAGAAAACCAGTTGCGATAGAGTAAAAGTTTTTGCCTTAGCTTCGTTGTGAAATCTAACACACAGGTATAAAAAGTGTGAACAATAAAACTCATTTTTTTGTGGAAAACCTCAAAAGAGGGAAAACCATGGCCTAGCCCAAGAAAAGCTTCCACTATGTATCTATGAGTACAAGATCTTCCCGATACTGGATTACGAATTGTATATGAGAAAGGAACTATGTGACAACGATCGTTGTAACAAAGCTAGTAGTAGCTGATGATGGTGAACTGCTGAGCAATCACCGAGAAATGAAATACCATGTAAATGAGAACAATGCGTAAATGCGGGAACAATTATCGGCAAACACAGGGAACAATCATCAGAAGTCCTCGATGGAGACCGACAGAGATTGACGGCGGCAAAGATCAACGGCGGTGGCGACGGCGGCGGGCGGGCTGGTTGACGACGTCGAAAGTGGTGGCACGATTGTGCTTGGAGGATCTTTAGAGCTCTCTCCTCTCTCTTGCTTGGCCTCCCTCATATGAGGAATGAGAGGCTATTTATAGATTGGAGGAGTGGCGCCTCTGTAAATATATGCAAAACCCATACCACTCCACTTCATTGGATGGCTCACAGTGATCCCTTTGATCATTTGATGTATTTTAAATATTTGAATGCTCAAATGAAGTCGGAATTGTAAGATCTTTGGCTTGTTGGAACCGGCTTGTCGAGATGCTCGATTTGACTATAAACACTCCATATTTGAGAGCTTTTTAAGAATTTAACTGATGTCTCAAATTTTTCAATGATATTTTAAGTGCTTGATCTCGACCAGTTTCAATTTCTGATCAGCTTGCTTTCGGCATCAAAATTTGTGCTTCGACTAAAGGATTTTTCAGGGTCATATATATATATATATATTCTACGATCATCCATCACACCATATGCGAAATGCTAACTCTAATGCATCATTATATTTGTAAAGTTTAATATTTACAAATATAGAAATTTTTCCATACATGAAAACATTCACTTTAAAAGAAATAATGATGCATTAGAGTTAGAATATGAATGCTATTTATGCACATTTGAAAATTTAAGTGTTAGATAAGTAAGTATATAAGAAGAAGTGTGTGCTATGTATGTAAATGCCCAAATTTATTATAATTTTATTATTATTTTTACATATAATTAATATTTGATCACATCATTTGATTAATTTAAAAGTATTATTAAAAAATCACTGATTTTTCACTTTAAAGATTGTCAATATCTTTTTTAATGATTAAGTTTTAAAGATGGGAATTCATTTTTATCTAATTTCATTAAATAAATGGTTTTAATTTTTATTTTATTTTATTTTTTCTTTGCTGGCACATAGAAATTGAATTAAAAGTTAAATTTTTAAAAAATAAATGACGTAAATTAGCATTTTTGTCGATATATTTGAAAAATAAATTGCTTATCAGAAATAAATTTATTAAATAATTCACATTGTCAACTCTTTTGCTTTAATATAGAACCAACAATATGAGAAGGTTATAGAGACAGATGCATCCAAAGGGGCAACCGCCCAATCGAAAACGGTTGCTCGACGAATAGTCTCATTTTTTTAGTTAAATGAGATGGAAGTAAAAGAAGTGTTATATAGGGCATTTACATACTGTTGACCTCCACATATGTGTCATAAATCAAGACAAGCTCATAAGTCAAATTTGACAGACTTCGGAGGTGACAATGCACAAATTGAGGCTCAAAATATACTGGACATCATTGAAAATAGTCAAAATGACCTCCGATCGACTAACAAAATTCGTCATCGTGTTCAAAACATCAAAATTGGTCAAAATATAAATATTGCAAAATCTAATGATCAATCGATTAAGCGCTCGAGCTATCAATGTGACAACATGCATATCAGAGTCGGGAAGCTGCGACAATGACAAAACAATATCTATTCATAAAATTAATCACACCATTAGCTTCAAAATATCAAAATCTATCAAATGAGATAATCCATGCTCAATTCGGACAAGTCTGTGCAAATGTCGAGTGATTTGAAGTGACATCGCGCAAATCGAGACTAAAATGCACAAGATGTCATCGAAATTAACTCAAATGACCTCCGATCGATAAACAGACTTCGCTATCTCATTCAAAATATTGAAATTGGTCAGGATACAAATATTGCATGACTTGATGAGCAACCGATCAAACGCTCGAGTCATCAATGCGTCTGCACATATATCGAGGTCAGGAGGTGCCGACGAGAATCAAAAGACCTCCGTTCATAAAATTGATCATGCCATTGGCTTCAAAATATCAAAATCTATCAAATAGTACTACTCGCACATAATTCGGATGAGTCTGCATAAAAATCGAGTGATCGACAGCGGCGACACGCATTTTGAATTGAAATTGACTTAATTTGGCACCGACTTGTACCAAACGGCCTCCAATCGTAAAAACATACTACACCATTGCATTCAGAATAATAGAATTATCCTAAATTGATATATATATTGATATATGCATTTATCGGTGCGAAATCCACATTAAAATTCTTTAATAAATTTAAATTTATTTTAAAATCCTCAAATTACACCCATGCTCAACCGTTCCCCCCAATGTACAATTTTCTGAAAAAGCTGTCAAGAATAAAAAATAAAAAAGAAAAAAAACTGAAAAACAAATCACTCCCCCAATATTCCGCCCTCATTCCCTCATTCTCTCCCACGTTTCTCTCTCCTACATTTTCCCTCTCACCTCCAAGAAAAGGTAAAAAAATCTCTCCTCTCCTCTCAATTTCCTATTTTAGCTAAACTGCCTCTGAATCCCGTGATTTAATTACGCATCGTGATCTCTTGTTTCACATGCACTATTCACAAGATAATTCCATGATTGATTGGCGACGTCCCGGGCTGCCGCAGAAATCAAGCACGATCTCCAGCTTTCCGCTTATTCCACAACCCAACACACCATTCCTTCACTGTTTCCCTAATTCTGCCACTATTCCGTTGCTCCAAACGACTAACACCGCGTTTCAAGCCTGACTGACCCGCCATTCCATGTAACCTAAACTGTCGGCCCAGGTTGCTGCTGCCACATCTGACAGTGACCAATTATCGTATGCTGCTCTCTACTCTTCTCTTGCCACCCACTCCCTCTTCGATCTCTTATGCTCTTAAATAAATTTCACCCTGCTTTAAACCTGCACACATGCTCCACAAACTCACCTCACGCTTTCTTCCACAAGCTCCTTCCTCCAACCCAAGTAGCCTCCTCCCCATAGCCCACCAACCCATTCTCTGCTTTTGTGCAAATCTAGTTTGTAAACCTAGCATTCTCAGGTAATCCTTCTCGAAATTCCAGAACCTTCTCAACCAAATCGGAGAAGAACATTGTCAAGAGGTGAATTCTTCCCTCAATTTTTGGTGTTGCATCCCTTGCTTTAGCAGTCCACCTTTCACTTCTCCACAAATCGGGAGAAGAACATCATCAAGAGGTGAATTCTTTCTTCTATTTTGGCATCGCACTCCTCGTAACCCTTCCCGTTTACACTTTACCGCAATCGGGAGAAGAACATCATCAATAGGCAAATTCTTCTTTCGATTTCTAGCATTGCACTCCTCGTTTCCCGTCCCATTTTTGCTTCGCCGCAATCGGGGGAAAAACATCGTCAAGAGGTGAATTCTTCTTTCGATTTCCAGCATCGCATTCCTTGCTTTAGCCTTCCTACCTTTGCTTCACCACAAAATTGAGGAAGAACATTGTCAAGAGGCGAATTCTTCTTTCGATTTTTGGCATTGCATTCCTTGTTTTAGCCTTCCTACCTTCACTTGTCACAAAATAGGGGGAAGAACATCAAGAGGTAAGTCTTCTTCAATTCGATCCCACTTTACCTTACATTCCCAATGATACCTAACCCCATTCCTACAAGCATTCAAGACCAAAATAAGTCAAACATGTGGATCTGAATGGATATATAGCATGCTTGTGTTTCTATGCAGAAGACCTCGTTGTGCTCAAGAGGGTGCGATGGATGAAAAAATAGGTTGTGGTGTCAAGACACCGCCGCCACGCTTCAAGAGGGCGCAGGTAAGCCAAACACTTGTTAGATGTCGCTCCCCTAGATGAAATACTGCCGAAATTTTATCTAATTTCCAGACATAGAAAAAAAAGGAGGGGAATGAATATATATTGCATTTGTCTCTTTCGTGTCAAGGCCTATTCTCACCAAGAGAGCTCGACGAGATGAAAACTCAGGTATCGAAGACACCACTACACTCAAGAGCTGCAGTAGCCAAAATACCCCCGATGCCCTAGGGGGATGATGCCTGAGGTTCAAATTTTGTCTAAATTTTAGACTTAGAAAAAGAGAGAGGGGGGGGACGGATGAACATATATTGCAGATGTCTTCTTTCGTCCAAGGCCTCATGCTTAAGAGGGCTCGACGAGATGAAAAATCGGCTGCGGTGTCACAAAACACCACTCGCCATGCTCAAGAAGGCATATCGAGTAAGCCAAAACACCCCCGATGTAGCCCCCTACATGGGGATGACGCCGGGAGGCTACTGAAATTGTGTCAAATCTTTGGACTTAAAAAATGGGAGGGTAAAATGAGCTGATTTAGGAGTGTTAAGTAAGAAAACACGCAGGTAATTTTAAACAAAAAGCGGGAAACAAGAAAAAAGGGGGGAGCCTTTAAAGCAAATTTTGAGAAGAATAGAATATTTATTTAAAATCTAAGTGAAATTTGGGGGAGACTAATATTAAACTCACAAAGTCTAATAGCTATTTTCTATGGCTTAAATGGAAGTAATGAGTGAGTTATCTTTTCTTGTAAATTCCTCAAAATTAAGCAAGTTTTAATTGGAATTTAGGGGTGACTAATGCTAAACTCATAACAAATTTGTAATAAACTCAAAATTTAAGAATGAATCCAAATTAGGTTTAATAGCTCTTATACAAATGCAGAGGTGATTACTATGCTAGCCAATAAGTATGAGTAGGTCTAAAGCAACAAATACTGAAATCGACATAATTTATCAAAATTGATGTAAATTGAGCATAATCAAGTTGGGAAAATTAAAAAAACTCAACAAGTAAACTAAGTGCCAGTAGTGTGTTAAACTACAATCTAAATCAAAATGCCTTATTCAACCAGATCTGTAACTCTTTGTACACATAGACAAAAGGCGATACTAAATCCAAATCTACAAAAATCATAAGGCCCCTTTCAACCAAAAATTAAGGAATTTCATCCTAATTATGATTTTCAAAATCAATGATTTCATTAATTAGATGAAATTAGTTAAGCTATAAACACCTGCATGTGCTCGGACATAGAGATTTTAAGTGTGAACTTTAATGTGTGAAAAGGCTGCACGGGCTAAAGTTGTAATTAGATGAAAATCTAAAATCAATCTCATAACTCAGAAATAAAAATTACCTAAAATTACTATACACCCACTTGGGCCCCAACACTATGCTGAATGCTTAAATTCAAGTGTCTGAGGATGCTGCATGGGTTGCTTCCCGATTTAGTCTTAGGACTGGGTCCAGGTTAACAAAACCTAAAAACTTATAATAAGAGTTTCAAATCAGTGAAATATTTAAGAAACTGATTATGTCAGGTGCTAGTTGATATAATCCTTTGTTAGTAGTTAAACAGAGTTAATAGATCTAAAGCTCTTAATTTGAGCATAAAATTATCTGAATTATTAAATACACCCGCATGGGACCCAACATTATGTTGAATTCTTAAATTCAGGTGTCTGAGGATGCTACGTGGGCTGCTTCCCAGTTTAGTCTTGGGACTGGGTTCGGGTTAACAAAACTTAAAAACCTATAAAAGAGTTTCAAATTAGTGAAATATTTGAGAAACTAATTCTATCAAGTGATAGTAGATCTAATCCTCTATTAGTAGCTAAACAGAGTTAACAGGATCTAAAACTCTTAAACATATTTTAATTAAATAATTTTTAAATAGTGATCCGAAGCTGCTTAAATGAAACTCTATCATTAAAAATTTAAATTGAACTTAATCTATCCACCTTCCGCAACTGTTTGTCGGGGGTGACAAATTAAGAAAACTCTAGCTCATAAAGTAGCCAATGTCAAATCAAGTGTTCTACTATGTTCACTCTCAATCAATCTTTTGCCAAAAAGGATGTGACCTGTGTCCTCTGACTACGTGGTTGGCCAATGGGCTCCACAGATGAAGCAGTTACGATCAGAGTTCTCTGATTGGGTGGTTTGGCCAGTCTGACTCCCTTATATTATGATCATGACCGTAGCCCGTATGCTCCCCAATGGCTCTGCCCTTTGAGTTGTGAATCATAGGTATACTTGATAGGGCAAACAATCCTCTGTCAGCTAAGGTAGACTTAAGTATGTCTCCTTAGACAAACACCACCCCATGTCTACAAGGATTTCTTGGATGACGTAACTCATATGTTGTTGATGAGGATTCTTCTGTCAAGTTGGGTCGACTACCTCCTCTGACTAAGTAGACTAGGGACCGCGACTGCCCGAGATGATGAAACCATGGGATCTAGATCGGGCACGTCATCATTCCCCTAACCATCCGATTTAAGCTATAATAATAAATTTCATAATCTAAATTTTGAAACTCTATATGCTGCTACTATACGCTATGCATTTAGCAATTTAATGACTAGCCTTAATTGAAAGTTCTCTCTCACTTATTGAGAGGGGTAATTAACTATAAGGGCTTGCGCCTATAGGAAACCTGGAACCAGATCTAAACTTTCCACCAAATGAGGATGAAATCTCTGGGTAGTGTCTTATCTACTATCTCATTTGCCTTCTAAAAATTACATCGACACTTTAAAATACTCTTTTCATCGAAGAGGTCAGTGGCAAATTTTTGGAGCCCATAGATTTCTGGCAACTCCGCTGGGGACAGGACTCTCTTTCCATCTTAGTCGAATTTATGCTATAGTAATAGTAAGCATGATAAAATTACTATTTAAAATCAATCATCAATGAAATTAAATTTAAATCAATCATATTCTTATGATTAATCTATTTGTTTTGTATATCGATGGATCTTCAGAACACCGTTTATCATGCAGCTTGGTCACGGAGCTAATATCCGTCTGGCTAATGTTGTAATCAATACTGGGTTTGTTGGAGCTACTATTCAATTTGATAGTGTAGACTTTCTAGCCATCACCACTATAAATAATCCTCCACCTGAAGCATATGGATATTATACACAACAACCTATGCATGGGAGGAGAATGATTAATATGATCGTTGCTGTTATCGAGTCTCTTTAAGAGAGAGCCTCTGTATTCAAAGGATTGGGTCATTTTGAAGCATCAGTCTTGAAGAGAACCTTCATTGGGCAAAAAGTTTCAGTCATATGCGACAACCCTCCTGCTAATTGAACCTTTCGCACTAGGAAGGTATGATGTTGAAGCCTCCTCTTCGAGAAAAATTGAGTATAAGGCAAATGAGAAGAAACACTAAACTATGAGCCCAACAGTTGTTGTCCGAATCACAAGTCATACAACCAAACTTTCAACCAGAAGCGAGTTTTTCTGTCCCACAATAAATTTGAAAATTTTGAGATGGGTGAAAAGGAATAACTCTACTGGTGATGTTAAGTGGCATTTTTGGGCTCAACAGTAGTCAGCTTCAACCTTTCTAAAGAAATAACATGAAACTCTATCTACTCGAGCACATAGAGTTCTAAAATTTATCAAGGAGAGGGGTCTTATGAAGAAAAAGTATTAATGCCCAATTTTAGAGAAAAATGACAAAACTTCATTGAAAAAAGGCTACTCTCAGTGGGTAATGTTCAAGATCATCCTAAGCAATTCCTATACGGTGAACATCGGGGCATGACACCTGAACCGCATGCCCAGGAATCCACCGCCGAAAGGTCCTGACAAAATGAAAAATAAATACGGAGGCCAAAGCCTTAGAAAGAAGTAGCGATGCAGAAGTTTCTTCATCTGGAAGCAAGCTAACCCAGAGATAGTGGGAAAAGAGAAATGTTGAACTGCATGCTCAACAGCCATTATTCAAGTAGAAAATTATACAACCAGCTGTGAACCAGAACTGAGTATTCCAACCCATAATAAGTTTGATAGCTTAAGATGGATAAAGCGGAACAACTCTACTGGTCAAATCAAACAATGCTTTTAGACTCGACAATGTCAAGTTTCAACTTCTTCAATGAGGAAACTCAAAGCTGTATATGTAAGAGTGCATCGAGTCCTCAAAGTTGCTAAAGAGAAATGACTGATAAAAAGAAAATATCAAAGTCCAGTCATCAAAGAGGCTAGAGTTGCTCCTTCAAGGAGACCTCCTATAATAAACCAGACAAGATGTCAACCAATCCAAGTCCTGCACAGTGAGCATCGAGGCATGACACTTAGACCATAGGTCCAAGAATCCCCCATCGAAAGGTCCTGACGAAAAGATAAGCAAATTTGGAGGCCAGAAACTCAAAGTGAAGTTGCCTCAAAGAAAGGCAACGACATGACATATGGACTAACCTCCCATAAAATCCACTCCTTATGCCAAAGTATTTGGAGCTGAAGCAGTCTTGTCACTTGAAGTTGAACTACCTTAACTCAGAGTAGCCATTCAACACAATCTCACTCAAGATGAGAATGCATGTCTATGGATGTGAGAATTTGATAGACTTGATGAGATCAGGCACTAAGCTCAACAAAATATAGAAGTCTACCGAGCAAAGATGTCCAAAAGCTTCATCATTATATGTTATCTCATAAGATTACCCTCATCTTGAGGATCGATCCGCTGAAGTACTTGATGACAAGACCAGCGTTGACGGGTCGCTTGACAAGATGGGTAGTATTGCTTTTGTAATTTGACATCACATGTGTTTCACAGAAAGCAGTGAAGGGACAAGTCTTAGGTAGATTTTTTGGCTGCACATCCTATCCCTATGGACTCTTCTTTTAATGTCGATTTACCTGATAAGCAAATTATGCTCATTCATGAAAGAGAAAAATCACAAATTTGAGAAATGTACTTTGATGGAGCCTCATCGATCAAACAAGTCCAACATCTAAATTTTCCAAGAGCAAGAGCATGAATCGACATCGTCTTCATAACACCAGAATGAGGGATAATGAGACGATCATATGGATTGACCGAGCCAAGAACTAATAATGGAGCTGAATATGAAGCATTAGTAGTAGGTCTTGAAGAAGCTATTTTCAGTATTCAGAACTTGCATATTTTGGCGATTCTCAGCTTATTATAAATCAAGTATTTGGCATCTATAGAATCAACAAGCTTGAGTTAGCTTTCTATCACAAGCGAGCTCTCAAACTTATGAAGTAGATACCAAATATC
The DNA here is from genome assembly GCA_021442155.1 of Cymbidium sinense. Taxonomy (NCBI): domain Eukaryota; kingdom Viridiplantae; phylum Streptophyta; class Magnoliopsida; order Asparagales; family Orchidaceae; genus Cymbidium; species Cymbidium sinense. The sequence continues at coordinate 34,650,684 of CM038226.1, read as the reverse complement.
ACATTAACTTGAGTCTCTCGATTCGAGAATAGCAAAGCCGATGGCTTAGAAAAATTAGCTAAGGAAATGGAAAGTATAAATGGTGATTATGTCATGATCGACATATTTACTTGACAAATTCTAGAGCCGATAAAGTATCAATCTTTGCAAGCAGAGGGTTAACAAATTTGACCCAGTAGGATGCGACTAAGGTTGCTCCTCATACTCTCCAAAATCAAAAATAAGTTGTACCAAGAAGAGCTAAGAATGACATTGCCTTAGAAATAGTGTGAATCTTTTGTTGTAGAAGAGTCACATGATTGGAGGCAACCCTTCATCAAATACTTTAAAGAAGACAAATTACCAAGTAATAAATCACTGGCAGCTCAAATTGAAAAGAGAATATTATGCTATGCTTCATCAACAACACTTTATATCGTAGATCCTTTGAACAAATATGGCTACGATGTCTAGAAGTAGATGAAGCTAGCAAAGTGATGGTTGAAGTTCATGAAGGACTTTGCGGTGCACATCAGTCAGGTCCCAAGATGGTAGTAAAGATCAAAAGGATGAGTTATTAGCAATCTATGGTGAGAGACTGTTTTAATAATGCTAAGAAGTGTCATAAATGTCAAGTACATGGGAATCTCATCCATCAACCTCCAAATCCATTACACCCAACAATAGTATCCTAGCCATTCGAATGTTGGGGGACAGATGTAATTGGACCACCGATCCAATTGTCATGGACATCGCTTCATCATATGATCGACTATTTCTCTAAGTGGGTTGAAGTTGCTCCATTTAAGGAAGTTACTGTTGACCGAGTGATCAACTTCTCATGCATAATGTAGTCTATAGATTTGGAGTGCCACACCGAATAATTTTTCATAATGGCACAGCTTTCAAAAGTATAAAGATTTATAGATTCGTCGATCGACACAAAATTGATTGGCGATACTCTTCAATATAAAATCCAAGAGAAAATGGTTTAGCGGAGGCCTTCAACAAGACATTGGTCAAGCTGCTCAAGAAGATTCTCACTAAAAATAAGAGAGAATGGCATACCAAATTAGTAGAGGCTCTATGGGCATATCGAACCACCTACAAGATGCTGACTAAAGCCACTCCCTATTCATTAGTATTTGAACGCGCTTCTTCCGGAAGTTGAGTTGCCTTCCCTTGAGTAGCCATCCATAAATCTAACCGAAGATCAAAATGCTCGTCTCAGGATGGAGGAACTCGATGCACTTGATGAAGTTAGATTAACAGCTCATCAAAATTTAAAAGTCTATCGAGCAAAGATGTCCAGGGCTTTTGACCATACGGTGCGGCCTCGAACATTCCAAAAAGGAGAATTGGTCTTGGTGTTGAGAAGACCAATTATTCCCAATCAAAAGTTTGGTGGCAAATTTGAGCCTAAATGGGAAGGCCCTTTTGTCATTGAAAAAGTGTATCAAGGAGGGAGCATACCAACTCATTAACATAAAGGGTGAAAGGCCAATGCCGCCAATTAATGGTTGATATTTGAAAATTACTATACTTGACGATCACATTCTCGAGGTATAATAGAAATCCCCCTGCAAGACAGGGGGAATTTTTTTTAGTATATCTACTTAGGTTGACATCGTGCTTCATGCTGAGATCCTTAAATAAACATACTAGATGAAACGGTGAAAATTCCCAAGACAGCAAATTTTTAGAATATAGGATGACATCATGCTTCATGCCGAGATCCCTAAATAAACATACACCAAATGAAGAACTTTTCAATGAAAATTCCCCTGCAAGACAGGGGCATATTTTTTGTATATTTATTTAGGTTGACATCGTGCTTCATGCCGAGTTCCCTAAATAAACATACTCCAGATGAAGAGCTTTTCCGTGAAAATTTCCCCTATTATAGAGGGAGAATTTTTAGATTTTTATATACAGATGAAATCAATGTTATATGTTAAAATCCCCTTTAGAGTACATCAATTCAAATATTGATGTATTTGTATATTTTCATCTTGAAAATTATCCTAAATATACTTTAGAATTCCCCCTGCAAGACAGTGGGTATTTTTTTTAGTTTATATCAAATTTATTTGAGCTAACATCGTATCATAAGATGAGATCCTCAAATATATTCTTATTCAGGTTGACATCGAAGCTTTCCAAATCAATATATCTATAATTATTATCAGTTACATGTTCTTGTAGAGCAAAAAGAATATTTTTGCATAAAAGACAACCCTAAATGTCAAGAAATTTATCCCCTGATTTGCCAAATTGGAGATCAAGTCAAGAACTCCGAAAAGCTTCAATCAAGAAGTTGGAGAAACATCAACCTCTATATCCCAAGTCTAGGACACGGATGTTCTAAAGGTCAAACTCAATAAGCCCAAAATGTTCGAGTCTGCTCTCACTCACTAGAAAAAGGCCGCAAAGGAAAGAGCCCCGTTCATTAGTTTGATAATAAAATCACAAACCCACTACAGCTTAAGTCAAAAATTTGAGTAGGTTCTAAAGGTCAAACTCAATAAGCCCAAATATGGTTGAGTTACTGACGCTCTCCTCACTCAACAAGCCATAAGAAAAGGCCAAAATGAAAGAGCTCCCGCTCATCAATTCAATGACGATAGCTGCTCAATCTCAAACTAGATCTAGCTTAGTGATTACAAGCAACTAGGATCCAAGAGATCTTTCTACTTGATCAATAGATCAAGAAATATGAGGAAACACTCAATTTAGGGCTACCTCAAATCAATCTTCATATTACATGCAGGGTGACATTTCAATTTATTCATAAATGATCTGATGAAGCTCAAAGCACAGATCAAAGTCAATCTCCTCATCAAGTCCATCAAAGCAAAAAGAATAGGATCGAGGAAGTAATTTCATAGTTTAAACAAAGACGATGGTTAAACTAAAGGAATTTTGTGGTTATTTAGTCTGTTAAAGCACACATTGTTAGACTAATAACTCAACATTGACCCTATATGAGTCGAAAGGCTGGGTCGTCTGTATGTATCCTTCAATGAATCTATCAAAATAGGAAGCATAGTGTTCATGGCGTGCATACACTTCCTGACAAGTCAATATTGAAAAATTAGGTCAATCCCTCATCAAGTCCATCAAGCTCAAAGCTAGGACAGAAGGAATTTCAAATCTGATCAAGCATGGATGAATGGATTCCAGTGGAGTCCTTCATCAAAACAAGCAGATCAATTCCTCCATTAAACCCAACCAAGCATGAAGCTAGGGTTCGAGAAAACTCAAATCTGCAACGACATAAAAGAAAGAGATCTTCAGCAAAGACATTGAGATAATAGATGGTGTAAGAACTCTTATCAATCCGTCAAGTCGATTCTGACAAATCGGTTAAGCCCATCATTTAGTATGTCCTGAATAAGACAACATACTAATGACAAATCCTATCAAAGCTCCATAAGCTATTGCAATCAAATCTAAAATGATCCAAACTCTGTGGAAAGTCCAAATGGTCAACCATTTTCAACAAATGTGACTCACTCCATGCACGAATCACATTTGTTGGGGGCATTTGTTGACCTCCACATATGTGTCATAAATCAAGACAAGCCCACAAGTCAAATTCGACAGACTTCGGAGGTGACAGTGCATAAATTGAGGCTCAAAATGTATTGATGTCACTAAAATGAAACAATCTCTGATCGATGAATAGACTTTGCCATCACATTCAGATCATCAAATTTGGTCAAAATATAAATATTGTAAAATATAATGGTTAATCGATTAAGCGCTCAAGCTATCAATGTGTCAACACGCATACTAAAGTTAGGAAGCTATGACGATGACCATATGATCTCTGTTCATAAAATTTATCACACTGTTAGCTTCAAAACCTCAAAATCTATCAGATGAGACTATCTGCGCTCAATTTGAAGGAGTCTGTGCAAATGTCGAGTGATTTGATGTGATAGCGCGCAAATCGAGGCTGCAATGCAGGACGTCACCAAAATCAACTGAAATGACCTCCGATCGATAAACAGACTTTGTTATCACATTCAGAACATCAAAATTGGTCAGGATATAAATATTGTATGACTTGATGAGTAACCGATCAAGTGCTCGAGTCGTCATTGCGCTACACATATATCGAGATCAGAAGCACCAATGAGAATCAAATGACCTCCGATCATGAAATTGATCATGCCATTGGCTTCAAAATACCAAAATTTATCAAATAGTATTACTTGTACTCAATTCAAATGAGCCTACATGAAAATCGAGCGGTCAAAAGCGGCGACGCACATTTTAAGCTGAAATTGACTTAATTTGGCACCAACTCAAACCAAAAATGATCGTGAAATGACTACGCATTGTGTTCGTAATAATTATTCTAAATCAATATATATATATATATATATATATATTGTCTATATGCATTTACTAGCGCGAAATCCACATTAAAATCATTCAATAGATTTAAATTTATTTAAAAATTCTCAAATTACCCCCATGCTCAACCGTTCCCCCCTACTTTCAGTTTTTTGAAAAAATTGCCAAAAATAAATAAAAGAAAAAAACTAAAAAGAAACCACTCCCCATTATTCCACCCTCATTCCTCCTCATTCTCTCCCACATTTCTCTCTCAGATTTTCCTTTTAAACCTGTTTCCACACTCAGTTCGCCACCATACCACTGCTTCTTCCATTCCTCCTTCCTAGCTCTGCCCAGCCTCCCTATAGCTCACTACCCACTGCTGCCCTGTTTCATAAATCTAGCCCACAAACCTAGCCCATTCTATGTAGTCCTTCTTGTAGCCCGCAAACCTTCTACTTTTTGCTTCACCGTAAATCGGGGAAGAACATCATCAAGAGGCAAATTCTTCCCTCGATTTTCGGCGTTGCATTCTTTGCTTTAGCCATCCACCTTTTGCTTCACCGTAAATCAGGGGAAGAACATCATCAAGAGGTGAATTCTTTCTTCTATTTTTGGCATCGCACTCCTTGTAACCCTTCCCATTTTCATTTCACTGCAATCGGGGGAAGAACATCGTCAAGAGGCGAATTCTTCTTTCAATTTTTGGCATTGCAGTCCCCGTTTCCCATCCCATTTTCGCTTTGCCGAAATCGGGAGAAGAACATCGTCAAGTGGAGAATTCTTTTTCCAATTTTTGGCATGACATTCCTTGCTTTAGCCTTCCTACCTTTGCTTCACCACAAAATCAGGGAAGAACATTATCAAGAGGTGAATTCTTCTATCAATTTTTGGTGTTGCATTCCTTTCTTTAACCTTTCTACCTTCGCTTCGCCACAAAATAGGGGGAAGAACATCATCAAGAGGTGAATTCCTCTTTCAATTTTTATCATCGCACTCCTTACCTTACATTCCCAACTGCATACCAAACCCATTCCTTTACCGAGCATTGCAGCATGCCCAAAATAAGTCAGAACATGTGGGATCTGTGAATGGATATATATTGTATGCTTGTGTTTCTTTGCAGGTTTGAAGACCTCGTTGTGCTCAAGAGGGTGCAACGGGATGAAAAATAGATGTGGTGTCGCAAGACACCGCCTCAAGAGGGTGTACCGAGTATGCCAAACACTTGTTAGATGTCGCTCCTCCTAAACGAAATGTTGCCAAAATTTTGTCTAATTTCTAGACTTAGAAAAAAAAAAGGGGAAATGAATATATATTGCATTTGTCTTCTTTTAGGTTTGAAGGCCTCGTTGTGCTCAAGAGGGCATGACGAGATGAAAATTTGGCTATGGTGTCGCAAGACATCACTCACTACGATCAAGAGGGCATACCGAGTAGGCCAAAACAACCCCGATGCAGCCCCTTGCAAGGGGATGATGCTGGGAGGCTGCCGAAATTTTGTCTAAATTCTAGACTTAGAAAAAGAGAGGTGATGAATATATATTGTATTGTATGTCTTCTTTCAGGTCTGAAGGCTTCATTATGCTTAAGAGGGCTCGACGAGATAAAAAATTGGTTGCGGTGTCACAAGACACTACTCGCTACGCTCAAGAGGGCATACCGAGTAAGCCAAAACACCCCTGATGCAGCTCCCTATGCAGGGATGATGTTAGGAGGCTGCCAAAATTGTGTCAAATCTTTGGACTTAAAAAAAGGAGGGTAAAATGAGCTGAGTTAGGAGCACTAAGTAGGAAAACCTGCAGCTAATTTTAAACTAAAAGCGAGAAACAAGAAAAAGGGGAGCCTTTAAAGCAAATTTTGGGAAGAATAGAATATTTATTTAAAATCTAAGTGAAATTTGGGGGAGATTAATATTAAACTCACAAACTCTAATAGCTATTTTCTATGGCTTAAATGGAAGTAATGAGTGAGTTCTCTTTTCTTATAAATTTCTCAAAATTAAGTAAGCTTTAATTGGAATTTAGGAGACTAATGCTAAACTCATAAAAAATTTGCAATAAACTCAAAATCTAAGAATTAATCCAAATTTGGTTTAATAGCTCTTATACAAATGTGGAGGTGATTACTATGCTAGCTAATAAGCATGAGTAGGCCTAAAGCAATAAACACTGAAATCGACATGATTTATCAAAATTGATGTAAATTGAGCATAATCAAGTTGGGAAAATTACAAAAACTTGACAAGTAAACTAAGTGCCAGTAGTGTGTTAAACTACAATATAAATCAAAATGTCTTCTTCACCACCAGATCTACAACTCTTTATACAAGCAGACAGAAGACGATACTAAATCCAAACCTACAAAAATCATAAGGCCTCTTTCAACCAAAAATTAAGGAATTTCATCCTAATTATGATTTTCAAAATCAATGATTTCAATAATTAGATGAAATTAATTAAGCTATAAACACCTACATGTGCTCAAACATAGAGATTTCAAGTACAAATTTTAATGTTTGAAAAGGTTACGTAGGCTAAAGTTATAATTAGATGAAAATATGAAATCAATCTCATAACTCAAAAATAAAAATTACCTAAAATTACTATACACCCGTATGGACCCCAACACTATGCTGAATGCTTAAATTCAAGTTTCTGAGGATGTTGTGCGGGTTCCTTCCTAGTTTAGTCTTAGGACTGGGTCCGGGTTAACAAAACTTAAAAACTTATAATAAGAGTTTCAAATTAGTGAAATATTTGAGAAACTGATTCTGTCAGGTGACAGTTGATGTAATCCTCTAATAGTAGTTAAGCAAAGTTGACAGGATCTAAAGCTCTTAATTTAAGCAAAAATTATCTGAATTATTAAATACACCTGCATGGGCCCTGACATTATACTGAATGCTTAAATTCAAGTGTCTAAGGATGCTACGTGGGTTGCTTCCAGGTTTAGTCTTAGGACTGGGTCCGGGTTAACAAAACCTAAAAACTTATAAAAGAGTTTTAAATTAGTGAAATATCTAAGAAACTCATTCTGTCAGGTGACAGTAGATCTAATCCTCTATTAGGAGCTAAATAGAGTTAACATGATCTAAAACTCTTAAATATATTCTAATTAATTAATTTTCAAATAGCGATCTGAAACTGCTTAAATGAAACTCTGTCATTAAAAACTTAAATCAAACTCAATCTATCCACCTTTTGCAACTGTTTGTCAGGGGTGATAAATTAAGAAAACTCTATCTCATAAAGGATCCAATGTCAAATCAAGTGTTCTATTGTGTTCACTCTCAATCAATCTTTTGCCAGTAAGGACTTGGCTCGTGTCCTCTGACTGTGTGGTTTGGCTAATAGGCTCCACAAATGAAGCTGTTACGACCAGAGTCCTCTGATCAAGTGGTCTTGCCAGCTCGACTCCATTATATTATGATCACGATTGTAGCCCGTATGCTCCCCAATGGCTCTGCTCTTTGAGTTATGAATCATAGGGTATACTTGATTAGGCAAACATCCCTCTGTCAACTAAGGTTGACTTAAGCATGTATCCTTAGATAAACACCACCCCAGATCTATAAGGATTTCTTGGATGACATAACCTATGTGTGGCTGATGAGGATCTTTCTATCAAGTTGGGTCGACTACCTCCTCTAATTAAGTAAACTAGGGTCCATGACTGTTCGAGATGACAGAACCATGGGATCTAGATCGGGCACATCATCATTCCCCCAACCATCTGGTTTAAGCTATAATGATAAATTTCATAATCTAAATTCTGAAACTCTATATGCTGCTACTATACACTATGCATTAAGCAATTTAATGGCTAGCCTTAATCACTTATTGAGAGGGGTAATTAACTATAGGGGCTTGTGCCTATAGGAAATCTAGAACCAGATCTAAAGTTCTCACCAAATGAGGATGAAATCTCTAGGTAGTGTCTTATCTACTATCTCATCTGTCTTCTGAAAATTACACCGACACTTTAAAACACTCTTTTCATCGAAGAGGTCGGTGGCCAATTTTCAGAGCCCACACATACATAGCACATAATTTTTATATATTCACATATCTAATACCTAAATTTTCATATTTACTAAAATTGCACATAATTCTTCATTATTACATCAAAAATAGCATCATCATTACTTTACAAAGTGAATTGCACCTTTTTTATGCATAGAAAAAGTATATTTTTATAAATATCATTATTTTAGTGTTAGATATGTAAATGGATAATAATCATGGCCATCCAATCGAGTAATCAAGAATCCTCTGCTCAGTACACGTGCAACCATATCTACAGCTCACCTTCCCCTCGTTTAGTTCCACCCTTGTTTCCATGCATGAATTATTCCTTTTGATCACCTCCACAGCCATATGCCTCTTTATATCTCTCTCTCACAGAAGAAAGAAGCACCATTGCTAAGCAAAAGCATAAGTGGGAGCTAAAGGATCGATCCAAGGTAGCATCTTTTCTGATTGAGAAATACAAAGTTTGTTCTTTTTAGATCAATTCAGAAGGCATTGATAGGGAAGAACACATCATGAAATCCCGATGTTGCTCACTTGAGTTCTCGATACTCTTCTTTATTGATACTATCTTCTTCTGTTTCTCGTAATGGAGAAGCACAGTTGTAGCATATGCGGGCAAAACTTCTCGAGCAGGAGATCTCTTGAAGGGCACATGAGGTCATGTTTTGCCAAGCTCTCCCATGGAGGGTGAACATAGGCCAACGAGTAGATATGGACTTAGATACAATCCAAGGAATTCACGGTGATATAATGATGTGTGGCCGGTGAAGATCAAGGATAATGATCGTGCCTCATTAGCAAAGGTTTATTCTTCATTAAATTATTCCACTGATATGTCTAGAGTAGAGGAAATACTCAATGATGAAAGAAGAATGATTTGTGGAGCAGACAAAGTTGTGAAGAGGAAGTAAAGGAAATGCCAAGCCAATCTTATAGCAATGTTACTCTAATGCTGAGGGAGAGGAGCAGAGCAAGGAAAGTTGTGAAGACCTATGTCTATTCTTCACCGTTGTCTTCATCCTCGGAGTACAAGAGTGTTGAAGAGACTTGTGCTTTGTCTCTGATAATGCTCTTAAGAGACACTCATTCAGTTTCTGATTTATCTGATATGATTTCTCCCATAACCATAATTGGAAACAAAGTTCACTCTTTTCCTTTAAAGATGAAGGTCAACGCACTCTACCTTCTGACAGTGGTTAAGATCAACAGTTCAAGAAGCCAGCTCATCTTCAATCGTAATAGTTATCATGGTAATATGTATATGTTGTTCAAATATAAAAGAGGAGTTCATCAAAGCAATGTGATTCTACATGAATGATTAGTTCTCCCAAGCGGTGCCATTGCACAATCTAGAGCTTCCCTTCACATCAAGCTCTCCTACCTTGCGAGCCACAAGAAAAAGAAAAGATAAGAAGTGATTAATCGGAAGTGTGATTCTCAAACTATTGAAAAATTGTCTGTAAATTTACCATGACATGAGTGCTCAATTTGTGGCAAGAATTTTCCATCTAGACAAGCTTTAGGTGGTCACAGGAGATCACATTTGGTTTCATCTTCTTTTGCTGCTGTTGTTTCTACTGCTGATAGTACTAGTGTGCATCCTTCTCACGTGATAATAATGGAGGTGGAGCGAAGGTTTTGATCAATTGATTGATCTCTGCGCTTTGATAATGATCATTAAGAAATTTACGATGGAGGTACTTTTTATTTTTGTGGGCGATTTTGCTCAACCCACTGTTATCGGTGAAATTTTTTTTCTTGATGTATCACTTGTCGTGACATCTTGATGTTAGAATATAAGATCTTGGCTTCAGCGATAGAGGAGGCAATGCCTCGATGCCAAAAGAACAGTGTCAGAATGTTCGATTTGCTCTAGGGGGACAAAAATGATAGCGCCTCAACACTTTCGGGGGTAGCACAACAGTACTAGAATCCATGAAACTAGAGACTCAAGATAAAGAGATGAGTGCCTTAGTCTTTGCGAGGTAGTTAGTGAGTACAATATACTAGAACCCGGGCACTGATTCAAGATAGAGGCCAATACAGAGCACTTCAACTATTAGGAAGCACGGAGAATAGTGAGCTAGAGTCCGCGATTATGGCACTTTCAAGTCAAGAGATTTTGTATTTATATATTTTTTCAAAACTTTTCCTAAATTCTCATGTGTAAGAGTGAAATAAGTGTCATAGAATGACTAAAGTGTTGAGAGACTTCATATAAATGTAATCTATACTATTCTTTTCAATTTTTCTTTCATAGTGAATTTCTTAGTAGTGCGGCTCCATGATTTTTTTCCATCCTCAACTTTTTTCACGTTAAATCTGGTGTCTTCTGTGTGATTGCTTTAACTTTGATGTAATTTATTTTGTATATATTCTAAAACACTCAAACTGATTTTCCTCACATACTCTTTGATGTCCACAATAAAAATATTGAGTTGTTTGTGGCTTCTGAGCTGTACAGTTTCTTCAACAAATTTATAAATTTTCAACAATCTTTTTAATTGAATTAACATATCTACTTCTCTTGCGAGAACTAATCATTCTAGATTCAGAATCACATTGCTTTCATGAACTCCTCTTTTTATAATTCAGAACAGCAGATCTAATAGCATCATGATCACCATTACTGATTGAAGATGAGACCTTTGGCTTCTTGAACTATTGATCTTCACCACCTTCAAAGGAAGAGTGCGTTGATCTTCATCTTCAGAAGGAAAAGTGTGAACTTTGCTTCCAATTCTGATTATGGAAGAAATTAAATGGCGAATAAGTGTGAGAGCATCACCATACACAAAGCACAATTATCTTCCTTCCTCTTTCAGGATAAGCAGAAGACTTAGCTTCCTTTCCTTCCTCTCTCCTTGGTTCCACATGTATTGAAATTACATAACATTCTATAAGATTGGCTTGGCATTTCCTGCATCCTCTTTTGCTCACAAATCATTCTTCTCGATCATTGGTACCTCCCCTTCTCTTGACATCTATGGAATAATTTAATGAAGAGTAAACCATCTTTCCTTCATGCATCCTTATCATATCCTTTGGGATTGTCTGTCTCAAGGTATCACGCTCATCATGTCTTCATCCTCCATGGGAGATCTTAGCACATGAAACCTCATGTGCCCTCAAGAGATCTCCCATTAGGGAAGGTTAACCAGCACGCATTTGTGCTTCTTCATTGTGAGAAATAGAAGAAGAAGCATAAAAATGAGAAGATAGGTATCAGAAGAGCAGAGAATCGATAACTCAAGTGAGAAACACCAATATTATGTGAAGCGTTCATCCTTATCAATGCCTTCTGAATTGATCTGAAAAGAACCAACTTTGCATTTCGTCGAATTACGGGATATCCTTTAGCTCCAACTTTGCTTTTGCTTTGTGCTTCTTTATTACGTGAGAGAGAGTTATAGAGTTATATGTTCATGGAGGCGGTCGTGGGCAAAATCCAGAGTAGAGAATCAAATGAGTGGGAAGGTGAAGGAAAATGGATGGCGATGTATTGAGCAGGAGGATCTGCGTTATTGATTGCCTTGATGGAGGCACGTTGAATCTTTTATTAGTTAGGGAAGGAGAGCTCTCGATAATGAGAAAATATTACCTGTGAAGTTTGGACATAGCTTTACGTCTGGATGTTAAACGAATTGCAACACATGTTCAGTATTAAAATATAATTTTTCTTACTTTAAAGTGTTGTAACTTAACGACGTCGTTAACGTTAACCCGGCCTAGCCCGGCCTGTCCAATTAAAATAGTAGAAGATACACTGTTTGAATGCGTGGTAGAAATTTAAAAGTAATATATAATTAGATTTATGGAATAATATATTTTTTTTTAAAAATGAACTCAGAGATAGAAACAAAAAATCTCATTTCATTTTTTGGGAAGAACCGTGAAGATGGAAAACAAATTTGAAAGTTGTGGCCTTGATATTACGACCAATTTAGCGGATGATGTATTAAATAGAAATGCATTAAATTTTCTCAATCGTTTTATATATACTGTTTTTTTTAAAATAGTTAGTGATATTCTTTGAAATTCTTTTATGTAATATATATTTCCTACACTATTTGGAGTTCTTTGCAAGAGGACTTTGCGGGTTTTAGGAGCTATTTTGCATGAGTATTTTTTGTACTCTCATGAGGGTACACCTTATTTTTTCTATTTTTTTAACTGTGGGGCTTGTCATATGTTTAGTATATAGCATTGAAAGATGTTTGGAAATATTTCATAAAGGATTTGCTGATTTTAGGAGTTATTTTGCATGTGTACTCTATGTACTCTCATGAGGGTACACCTTATTTTTTTTAGTTTTTCAACTGTGGGGCTTGTCATTTGTTTAACATAACCTATTGTAAGATGTTTGGAGATGTTTCATGAAGAATTTGGTAATTTGCGGAGCTATTTTGTATGTATACTCTCTGTACGCTTATTAGGGTACTCCCCATTTTTTCAAAATTTTCAACTATGGGGCTTGTCATATGTTTAGTATATCCCATTGTAAGATGTTTGAAGGTGTTTCATGAAGAATTTCTTGATTTTTGGGGCGATTTTGCATGTGTGCTCTCTGTACTCTCATGAGGGTACACCTTTTATATTTTAATTTTTCAACTATGGGGCTTGTCATTTATTTACCATAACCTATTGTAAGATGGTTGGAGATATTTCATGAAGAATTTGGTGGTTTGTGGAGTTGTTTTGCATGTGTACTCTCTATACTCTTATGAGGGTACACCCCATTTTTTTTCATTTTTTTTCAACTATGGGGCTTGTCATATGTTTAGTATATCCCATTATAAGATGTTTGGAGGTGTTTCATGAAGAATTTTCTAATTTTTGGGATTATTTTGTATATGTACTATGTGTACTCTCATGAGGGTACACCCCATTTTTCTAAAATTTTAAATGTGGGGCTTGTCATATGTTTACTATATCTCATTATATTTGTTTGGATATCTTCATGAAGAATTTGCTAATTTTTGCTATTTTGTATGTGTACTCTCTCATGAGGGTACAATTTTCTATTATTTCAATTTTTTAACTATGGGGCTTGTCATATGTTTAGTATATCCTATTGTAAGATGTTTGGAGCTATTTCATGAAGAATATTTTAGTTTTTGGGGCTATTTTGCATGTGTACTCTCATGAGAGTGCAGAAAATTTATCTAAAATTTTTAATTGTGGGGCTTGTCATATGTTTACTATATTCCATTGTAAGCTGTTCGGAGATGTTTCATGATGAATTTGCTAGTTTTTGGAGCTATTTTGCATGTGTACTCTCATGAGGGTACATCCCATTTTTTCATTTTTTTCTACTATGGGGCATGTCATATATTTAGTATATCTCATTGTAAGATGTTTGAAGGTGTTTCATGAAGAATTTTCTAGTTTTTGTGGCTATTTTGCATGTGTACTATGTTTACTCTCATGAGATACAGAGAATTTTTTTTAATTATTCAATTGTGGGGCTTGTCATATATTTAATATATCCCATTGTAAGCTGTTTGGAGATGTTTCATGATGATTTTGCTAGTTTTTGGAGCTATTTTGCATGTATACTCTGTGTACTCTCATGAAGGTACTCCCCATTTTTTCAAAATTTTTAACTATGGGACTTGTCATATGTTTAGTATATCCCATTGTAAGATGTTTGAAGGTGTTTCATGAAGGATTTCTTGATTTTTGGGGCGATTTTGCATGTGTGCTCTCTGTACTCTCATGAGGGTACACCTTATTTTTTAATTTTTTCAACTATGGGGCTTGTCATTTATTTACCATAACCTATTGTAAGATGGTTGGAGATATTTCATGAAGAATTTGGTGGTTTGTGGAGTTGTTTTGCATGTGTACTCTATACTCTTTTATTTTTTTTTTATTTTTTTCAACTATGGGGCTTGTCATATGTTTAGTATATCCCATTATAAGATGTTTGGAGGTGTTTCATGAAGAATTTTCTAATTTTTGGGATTATTTTGTATATGTACTCTGTGTACTCTCATGAGGGTACACCCCATTTTTCTAAAATTTTCAATTGTGGGGCTTGTCATATGTTTACTATATCTCATTATAAGCTGTTTGGATATCTTCATGAAGAATTTGCTAATTTTTGGAGCTATTTTGCATGTGTACTGTATACTCTCATGAGGTACACCCTATTGTTTCAATTTTTTTTAACTATGGGGCTTGTCATATGTTTAGTATATCCTATTGTAAGATGTTTGGAGCTATTTCATGAAGAATATTTTAGTTTTAGGGCTATTTTGCATGTGTACTCTCATGAGAGTGGAATTTTTCTAAAATTTTTTAATTGTGGGCTTGTCATATATTTACTATATCCCATTGTAATTTGAGATGTTTCATGATGAATTTACTAGTTTTTGGAGCTATTATGCATGTGTACTCTTATGAGGGTACATCCCATTTTTTCATTTTTTTTCAACTATGGGGCATGTCATATGTTTAGTATCTCATCTCAAAGATGTTTGAAGGTGTTTCATGAAGAATTTTCTAGTTTTTGTGGCTATTTTGCATGTGTACTATGTTTACTCTCATGAGAGTACAGAGAATTTTTTTAAAATATTCAATTGTGGCGCTTGTCATATATTTAATATATCCCATTGTAAGCTGTTTGGAGATGTTTCATGATGATTTTGCTAGTTTTTGGAGCTATTTTGCATGTATACTCATGAAGGTACTCCCATTTTTCAAAATTTTTAACTATGGGACTTGTCATATGTTTAGTATATCCCATTGTAAGATGTTTGAAGGTGTTTCATGAAGGATTTCTTGATTTTTGGGGATTTTGCATGTGTGCTCTCAGACTCATGAGGGTACACCTTATTTTTAATTTTTTTCTATGGGGCTTGTCATTTATTTACCATAACCTATTGTAAGATGGTTGGAGATATTTCATGAAGAATTTGGTGGTTTGTGGAGTTGTTTTGCATGTGTACTCTCTATACTCTTATGAGGGTACACCCCATTTTTTCATTTTTTTCAACTATGGGACTTGTCATATGTTTAGTATATCCCATTGTAAGATGTTTGGAGGTGTTTCATGAAGAATTTCCTAGTTTTTGGGATTATTTTGCATATGTATGTGTACTCTCATGAGGGTACACCCCATTTTTCTAAAATTTTCAATTATGGGGCTTGTCATATGTTTACTATATCTCATTATAAGCTGTTTGGATATCTTCATGAAGAATTTGCTAATTTTTGGAGCTATTTTGCATGTGTACTCTGTATACTCTCATGAGGGTACACCCTATTGTTTCAATTTTTTTAACTATGGGGCTTGTCATATGTTTAGTATATCCTATTGTAAGATGTTTGGAGCTATTTCATGAAGAATATTTTAGTTTTTGGGGCTATTTTGCATGTGTACTCTCATGAGAGTGGAGAGAATTTTTCTAAAATTTTTAATTGTGGGCTTGTCATATATTTACTATATCCCATTGTAAGCTGTTCGGAGATGTTTCATGATGAATTTACTAGTTTTTGGAGCTATTATGCATGTGTACTCTTATGAGGGTACATCCCATTTTTTCATTTTTTTTCAACTATGGGGCATGTCATATGTTTAGTATATCTCATTGAAAGATGTTTGAAGGTGTTTCATGAAGAATTTTCTAGTTTTTGTGGCTATTTTGCATGTGTACTATGTTTACTCTCATGAGAGTACAGAGAATTTTTTTAAAATATTCAATTCAATTATGGCTATATTTAATATATCCCATTGTAAAATTTGTTTGGAGATGTTTCATGATGATTTTGCTAGTTTTTGGAGCTATTTTGCATGTATACTCTGTGTACTCTCATGAAGGTACACTTAAGTTTTTCAAAATTATCAACTATGGGGCTTGTCATATGTTTAGTATATCTTATTGTAAGATATTTGGAGGTGTTTCATGAAGAATTTCTTGATTTTTGGGGCTATTTTGCATGTGTACTATGTGTACTTATTGACCTCATTTTTAGAATGACCCCAACCTATGTGTACTTAAAGAGCTCCTTAATCTTAAGACACATCTAGAGATTTGGTGGACACTCAACCTAGCCCTAAAAGATTTAGAAGACTTAACCATATGAATAGGTCATGCCTTAGGGGTGTTAGAAAAATTGCTTACCATTAGCTTAAACCATTCCTCACTTTCCTTCTTTCAATTCAAACTCCATATCAATTCTATTTGATTTCCTCCAAACTCAAATAAAATTCATGATCAAAATCCATGATTGAAATCTTTGATTGAAACCCATGATCAAAATCCATTAAAAATTCCTAAGTCCAAATTTTGCTTAAGTCCTTAATATTCCCTTAAGAACTTAACCAAAATTATGATCAAAACCAATTGAAATCTTTGAGATTTTCTCACAATTCATTTATATAAACTCATGTGATTTTCTCAAAACTCATTTATATTCACATATATATATGAAATATAAATTTAAATCAATTAAACTAAATTTAAAATTCCAACTCAATTCATGAAATTTCCTAAGTCCCTTAATTTTCCATTAATAAATTTAGCCAAAATCTTGATCAAACCATCTCAAAGTCATGAGATTATCTTATAACTCATTTAAACCCTCATTTATATTCACATGTATAAATGAAATATAAATATAAATCAATCAAACCAAACTCAAAAAATCAAACTTCAAACTCTAAATTTTTCCTAAGTCCTTTAAAATCCTTCTTAATGGACTTAGCCCAAATCATGATTAAACTACTTCAAATCCTTGAAATTTTCTCATGATCCATTTATATTATCATTTATATTCACGCATATAAATGAAATATAAATTCAAACAATCAAATCCAATTCTAAAAAAAATTAAACTCAAATTCACTCAATGTCCAATCTATGCCTTTAAAGTCAAAACCTTAATGTTGACCTCCACATATGTTCCATAAGTCGAGTCATGCCCACAAGTCTAATTCAACGGACTTCAGAAGCGACGGTGCATAAATCGGGGCTCAAAATGTACTGGACGCCATTGAAAATGGTTGAAATGACCTCCGATTGGCAAACAGACTTTGTCGTTGCATTCAGAATGTTAAAATTGGCTAGGATATAGAAATTGCACAACTTGATGATCAATCGATCAAGAGCTTGAGTCATCAATGCGTCTCCACACATATCAAGGTCAGGAGGCACCGACGAGGATCAAACGACCTCCGTTCACAAAATTATTTGTGATGTTAGCTTTGCAACATCAAAATATATCAAATAAGATTATTTGCACTCAATGCAAACAAGTCTGCATGAATGTCGAGCGATCAAAAGTGGGGACGCACATTTTGAGCTGAAAGGAACTCAATTTGACATAGACTCGAACCAAACGACCTCCGATTGTAAAATGGACTACGCTATTGCGTTCAGAACATCAAAATTACCTTATATTGATATATATATTGAGTATGTACATTTACCAATGCAAAATCCACATTAAAACTATTTAATTAATTTAAAATTTATTTAAAATCCCTAAATTACCCTCCTCGATGCTCAACCGTTCCCCCTATTTTCAGTTTGGCTGAAAATAAAAATAAAAAAGAAAAGTAAAAAATGGCTTCCTCATTATTCCTATTTTCCAACGGTTCCTCTCTCCCCTGCATTCTCTCCCACATTGGAAATATCTTCGACACACGTAAAATACATCTCCCTCTAAATCTCTTCTTCCTAACGTCCACTACCTCCTGACGATCCGCCAGAAACCCCATCCAGACGACTAGTTATTCTCACACACCCACTGCACACGTATGCTTACTCATCCTCCACACCACCTTCAGATTGGTTTACACTGACATCCAAAGAAACCTCCCATCAGACGTCTGCCCGCCATTTCATGTTCTTCCACATGCTCACCTTTGACTGCCTAAGTTGCTGCTCACAGCGCGCATTATTTAATCCTTTCGCCAGATTCAATCATGCTGCACTGAAATCAAGCTCTCCCTATGCTTCCATGCAATCTCAGAACCCATTGTCCTATGCACCAACCCAAGTCCACTCCAAACCGCTGAAAATAGTTGCTCTAACTCCTAACCAAAAACCCGCCAGGGGCCGTTTAATCCCGCTGCTATTCGCTTCTATTCTATCACCAAGATTCATGGCTGGCTGCAGAAATCCATTTCCCACTTCCATGACTATCGCCTTCCTACACCCAGAAACTAACGCATTACACTGCCGCAAATTTCGACCCATCTGTGGAACCACGCCTTTTCAAACCTCACTCGCAATCCCTCATTTTTTCCTCGAAACTAAGAAGAACATAAGAGGCGAATTCTTCTTTCGTTCATCAAAGATTCTTGCTTTTAGCCATCCAATTTTCTCTTTGCCACAATCGGGGGAAGAACATCATCAAGAGGAAAATTCTTCTTTCAGTTTCTGGCATCGTATTCCTCATTTTAGCCTTCCAATCTTTGCTTCACCGCAATTAGCGAAGAACATTGTCAAGAGGCAAATTCTTCTTTCGATTTTCGGCATCGCACTCCTTGCTTTAGCCTTCGTTTTCACAACATCGTAATTGGGGGAAGAACATCATCAAGAGGTGAATTCTTCTTTAGTTTCTAGCATCGCACTCCTTACCTTACATTCTCAATTGCATACCTAACCCCATTTCTTTTATCGAGCATTGCAGCTCGCCAAAAATGCGTCAGAACATATGTGATTTGTGAATGTGGAAATATATATACATGCTTGTGTTTCTTTGTAGGTTTGAAGACCTTGTTGTGCTCAAGAGGGTGCGATGAGCTGAAAATAGGTTGTGGTGTCACAGACACCACTCGCTACGCTCAAGAGGGCATACCAAGTAAGCTAACACTCGTTAGATGCCGCTCCCCCTAGATGAAATGCTGCTCAAAATTTGTCTAATTTCTAGACTTAGAAAAAAAGGGGAAGAGGAATATATATTGCATTCTATGTATTCTTTCAGATTTGAAGACCTCGTTGTGCCCTCACCGGCTGTGGTGTCATAAGACACCAGTCGCTATGCTCAAGAGGGTGTACTGAGTAAGTCAAAACACCCCTGATGCAGCCCCCTACATGGGGATGATGCCGGGAGGTTGCCAAAATTGCATCAAATCTTTTGACTTACAAAAAAGGAGTGAGTAAAATGAATTGACTTAAGAATGCTAAGTAAGGAAACTTGCAGCCAATTTTAAAGTAAAAGAGTCAAACAAAAAAAGGGGGGGAAGTAAAATGACATATGACAATCATAAATGTAAAATAAAATTAAAAAGAAGGGTGAAAAGCACTTATAAAATTTATCTAAGAAAAGTTGAAAGCTCACTAAAGTTTCTAACGCTCCCTTTCAAATGTCCTAACTCCAACCCTTCAAACAAATGGAATAGAATAGGAAACTCCCTATTGGCCTTATTTATAAAAATTAGAAGAAGTAGTGAGTGGGTTGTTCTCAAAAGAAAAAGAGGGGGAAAAACAAATGTGGGAGAGTTCAAAAGAAAAAAGAGGGGGAAAAACAAATGTGGGAGAGTTCAAAAGAAAAAGAGAGGGAAAAATAAATGTAGGAGAGTTCAAAAGAAAAAAAAAGAGGGGAAAATGAGAATTACTTCGAGGAGTAAATCTTCTTCTCAAAATAACAAATTAAATTATCCTTTGAATCTATAGCTCCAAAATGCCTTACAAAAATCATAGGGCCTCATTTAATCAAAAATCTAAGGAATTCCATTCTAATTATGATTTTCAAAATCAATGAAATCACTAATTAGATGAAATTATCTAAGCTATAAACACCTGCATGTGCTCAAACATAGAGATTTCAAGTGCAAATTTTAATGTTTGAAAAGGCTATGCAGGCTAAAGTTGGAATTAAATGAAAAATCTGAAATCAATCTCATAATTCAAACATAAAATTAACTAAAATCACTATACTCCCACATGGGTCCCCGCACTATGTTAAATGCTTAAATTCAGGTGTCTGAGGATGCTGCATGGGTTGTTTCCCGGTTTAGTCTTACAATTGGATCTGGGTTAACAAAACCTAAAAACCTATAATAAGATGTTCAAATTAGTGAAATATCTGAGAAACTGATTCTGTCAGGTGACAGTAGATCTAATCCTCTGTTAGCAGCTAAACAGAGTTGATAGGGTCTAAAGCTCTTAAACATATTCTAATTAATCAATTTTTAAGTAGCAATATGAAACTGCTTAAATGAAATTCTATCATTAAAAACTTAAATCAAACTCAATCCATCCACCTTCCATAACTATTTGTCAGGAATGACAAACTAAGAAAACTCTAGCTCACAAAGGAGTCAATGTCAAATAAGTGTTCTACTATGTTCACTCTCAATCAATCTCACACTAGTAAGCATGTGGCTCGTGTCCTCTGACTGTGTGGCTTGGCCAATAGACTCCACAGATGAAGCAGTTACAACCAAAGTCCTCTGATCGGGTGGTTTGGCCAGTCCGACTCCATTATATTATGATCACGACCGTAACCCGAATGATCCCCAATGGCTCTACCCTTTGAGTTGTGAATCATAGGTTATACTTGATAGGGAAAACAACCCTCTATCAGCTAAGGTAGACTTAAGATTGTCTTCTTAGACAAACACCACCCCAGGTCTACAAGGAATTCTTGGATGATGTAACCCATGTATTGCTGATAAGGAACCTTCTGTCAGGTTGGGTTGACTACCTCTTCTAACTAAGTAGACTAGGGATCGCGACTGCCCGGGATGACGAAACCATGGGATCTAGATCAGACACATCATCATTCCCCCAACCATCCAGTTTAAACTAAAATTATAAATTTCATAATCTAAATTCTGAAACTCCATATGCTGCTACTATACGCTATGCATTGAGCAATATAACAACTAGCCTTAATCGAAAGTTCTCTCTCACTTACTCGGAGGGGTAATTAACTATAGGGGCTTGCGCCTATAGGAAACCTGGAACCATATCTAAAGTCATCACAAAATGAGGGAAAAATCTCTGGGTAGTGTCTTATCTACTATTCCATCTACCTTCTGAAAATTTCACCGACATTCAAATCATCACTCTCTTCAATTCATTAAATTATCGAGAGGTAGGTGGTGAATTTTTGGAGCCCACACTTAAACTTAGCCAAGTAAATTTCAAATCAAGCCAAACTCTTGATTTTCTCTCATAATTCAATCAACCCTACAATTATAAACTCATATATAAACACAAACTTCAATCACTTAGTCAAAACCCAAGTCAAAAATCAAAGCCAAATTCCCTTCATATTCTTCCTTTGAATATGAAATTGTCAAATGAATCAAAACCAATTTGACTTTAAACCACTTGTAAATGGATTTATATTTCAATCATAAGTCCATATACAAGTTTAATCAAATTCAAATCAAGCTTTGACCATGCCATTTGATCCACTGAGGCTCACTTGATCGAAAGTGGCCTAAAGTATCCTTATGAGCCAAATTCAAATCCTAACTAAATTGGATTGAACCAAACTAATGTATCCCTCTCATCATGATCAACAATCATCATGGGATGATCAATCAATCAAATTGGGTCAAACCATGTCAAACCTAAGGGTTGACCAAGTCAACACTTAGCCCAAAATGAAACCTAACATCGCCAAATTCCACCATATGTCAAATTGTTTGAAACCATTGATCTAAGTTCACTCATGACCTATGTTTGAACTTGACCAAACTAACATTTGAGCCTAACCTAGCCCAATTGGCCACTTGACCCAGGTTGACCCATTTTGACCTAAAGGGTCAAAATGTGTCAAAACTTGATCTAAGCCAAATTGATCCAAACCAATGGGTCAAGTTCATTCAAAATCACTTGTGGAACTTGACCAAAGCCTCAATTGGCCAACTAGACCTAACCAAGCCCAATTGACCTAGACCCAACATGACTAAATGGGTCATGTTGAGCCAAATTTGAACTTAACCAATTGAAAATAAAGATACAAATCCACTCCATATGACTAACCTAACCTAAACTTACCCTTGACTTACCTCAAATAGGTCAAATGGGTCAAATCAGTCAACTTGACCCATTTGACCAAAATGAAGTCATATGAGCCAAATTCAAAATTATACCAAATTGAACCAAACCAAAGCCACCAAAATATTTCAAATAGACATATGAACTTGACCCAACCCTTGGTTTGACCCAATTTGACCAATTAATCAACTTGACCCAAGTTGACCTATTTTGACCTAAATGGGTCAACATAAGCCAAACCCTATCAAATGAATTCCAAATCTCATGAAACTTGGCCAAACCTAGTTTCTCCACATACCCAACATATCCAAAGTGCAAAATAAGCAAAATGACTATCCTACCTCTAGGCTGTAGAACAAATTTTGGCTTAATCCATAGGTAATTTGATCATACCCTCTTCATATTCACTTGAGGCTTTCCTAAAAGCTCAAGGGGACCTATGTAGAGTGGTGCACCCAACCCAATGGGTTTGGGTCAACCTAATTAGCCTCTAGAACAAACCCGACCCCATGGGTCAAAACTCCCAATTCAAACTCCCTCTCCCACTCAATTTTAAGCACATGAGAGGTTGGCATTCCACTCAAGGCCTCAAACTGACCATGTGCAAGCATCTAATTGATCAAATAACCCTCCTATTATGATCAATTGGATCAAAATGACAAAATGGCTTGCGCCATCCGATCCTTCAAGGGGGAGATATACTCCCCTTAATTAAATTCAAATCCATTATTCCTCAATTTGACTAAGCCCTAGAGAGTGTTAGGAATCATCAAAGAGCATTCCTAAGCTTCCTAGGAGAGAATTGAAATCAAGCTTTCTTGCTTTTCTTCTATAGAAAATAGAGGAGCTCCTCTCATATTCAAACTTCCTCTTCACTCAATTCTACTTCAATTGCCTTTGCATACTTCATCAGGGAGCTAAGTCGTGTGCGCCCAAGCTTCCATTAGAGTTCCTACAGCAAGGAGGAGTTGAATTGGATCAAGGCCGCAAAGGGGAACAAGGGGAGTTGGTCCATAGAGCAATTCACATAACCTCAAGAGCTCATTCTTCCAACCATGCCTCAATGCACTAAGCTTCTCCAAGGAATCGAAAGCACCGTGATCACCTGAGGTATGAACTTTTTGGCCACCTAGCATAGGAGGTGTTGGTCCTTTGTGAAGAAAATTTTCAATTCAAGTGAATCCCACCATTGGATGTGCCACTCTTTGGCTTTAAATAATGTGGGTTAAGTTTGGTTTGAATCCTATCTCAATCGAGCTTGGATCTTCCCCTAGATCATGGACAGTCTCTGTTGATCAAGGGGTAAGAACTTGGGAGATCTCAATCGTCCATCCGCACATTTTGGATGGGCGGCCGAGATAATTCCCATGTTTAGATTTCTTTATATCCTTTTTAAAATCACAGGGAGATTTCTGGTCGTTCGATATTTGATTAGACGATAGAGATCAAAGTGCATCCGCCGCCAACCACCTTTCAAATTTGACATTTAAGTGAATCCCTCATTGCACGACGAGTGTAAAGCACACTGACCGTCGTCGCCACGTGTTGCGCCATGAGCAGGAGGACTAGTTAGGGATCTTTAATTATTTCTAAGTAATCTAGGGATCTTCTAAAATTTATAACTCTCTCTATAAAATTCAAAAAAAATATAAAATAAAATCCTATGGAAAGATAATTAAGCCTATAATATTTTAAAATTAATTTCAATGAGTTTTGAATTATAATTTATCTCATTTTGGGTTTTATTGGAAACTTGATTTTACTAATTACTTTTTAAAGCCTCTAATTAATCTCAAACTTCTTGGGTATGTTTTAGGGGATGACTTCTACCTCCCATAATTTTCTTGGGATTTATTGAAGGCCTAATTTAAAGAATTTCATATGAATTTCTTAATTACCCTCCTTATGTAATTAAGGATAATTAAGGTGTAATTAGTAATTTTAATCCATGATTAGGGTTGATTAATGTCAAATCCAATAAGTAGAAGATTTAAGGAAAACTTTTGGGGCATTTCCCCTAAGCTATTCTTTAAACCCCCTCTTATTTCCTTAATCCTCTCTTAATTAAGGGTTAATTCATTAATTATCCCCATAATTAATTTCTAAAAATTCTAAAAAAACTTCCAAAATTTAATTAATCTACTTTGGGTAGATGCTTTGGTGTTTAATATCCTAAGTTCAATTAAGGAAATCAAAACCCAATTCATATGTATGAAAGGGTGTTTTGAAATTACTTAAGTTAAACCCCTTAGCTTAATTAACTATAAGCCAAATTGCATTAGGCCTTTTTCTTAATTAGGTGCATTGCAAATTTAAATTCCTTGTGAGTTTTTTATGTCATCTCATTTGCTCATAATTATTTGGTTAATTATTCTAAGGTGGTGTAGGTAAGGGTTAATTAAGTTACTTAATTCATACCTTAACCTAATTAATACATAAAAATGGATCTAATTATCTAAAAATTAAATAAAAATATCAAAAATATACGGGAATGGGCTAGGAACATCAAACTTAGCTCACCTTTTCAAAATTAAATCAAACTTCAAACTAAACAAAAATCACTTTGAATTTACTTGGATTTATTTTAAACTTTCTTATTCTATAAGAATGTCTTTAGGATTTAATTAAAGTGAGTTTCTTTACATGCTTTCATTTCTTTGAGTCTTTCCCAAAATGTTAAATTTTTATGTCATGTGGTTTTATGCATTCATATTTTTCAAATTCAAGTTTAAAATGAAATTGTTTACTTTATGTCAAATTTGCATGTGTTGGCTAAAGTAGAAATATGAGTGGCTATTATGATTACTAAACCAAATTATTTTCAAAACATATAAATCAAATATTAAATCTAAAATTATGCTACTTATATTTTAATTATGAGTTTGCATGTGAAAGGTTATAAAAGTATTCTTAGCATAGGTTTCCTTTCTCTTTTATGTTAGTATAGTTTTGAATAGGAATTTGGTGAGATATATGGTCCATTTGAAAAGGACCTAATACTCACCTAATTCCATATCCTATTCATCCCTATGCTATCACCTAATAGGGGCTATCTATATTTGCATACATAAATTGCATAAACAAAATGAATCCATTAATACAACTTTTGCATTCTTCTTTTCCATTTCATTTCTTTTATACACATGTTTGTATTTAAGGAAAGTGGTATATTAGTCTGGACAACCCCGAGGTTGCGAGGCTTTAAGTACCCCTAAGTAGGTCTTGTACCTTACACTTCTGGTTAGCAATGACGTTGTACTCACTTATGCCTTTCTTACTTTCATGTGTGTGTATGTGAAAATTTGGATAAAGATCCCTTTTCTACTAAAGAAAAATCATTGCATATTCATCTTCTAAATTTTCTTAAATGGATTACTTAGCATGCATCATAAAGTATGTTAAATATTCTTATTTGTATATATAGATATGCTTAGGGTCCATCCATATGCATGTTATATATGTTGGAAAAGAAATGAAGTAATGTGTGTTACATGAATTTTGATTCATTTTATTTAATCTTAAAAATGTCTTTCTTTGTAAATAGGTTTGTTTAGAGTTCATCTAAATTTAGGATTAATTAAAAGATTTAATCAAAATATTCACCTAAACAAAACTAAAAATGTGAGCCTACTTTAGAAAATTAAGTAGGTTAGGGAAGGAAAGAGAAGTCTCCTTCTCTTTCCCTCTCTTCATAACTTAGTAATTAATTATAGGATTCACTTGAACTTAATCAAAACATGAAAGAAAATAAACCCAAAATAATTAAAGAACTTAAATGAAACTGACCTCTAAGTTGAACATGTTCTTCACACTTAGAAAAATTTGAACCTAAAGCCATAGCTAAGCATACCACACAAGCCTTCAAAGCACACATATTAGCCTAAGTCACAACTTCTAGCCTTAGGTTAGGTCGGTGCATGGTTTGATATTTATTTTGTTTTGTAATATATTTCTTAGACTAGGTGTTAGGGAGTATGCTCATAGAATGAATGGTAGAATGCTCTTAGTCTAACTATTCTTTTATGTAGGTGATTGTGCGTAAGGGGCACTATCATAAATAAAAATATAAATTCTTTTTCTTGTAGGTGCTTTATACCACTAAGCATAATTCAATAGGCCAGGTGGACTTAGTCACCTATGTGTGGGGTGATAAGTCCAATATACATGCTTAGGATTTGAGTGGTTTATTTTAGCTAACCTTTGTTTTGTAGGTGCTAATTAGATTTTTATTTTTCCTTTTCATGTAAATTTGTGCAATTAGGATTTTGGAATGATTGTTATGGAGATTAGGATGAGCATTTGTCATAAGATCCTATCTTATGCACCATGTGAAGCCTTGGAGCATCTACCTTCCAACCATCCAAAAGAAGGAACCTAAAGAAGAAAGAAGAAAGAAGAATATAGCTTGAAGACCCCCATAACAATGAATTCCTTGCTTAATTGTAATTCAATTCATTTGTAATTCGGGTTGTATAAGGGTAGAGCTCAGTTACCCACATTTGATATTTTTGGTTTTGTATGATGATGCTCGACCACAATAGCCTCTTATTGTTTTTGCGATTAGCTTTATAAATTGAATGATGATTTGTTTAGCTTATGCATTAAGTGGCATGGTTTTCCTAGTTTCTTCCTTGCTTTATGTATGGCATGAATGCGGATTAGGCTCTTTAGAAAAAAATAAATCTTTTACCCAACTTAACAATTCAAACTAAAAATTAAATAACTCATAACCTCACATAAAACTTAGGTTTAAAATCAAGATAAAAGAATTAGCAACCCCTTAGCTGGATGAGCATTTATTTTGTAATATCATGCACAAATGCATCTTATTTCACTCTTTATTGGAGGGCTTCCATCTTTGTCAAAGAAACTTGGCTTAACCTTTAAGAGCCATGGTGGAAACTCACCTTCTCCCTTTAATAACCATGCATTAGTCATATGAATCCTATTAGCTTGAGTCAAAATAATTGTCCAAAATGAAAATAAAATGAAATTTGAATTGCATTAGATTTAGTTCATTTGAAGCATTCCCTTTACATGATATAGTCTCTTTAGGGAGTGAGTTTAAGGACTTAGTCTCTTTCTAAATAAATAACAACCCTAGCTATCTTGCATAAGCATAAAGACTTGCCTATATGTATTTAAAATGGTAGGAGGAGTTAGTTGGCAACCACCCCCAGGCGGTTGTAAGTACAAGCTGTCGGGTGGTTTGTCCTCACTTGTGGAGGTAAACCAATTACCCATTTTCACCTTAGATTTAGGTTGTGCGTCTGCCCGTCATCAAAGCTCCCTAAATTTAGGTTTTGAGGTTGCTTCTCCCCTTTGTGGGCTATAAGAATAATTCCTCATCTCTTAGGCATTTCCTTAATCTTGGGTTTAGGAATCACAAGTCCTAAATTTCTAATAAAAAAATACAACTCAAACAAACTAAATCAATTCCAAAAATGTAAAGCCCAACCATAGGATAGTTTGAGATGCTTGCTAGGTTTCCTAGCATTGTGCATCTCATACTTATCTTTCAATTTGGCTTTGATAATAATTCCCTCCCTTTGATAAATCCCATTTGATCTTCAAAATAAAATCAATCGATTCAGAGTCTTTTCCTATTGAAATCTTCAAAGATGATCATTTACCTTAATCGAGAGTTTTCTTAAGGAGTCACCATTCCTTAAGATGTAATTAACTATGGGGTCTTGCCCCTATAAGGAACTTAATGAACTCAATTTAAAATAAACATTGATTTACTTTTCCATGTAAAGTAGGGGAAGAATCTCTGGTACATATGAAGACCCATCATCCTTAGGAGTCCTTATTGAGGTGATTAGGTCTATTGGAGGGTAGTGACTTCTATTTTTGAGATAGTATACTATTTCCTTAATGATACTCGATCACCTGAATAAGTACATCTGTAGATCTGCGTGGCATCCTAAAAAGATGAATTTCTATAGGTTTTGCCATCTTTCATTTCTCCCCAACATATTTGAAAGGAGATTTGTCATATAGGAATTATTCTCTACAGTACTCTCATGAGAGTACACCCCATTTTTTCAATTTTTTCAACTATGGGGCTTATCATTTGTTTAGTGTATCCCATTGTAAGATGTTTGAAGGTGTTTCATGAAGAACTTTCTAGTTTTTGGGAGTTGTTTTGCATGTGTACTCTCTGTACTCTCAAGAGGATACACCCTATTTTTTCAGTTTTTCAACTATGAGGCTTGTCATATGATTACCATAACTAATTTCAAGATGTTTGGAGATGTTTCATAAAAAATTTGCTAGTTTTTATGGCTATTTAGCAAGAAACATATTTGTGTCTGTGCAGATGAATGAGGTAAATGACTGTACAATGATGAAGCTGTTATGTCTAATGATCCAATTATGGGCAAACTCCTTGACACCATTGTTCACAATGAAAAGGAGGCGTATGCATTGTATTGTGATTATGCACATCAAACTAGATTCATATTAGGAAGGATCATACTAATTATTGGCCAAACTCAAAGAATTTGAAATAAAGGATTTTTTATGTGCAAATGTAGGTCTGAAGAAAGCTGTCAATCTAAACTGGTTAGTCAATTTTCAAAAAATAGATACGATGAGTGGTTGTGCGGCCATGATTAGATTTTCTATTGATTTAGATGGGAATTGGAAGGTTAAAAAATATATAAAAAGTCATAATCATTTATTGGCAAAGCCGGGTGACCTATATATTCTCATATCATATAGAGGCATTAGCGATGAGAAGGCAATTGTGTTGAAGTCAATGATAAAGCCTAGAATTAGAGAAACTGATGTTTAACTATCTAAGTGAGGAAGTTGGCGGCGTGGAGAATATTGGCTTCAAAAAAGAGATGCTTTCAATTACATCCAAAAAGAGAGAAGATCAAGGATTGTGAATGGTGATAGTAATGCATTAATACAACTATTCAAGGAAAGTCAAACGGAGGATAGGATGTTTGTATTGGATGTCCAAGTTGATGAGTCAGATATCTTGGTTAGTTTTTTTTGGAGCAATGGCATGTCAAGGATAAAATATGATTATTTTGGGGATATCATACTTTTTGATATAAGTTATCGACTCAATATATATAATCTTATCTATGTACCTTTTGTTAGAGTGAATCATCACTGGCAAAATGTCTTATTTAGAGTAGCATTTTTATCAGAAGAGACAATTGACTCATTCACATGGCTATTCAAAATATTTCTCTAGTTGATGAATGACAAACATCCTATAATAATATTCACTGATTAAGATCAGGCAATGACGAGAGCTATCAAAATTATATTACCGCATTCTCGCCATAGGTTGTGCCAATAGCATATTTCAAAGAAAGCTCCTTCAAAGGTACATTACTTTAATAGTAATAAGACAATACAAAGTCTATTTTATACATGCATGAGTAAGTGTGACTCATAGAATAGTTTGTGCAAGCTTGGTCTACCATGCTAGAAGAAGGCAACTTGCATGATCATGCTTGGCTATCTAAGCTATATAAAATTAGATGCAAGTGGTCCACTGCATTCTGCAAAGACTCATTCTGTATGGGTATCTTGTTAAAGCAATGTAGTGAGTCCACAAATAATGTATGTCATGGAATCTCTAAACCAACAAGTTCAATCACAGATTGTTTCTTAGGATTGGAGAAGGTTATGGTCACATGACAATGAAATGAACATGAAGAAGATTTTAAGTGCAGCCAGTCAGCAATTATTCCTGTTGTTAAGACCAGTCCAATTCTGAAACAAGCCGTTATATTTTACTGAAGAAAGCTTTATATAATGTTTGAAGAAGAATTTTTCCATGGAGTTGGAGGATTAGCAGCAAATGTGTCAAATGACAATCCCATGGAGTATTTGGTGAAAAACTTAGAGAATAAAAGTTCTTCCAAAATATGAATTTTCCATTTTGACAAGACATGCCTAAATGTAACTTGTAGTTGTAAAAAATTGAAATGATGGGAGTGCTTTGTGCCCACTGCATCTGAGTTCTGAGTCAGGAAGATATTATGTGCATTCTGGAGAAGTATCTTCTCATGCGATGGTCAACCAGAGTAAAGAGGATATTTACTTTGACAGTGCTTACAAGAACTTAAAAGATGTGCAAGGCAATGATAGAAATGAAACTGGCATTATTTTTTAGAATTACATCAGTCGATATGCACATCAAATAAGCACCAAGACACAAGATAATAAGAAAGTTGATGAGTATATGTTGGGTTCCTTAAAAAAACTATCTGATAATGTCGACTATATATTATGTGGGAATTCACCTCCAACTGATAGAACAATTAAGAAGAAGTCAACTACAATAAATAAAGGAAATGACTTTTTAAAGGATCGAGTTAAGCAGAGGCCAAAGAGTGTTTCAAATGCAAGGCTGAATGGATATTGAGAAAGAAACAAGAAATCCAAGAGTAGTTTTCTATCGGCCTTTGAATTTATAGTCTTTAAATATTACTTTTAAACTTTAAACTATTATATTTTTAATGTTATAGAGATGAAAGAACAAGCTTTGAGGGGTGGAGACCATTTAGGGTCACCCATTATAACACAATTTTTGTTATGCTAGAGTGCTTTTCAGAGGTATGCATGGAAAGCCCTTCATTTATGCTCTAACATATCAATAACTGATATGATGTTCTATTCTAGGAATTTAACTCAAGCTCAACAATCAGTCAGTCAACCGAAGGGTACACCAAGCTGATGATGGATATCATTACAGGAAAACATTTTAATATGTGATATCATTTAGTTGTCATGTGTTCTTCAAATGTACATACTTTAATGTCAATTTGACTGAAAGTGTGTCAATTAGTAGTTACTATATTATACTTGGAAAAATCCTTGTACTTTGACTTATGCTGCTTATATTTTTAATGTGTTATTGATAATTTGTACTTTAAACCACTAAAAATTTCCCTCAATAGAGTCTCAGTTATATTACCAAAATTTATTGAACATTTATCTCCAAATATGAGATAATATATGAAGAAAAAATTGAAAAAAAGGGGTATACTCTCATGAGAGTACAGACAGTACACATGCATTGCTGCTCCGAAATTCCACCAAGTAGCCTCCAAACATCTTATCATGGCATCTACTTAGCATATGAATGAAAGAATGGGTAGAATAGCTAAAAAATTGATATGAGAATACAGAGAGTACATAAAAAAAATTTCAGAGACCAAAAAAATCTCCAAACAGCTTACATTTGCATCTACTAAATATTTTATCTCCAAATAGGGTAGAACATCTAACAAAAATGGAGAAAGTGAGGTGTACTCTCAAGAGATTACACAGAGTACACATGTAAAAATTCACCAAACAAATAGCCTCCAAACAGCTTGTAATGGCATCTATTCAGCATGTAATGGCAACTACTCAGTTTGATAATGACATCTACCAACCAGCCTCCAAACAGGGCAAAATAGTTCAAAAAAAGAGAAATTATGTTGTACTCTCATGAGAGTATAGAGAGTACAGATGCAAAATTGATCCAAAAAGCAATTAGTCAACCTCCAAATAGCTTGTAATGGCATATACTAAACATATTATCTCCAAACAGGATAAAATAGTTCAAAAAAAGAGAAAATGGGGTGTACTCTCATGAGAGTATAAAGAGTACAGATATAAAATTGATCCAAAAAGCAACTGCCTCCAAACAACTTGTAATGGCATCTACTAAATATATTATCTCCAAATAGGGTAAAAAAGCTGAAAAAAGAGAAAATTGGGAGTACTCTCATGAGAGTACGAAAAGTACAGATGCAAAACTGATCCAAAAAGCAACCAGTCAACCTCCAAATAGCTTGTAATGACATATACTAAACATATTATCTCCAAATAGGATAAAAAAAGCTAAAAAATGAGAAAATGGGGTGTACTCTCATTAGAGTATAGATACAAAACTACTAAAAAATTAACTAATTTGTCTCCAAACTACTTATAGGCATATACTAAACATATTATCTCCAAACAAGGTAAAAAAGCTGAAAAAATTAGAAAATTGGGTGTACTCTCATGAGAGTACAGAGAGTATACATATAAAGTAGTCCCACATCTACTAAACATATTATCTCTAAACTGGGTAGAATAGCTGAAAGAAAATGAGAAAATGAGATGTACTCTCATGAGAGTACATGCAAAATAACCCCAAAAACCCACCAAGCAACCTCCAAACTGCTTGTAGAGGAATCTACTAAACATAGTATCTCCAAATAGGATAAAATAGTTGAAAAAATGAGAAAATAAGGTGTACTCTCATAAGAGTACAGAAAGTATAGATGCAAAATAGCCCCAAAAAGCCATCAAGCAACCTCCAAACTACTTGTACATGCATCTACAAAACATATTATCTCCAAATAGTGTAAAATAGCTAAAACAAAATGAGAAAATGGGGTGCATTCTCATGAGAGTATAGAGAGTACAGATGCAAATTAACCCCAAAAACTCATCAAGCAGCCTCCAAACTGCTTGTATAGACATCTATTAAACATATTATACAAATAGTGTAAAATAGCTAAAACAAATTGAGAAAATGGGGTGTACTCTCATGAGAGTACATAGAGTACACATTCAAAATAGCTCCAAAACACACCACACAGTTAGATTTCTAAACACTGCATTCATATGCATGGCAAACTTTTTCAATTCAATAATTTTTAGCTTAATTTTTCATACCTAAATAGAAAATAACATAAGCTAACTCGTCAAGTAATTTATTTTGGCCAATCTTGGGATACCCACCTGGAGGTTTGCTGATCACTACCTCCATGTATTTGCACACAAATATCCCACAATCAACTCTATTTTCTTGGACTGGTAGCCCACTGATCACTTCGATTGGCCATTCTATAGGATCGCTCTGAAAAGCTTGGCAAGCATCTTTGACAAGTATTTTGATCTAAAGAGTAAAAAATAAAGGTTAAGAGTTAGGCATAAAGTATGCACTTGAGGCCAACTAAAAATGAGAATAATTCTTACAATATCAGGAAGAATGACCTTATGAGCTGGGTTTGGCAATAAGTCATAAAAATTCCAAGTCCCTTGCTTAATATGCCCCACCAAGAGTGTCCAATGCTGATTATTGATAACTAGAAGTAAGAGTAAATCAGCCCTTGAAACACTATCTGTAGTAACATGCTGGATGAACATTTTACTTTCTTTTGGTAGACCATATTTAGCATAACTCTACAAGAATTCAAGCAAAAGTATATAATTAGTAGCTTCTAACTGTCAAAAATTTGGAAGGGATCGTATAATCCAAAATTCTATGCAATAACTCACCCAGTGTAGGCATGAAATATAGATAGGGGACATATAGCCCAGGACAAAGAGTATACTTCTCATCAAGTAAAAAGGCAAAGGCATTAACGTGTGCATCTGATAGATATTGATCAATCAACAACTCATCAATTTGGCCTCTAATAATGATATTGCTAGCCACAAATATACTATCACTCTTGCTTATGAGAAGCATGAGAATGTGAGCATTACTAAATGAAAAAGTGGTTTTATGTATATAGAATGAGATAAAATAAAAAATGACTTGCTTTTCCTTGAATCAGGAGCACGATGTGTCAATGAGCGGTAGCATTGGCTTGGGCAGGACATCTCTTGATGAGAAGTCTACAATATCATGTGCCTCAACTGGCTGCAAGAAATTAATAAGGCTTAAGAGCTAGATTCATTATGAGTTAAAGCTGAATCTTCTAAGATGAAGAATACCTCCACTTGATGCTCCTCAACACCACGACATCGGTCGTTAGTTCATCCTCTGATATTGGAACATCTTTGCTAACATACATAAAAAATTACTAAAATAATCTTTTATTAGATTAAACTAAAAGGAAAGTAAAGTAATACCTTTTGCAACATCATCCGTATAATAGCAATAGACTGCATATTTGTGTGAATGGAGAGGATACAACTTTCCTCTTCTGCAGCTACCTAGCCTTCACATATTGTTTGGCTAATGTTATAATCAATACTAGAACCAACATCTATTTGGAGCCAACATTTGAGGATACAACTAGGTCTTGGAGCCAACATCTGTTTGGCTAATGCTGTAATCAATACTGGAGATATTGGAGCTACCATCTAATTTAGTAGTGTAAACCTCCCAACTATTACTATTACAAATAACCCTCTATTTGAAGCATCTACATATTATACACACTAACCTATGTAGGGGAGGAGGATAACTAGAATGACCGCTACTACTACTGAGGTTCCTCAAAAGAGAGCCTTTGTATTTGAATGATTGGGTCATTTTAAGGCGCTAGTCATAAAAAGAATTGTCACTGGGAAGAAAGTTTCAATCATACATGTGAATTCAATTACTTTACCAGTTGAACCATTCGCACTAGGAAGGCATAATGCTGAAGATTCCTCATCTAAAGGAAAATTAACTAGAAGGAAATGAAGGAGAACAAATGCTGAATAATGAGCTCATCAATTGTGGCCTAAATCACTAGCCATGCAACCAGACTTGAAGCTAGAAGAGAGTGTTCCTACTCACAAAAAGTTTGAAAATCGTAAGTGGGTAAAAAGGAGCACCTCTACTAGATATCAAATAATCATTCTGGGGGCAGCGACACCAAGCTGTAACCCCACAAAAGACGGATCCACATATGTTCTTATTAGGCTGATCGGGTATGACATTGAGAAAAGGTGTATTATCTCTAAAGATAGAAGTCACCACCCTATAATGGACCTAATCACCTGAATAAGGACTCCTAAGGACTATGGGTCTACATATGCACTAGAGATTCTTCCCTTACTTTATATGGAAAAGTAAAGTAGGGTTTATTTTAAACGGCTTCGTTAAGTTCCCTATAGAGGGGGGCAGCCCCCATAGTTAATTACATCTTAAGGAATGAGATTTCTCAAGAATACGCTCGATTAAGGCAAATGATTATTATTTCCAAAGATTTTAATAGATAGGACTATCAATCAATTAGTTTATTTTTGGCAAACCAAGTGAGATCAATCAAGAGGAGGGAGTTCTTATTGAAGCCAAATGGAAGGTGAGTAGGGGATGTTTAGGATACTAGGAAGCCTAATAAACATCCCAAGCTATCATATGGTTGGGCTTTACATTTTTTAAATTGAATTACTTATTTGAGTTGAATTTTTATTAGAAGTTTAGGGTTTATAATTCCATAATACAAGGTTATGGAAATGCCTAAGAGGTGAGGATTTATGTTTATATCCTATAGAAGGGTGAAGTAACCTCAGAACCTAAATCTAGGGAGCTTTGGTGAGGGCCAAAAGCATGACCTAAATCTAAGGCAAAAAAAGGGTATTCGATTTAACTCCACAAGAGAGGATAAACCACCCAACTGTTTGGACTTACAACTGCCTAGGGGTGGCCGCCAACTAACTCCTCCTATGATTTTAAATACATGTAGGCAAGTCTTATGCTTATGAAAGATAGTTAAGTTGTTATTTATTTGGAAAGAGACTAAGACCTTAAACTCACTCCCTAAAGAGACTAGATCATGTAAGGGCATGCTTCAAATGACCTAAATCTAATGCAAATGATATTACATATTATTTTTTATTTTGGATAATCATTTGACTCAGGCTATAGGATTCTTTATGCGTAATGTATGAGAAATTAGATTATAGGATAAAATCAGCAAGATAGGAGGTGTTTTTCCACCATGACTCTCAAAGGTCAAGCCAAGTTCTCTGGCATGGGTCGAAGCCCTCCAAATTAAGAGTGAATCAATATGTTGTTGTGCATGATGCTATAAAATAAATACTCATCCAGTTAAAGGGTTGCTAATTCTTTTATCTTGATTTTTAGCTTTAGCTTTAAGTGAGGTTATGAGTTGCTTATTTTAAATTTTGAGTTGATTAATTTGGTAGAAGATTTATTTTTTCCTAAGAGCCTCATCCATCAGCCATACATCAAAGTAAGGAAGAAACTAAAAGGATGTCATTTCTAAAGCACAAGCTAAACAAAACATCAAACATTTTATAAAGCTAACACAAAAGTATAAAAGGCCATGTGTGGGCACCACCGCACAAACCGAAAAATAAATTGGGTAGCCGAGCTCTACCCTTATACAACCTAGATTACAAATAAGTTAATTACAATTATGCAAGTAATTCATGTTATGGGGGTCTTCAAGCTTCATTTCTTCATTCTTCTTTTCTTCTTTTTTTCGTCTTTTGGATGGTTGGAAGGTGGATGCTCCAAAGGCTTCACATGGTACATAAGACATGGCCTTATAACCAATGCTCATCCTATTTCCCATAATAATTATTTTAAAATCCTAATTGCAAAAGTACATGAAAAGGAAAAGTAAATCTAACTAACACTTGCAAAATAAAGATTAGATAAACAAACCATATAAATCCCAAGCATGTATTGTGGGTTTAGCACCACACACATGGGTAACCAAGTCCACCTGGCCTATTGGATTATGCTTAGGTATAAACACCTGCACAGCAAATGCATTTATATTTTTATCTATAATAGTACCCCTTATGCAGAATATCCTACAGAAGATAATGATTAGAATAAATCGCCATACCATTCATTCTACTCACATACAACCTAACATCCAGACTAAACTATCACATCACAAAACAAAAGCAAATATCAAACCATGCACCGCCCTAACATAAGACTAGAAGTGGTGACTTAGCCTAATGTGTATTCCATGTAAGGTTTGTGTGGTATGCTTAGCTAGGCTTTAAGGTTAGGATTTTCCAAGTATGAAAATGTTCAACTTAGAAGGGTGGTCTTATTTAAGTTATTTAGTTGATTTGGGTTGATTTTATTTGATGATTTGATTTGGTTTGAATGAACTTACTATTAATTACTAAGTGTTGTAAAGAGAGGGAAAAGAGAAGAGAACTTCTCTTTCCTTCCCTATCTTAAGTAATTCCTAAAGTAGATTCATATTTAGTTTTATTTAGTGAATATTTAATTATGTATTTTAATTAATCCTAAGTTTAGATTTTCTCTAAACAAACCTATTCAAAAAGAAAGGCATTATAAGATTAAGTAAAGTGAATTACTATCACAAAACACACAACATTTTATTTCTTTCCCACATATGTATCTTGCACATGAATGAATCCTAAGCATATATATACATGCAATGCAAGTATTTAGCACATCTTTATGATGAATGCTAAGAGAGGTTGCTTAAGGAAACTTGGAATGTTTCATGTATGCATGATTTTGTTAAGTAGGAGAGAGTGATTCTTTTATCCATCTTTCATATGAACATTTACAAGTATAAAAGACATAAGTGAGTATGATGCCATTATTAACCAGGGGTGTAAGGTACAAGACCTACTTAGGGCTACTTAAAGCCTCGCAACCCTGGGGTTGTCTAGACTAATATACTACTTTTCTTAAATACATGTGCATGTACAAAAATAAATACATGGAAAGAGAATGCTAAGTGAGCTACTTAAGAAATTTTGAATGTTTTATGATGCATGATTTTCATTAAGTAGAAAAGAGGTTTTCTTATCCATTTTTCACATGCAAACATGTATGTATGAAAGGAATAAGTGGGTACGATGCTATTGTTAACCTGGGGTGTAAGGTACAAGACCTACTTAGGGCTACTTAAAGTCTCACAACCCTAGGGTTGTCTAAACTAATATACTACTTTTCTTAAATACAAGCACATGTACAAAAAGAAATACATGGAAAGAGAATGCTAAGTGAGTTACTTAAGAAAATTTGAATACTTTATAATGCATGATTTTCATTAAGTAGAAAAGAGGTTTTATTATGAGAGTATAGAGAGTACATATGCAAAATAGTTCCTAAAAATTCTTCATGAAACATTTTCAAACATCTTACAATAGGTTTGGTAAATAAATTGTAAGCTCCATAGTTAAAATTTTTGGAAAAAAATAAGGTGTACTCTCATGAGAGTAGAAAGAGTGCACATGTAAAATTGCCCATAAGACCACCAAATTCTTCATGAAACATCTCCAAACATCTTCCAATGGGATATACTAAACATACGATAAGCTCCACAGTTGAAAAAAAAAATAAGGTGTACCCTCATGAGAGTACAGAGAGTACACATATAAAATAGCTCTAAAAACTAACAAATTCTTCATGAAACATCTCAAAACATCTTACAATAGGTTATGGTAAACAAATTGCAAGCCCCACTGTTAAACATTTTGAAAATATGAGATGTACTCTCAAGAGAGTACATAGAGTACACATGCAAAATAGCCCATAAAATTAGCAAATTATTCATGAAATATCTCCAAACATCTTTCAATGGGATATACTAAATATATGATAAGCCCCACAGTTAAAAAACCTAAAAAATGGGATGTACCTTATTGAGAGTACAGAGAGTACACATGAAAAATAGCTTCAAAAACTGACAAATTTTTCATAAAATATCTCCAAACATCTTACAATAGGTTATGGTAAACAAATTGCAAACCCCATAGTTAAAAATTTTGAAAAAATGAGGTGTACTCTCATGAGAGTATAGAGTACACATGCAAAATAGCCCCTAAAACTAGCAAATTCTTCATGAAACATCTCCAAACATCTTCCAATGGGATATACTGAACATATGATAAGCCCCATAGTTAAAAAAACTGAAAAAATAAGGTGTACCCTCATGAGAGTACAGAGAGTACACAAGCAAAATAGCTCCTAAAACTAGCAAATTATTCATGAAATATCTCCAAACATCTTATAATAGGTTATGGTAAACAAATTGCAAGCCCCACGATTAAAAATTTTGAAAAAAGAAAGTGTACTTTTATGAAAGTATAGAGACTACACATGCAAAATAACCCATAAAATTAGCAAATTCTTCATGAAACATCTCCAAACATCTTCCAATGGGTTATACTAAACATATGATAAGCCCCACAGTTAAAAAAACTGAAAAAAATAAGGTGTACCCTCATGAGAGTACAGAGAGTACACATGAAAAATAGCTCCTAAAACTAACAAATTCTTCAGGAAACATCTCCAAACATCTTAGAATAGGTTATGGTAATCATATGACAAGCCCCATAGTTGAAAAAATAAAAATAATAAGGTGTACTCTCATGAGAGTATAGAGAGTACACAAATAAAACAACATCAAAAACTAGTAATTTCTTCATGAAATCTCTTCAAACATCTTCCATTAGGTTATGGTAAACATATGACAAGCCCCAGAGTTTAAAAAAAATGGAAAAAATGGGGGTATACTCTCATGAAAGTGCAGAGAGTACATATGCAAAATTGGAAAAAATTAGGGTTGTACTCTCATGAAAGTACATAGAGTACACCAACAAAATATCCTAAAAAATCATCAAATCTTTTATGAAACATCTCCAAACATCTTACAATGGGATATACTAAACATATGATAAGCCCCACGGTTGAAATTTTTTTAAAAATGGGTTGTACCCTCATGAGAGTATAGAGAGTATACATGCAAAATAGCCCCAAAATCATCAAATTCTTCATGAAACATCTCCAAACATCTTACAATGGGATATACTAAACATATAATAAGCCCCATAGTTGAAAAATTTTAAAAAAATGGCATGTGCTCTCATGAGAGTACAGAGAATACACTGTTGACCTCAATATATACTGCATAAGTTGAGTCAAGCTCACAAGACAATTTCGACGGACTTCAGATGCAACAACACACAAATCGAAGCTGAAATACACTTGACATGGCCAAAAGTGGGTCAAACAATCTCTGATCGATGAATGGACTTTGTCACCATGTTCACAACATCAAATTGATCAAAATATAGATTTTGCATAATCCAACAGTCAACTAATTTATAAGTCGAGTTGTCAAAGTGGCTACGTGCATATCGAAGTCGAGAGGCTGCGATGATGCCTAAATGATCTTTATTTATAAAATTGATCATGTCGTTAGCTTTGAAATTTTAAAAACTATCAAATGAGACTATGTCTTAGCTCT
Organism: Cymbidium sinense; assembly: GCA_021442155.1. Classification (NCBI taxonomy): domain Eukaryota; kingdom Viridiplantae; phylum Streptophyta; class Magnoliopsida; order Asparagales; family Orchidaceae; genus Cymbidium; species Cymbidium sinense. The sequence continues at coordinate 34,610,406 of CM038226.1, read as the reverse complement.
GATCAATAAACAAACTTCACCATCATGTTCAGAACATCAAAATTGATTATAATATTTATATTGCATAATTCAAAGGTCAATCGATCATGAAAGAAGTTCATCGACGTGCTAACATGTATATCGAGGTCAGGAAGCCACAACATTGCACAAACAACCTCCGTTCACTAAAGTGATCATGTAGTTAGTGTCAAAACATCAAAACCTATCAAATAAGACTATCCACGCTCGATTTGGATGAGAGAATTGCGTTGCCTTTTGAAAGTGACCCAATTCGAAACCAAATGACCTCCAATCATGAAATAGACTGTGTTGTTACATCTAGAATATCAAAATTACCTAGAATAGACATCTAATTTGATTAAGGTTATCATGCTTAAAATTTCATCAAAATTAGCACGTATTTTGAGATAAATCTACATAATTATCTCTTAATCACATCCAGTCAGCACCTTAGAACTTGTAGCCACCCATCACCATACCTCCACCTCCCATTCAACCAATAATAGGCTGCCACATCATCTTTCCTAGACTACCCATGTGAAGACTTCTTATTTCCCTATCTTCTCGTTCATCTGGTACACACAGGCAAGGCCAAAAACATGAAAAAATACACACATACTTTTTTATCTCCCTAGCGATCAACCTTATAGCTGTCCTCTACCCTTCTGTTCAGAATGAGCTTGAAGCCAAATGTGAGGTCCAACACCTCACATCAATTCCTCTCTAGCTCCAAATCTCTACTTCGTTGGATGTTTAGGTACGGGCTTTCGGAGGAGGGGCAGAACAAGCTTGACTATGTCTTAGCTTGATGGAAAACTTTCGAGAAACCCAAGGTCTTCAAGTCTGGAATAGCCAAGTCCATTCACCATGCCAGGGTCTTAATCAGGCACTTCCATATTTGGGTTGCAAGGCAGGTGGTGAACATTCCATCGTTCATCAAGTAGAAGAACTTGAGAGCTGCAGCCAAGAAGGTCGACGGCGGTGTCGCCGACGAAGCAAAGTTCGATTTCTTTTGTATTCTGCCAATACACTACAAATTCTTCTCCACTAACTTTGAAATCCATCCTAAGAAGTCTCTAGTTGGCTCCAATCTACTTTCTTGGATGGTGTTGTTGATTTCTTACTCTGAATATGGTATTTTGAAGTTAAATGTAGTTTTTCCATTAAGGTCAATTAATTTTGATTTTGAGAGTTCATCTGTAAGAATTCCTTATGGTTGGTTATAGAGGCTCTAAAAAAAACTATAGCCTTTATTTAATGCGAAGATTGGACCCTCCATGGAATGTTAATGGATCCTTACGACTCATATATGGTATCAAATGAAGGAGTTGTCAATTCATTGAGCAAGTCTTGTGGAGTTTACAGCTTCTCTGAATATGGCTTGGAGAAGCAAACAAGTGGGATTTTTGATGACATAGGCAATAACGAACAAGCATATCATTGTTCTTCCTGTGAGATGCATGTTTTTGGAGCCATCGGATGTGGGTCAAATAGTGTTATTTACAAGACCATTCATATAACAATTCACATAATTTTAGCTTTAAAGAGGATTAATGTCATCTTTGGAAAAGCAAAAAGGCAACAACTTCTTGATGAGGTAAAGACATTGTTCGAGGCAGCTTGCTTTCAAGGACTTGTTGAATTTCATAGGGGATATTATACCCATGAATTTGGATAGATAAACATCACACTCGAATATGTTGATGAAGGTTCACTGGCAGATGTTCAGTTGTTAAAAAAAAGTCTATACCCGATCCAATCCTTTTGCACATAGTTCATAAATTGTTGCTGGCACTGGATGTTTACATGGAGAAAGGCGTTTGGTACACAGAGGCATAAAATCGACAAACTTGATCATAAATCTCAAAGGCGAGCTGAGATTTTTGATTTTAGTGTAAGTGCAGCATTAAACAACTCAATTGCCATGGTGTTTCAAGACGTCATCATGCTTAGAAAAGCATGATGTACTTCGTTCCAGTTACGTATTGCTAGCATGGTGTTTGAAGATTATGGCCATGATGTCAAAAGACAAAGACTACTTCGCTTAGAAGAGCATGGCGGGTAGGTCAAAGCTCTCGATCACGACTATCGGGGATGGCTAGGAGGAGCCAAAATTTTGCAGATTATGGACAAAAAAAAATCAAACCAAACAAATTAATAGAATATTTGAAGTATAAATCAACAATTAAATTAAATGCTAACTTTTGAGATAAAAGAATGAACTTGTAAAAAAATTAAATTCAAGTGAAACTTATAATTCAATGCTCATTTATGTGCATGAATATAACTTTTCAAAGAACTATTGAATAGATATATCTTATACATCAAAAGGTATGAGATTTGTGGTATACTTGAATGCCCACATTCAAGTTAGAAGAGAACTCAAGCAAAATTTACAAGGAGCTTGCAGTGGAGCTATGTAATTTGCCGATGAGCATGATCAGTTCTTCTTAATAAATGATTGGATCACTTTATATCATGAATTAAGCAATTTGAAGATAAAAAAAATGCTTGAACAAGATTCATAATAAACTTGAAGGCTAGACAAAGTGTTTGGACAAATATTCTATCAAGCAATTAATTTATGTGACCCACCACATTCAATGCATTGAAGTAATTCAAAATGAAATATGAATTAGATTTGCTATGAGTTTTGGAGGCTCATTGATATACATAATAAAAATATAAATAAAACTTATAAGAAACTCACATAGAACTTGATTGTTTATATACATGAATGTCATTCATTACTGGACAATCTAATCCATAAATTGAACTCCAAATGAACTACAAGGATTTGCATGAGATGTGCAAATAAACATGGTGATTACTTTATAAGCAAGACAAATACTGAGTGGTTAGCTTACAAGTAGGAATGAGATAGAATAGCTCACTGCTGAGCATGATAAAACTATTTATCGAATGCTTAGATAGTGTCTTGTATCTGATGAATTAAATACAACAAAAAAGGTCTAAAGAGGACTTATAATGAGCTTATAAGCTATCAATGAGCGTGAAAGAGATTTGTTGAATATTTAAAATTCAATAAAAAAAGAAACAAATACAAATGATGGTATGACGCTCTGAATGAAATAAGAGCTAAAATATGACTTCACCGGATCTGCACAACATTAATGCTAGTAGACAGAAGGTATTGGCTTAAATTCTAAATAAATTTTAAATGTATTAATTATACATGAATTCTAGCGCCAATTATCACTTTATTCAAGTGCTTCATAATTTGTGAAATTATTTTAAAAAATGAATTATTGTACAAAATACAAAGCAATCTTCAATTCAGTTTGATCTTTTTAAAATTCATACAAGTATTTTAAATAATCCATTTGGGCCCCAACACTACGCTGAATGCTTAAACATAGTGTCTAAGGATGCTGCGTGGGTTGATTCTCGGTTGGGTCTTAGGACCGGGTCCGGGTTAACAAAACCTAAAAATCTAATGATGTTATTATAATATCTTCAACCTAATAAAATATCTAAGAAGCTAATTCTATCATATGATAGTAGATATGATCCTCAATTACTAAATTAATAGAGTCGACAAGATCTGAAATAACAAAATAATAAACCACCTCGATGATGGCTGCGTTGATTAAAATTCTCAACTAGAGGGGATATTATCATTAAAAGATATTTGAGCTCTAAATTAATTCATCTTAAAACTAAATTTCAACTAAGAAAATATCTGAATTAAATGAAATTTATTATTTAAATACTTAAAACAAATAATTCATCCACTCATCCACCATCGTTTATTGGGAATGATAGGTTAGAAAAACTCTAGCTCATAAAGGAGCTAATGTCAAGTCAAATAAATCACTATATTTAAGCTCTCATGCTAGTAAGGGGTGGCGTGATTTTGGCTAGTAGGATTATGGCGATGGTTACCACCAAATGGCACCATTATATTACGGTTATGACTATAGCCCGTATGTTCTCCAATGGCTCAATCATTTGAGTTATGAATCTTAGGTATATTTGACAAGCACAAAGCCTTTATGTCAACTAAGATAAACTTAAGCTTGTCTCATCAAATAAACACCACCATAGGCCTACAAGGATTTCTTGGATGATGTAACCCATGTATTACTGATAAAGATCCTTTGGTCAAGTTGGGTCGACTACCTCCTCTGAAAAAGTAGACTAGGGACCATAATAACTGGGGATGACAGAACCATGAGATCTAGATCAGGTATGTCACCATTCCACCAACCATATGCTTTAAGTTAAATAATGGTGAATATCATAAATTCTAAACCTCAAATTTTAAACTCCACATGCTGCTACTATACACTATATATTTAGAGATCTAACGAGTAGCCTAAATCGAAAGTTCTCTCTCAGAATTGGGAGGGGTAATTAACTATAGGTGCTTGTGCCTATAGGAAACCTGGAACCATATCTAAAGTCCTCACAAAATGAGGATGAAATCTCTAGGTAATGTCTTATAACCTATCTCATATACTTTCTGAAAATTTCACCGACGCATTAAATCAAACTCATTTAATCGAGAGGTCGGTGGTAAATTTTTAGAGGTCACAAATTTCTAATGACTCTGCTGGGGATAGGTTTCTCTTTCCATCTTTCTGGTCAAATTTGAGCTATAGTAGTAGTGGAGAATGATAAAAATTTAAATTTAAAATCATTTATTGAAGAAATTAAATTTAAATCACCTATATATACTAATTTATTTACTCTCTGTATTAATGGATCTTCAGAGCACACAATTCATCATATAGCTAGGTCTTGGAGCCAACATGTTTGGTAATGTTATAATCAATATTGGAGATGCTAGAGTTACCATCCATTTTAGTAGTGTAAACTTCCCAGCTATTATTATTACAAATAACCCTCTATCTGAAGCATCTACATATTGTACACACTAACCTATGGGAAGGAGGAAGAACCCCTACTACCGTTCCTTGAAGAGAGCCTTTGTATTTGAATGATTGGGTCATTTTATGATGCTAATCATGAAAAGAGCTATCATTGGGAAGAAAGTTTCAATCATGCCTGTGAATGCGATTACTCTGCCAGTTGAACCTTTTGCACTAGGAAAGCATAATGCTGAAGTATCCTCATCTAAAGAAAAATTAACTAGAAGGCAAAGAAGGAGAACAAAGGATGAATAGTGAGCTCATCAATTGCTGCCTGAATCACTAGCCATGTGACCAAACTTGAAGCTAGAAGGGAGTGTTCCTACTCACAAAAAATTTGAAAACCTCAAGTGGGTAAAAAGGAGCAGCTCTACTGGTGATATCAAATAATCATTTTGGGGGCAGTGACACCAAGCTATAACCCCATAAAAGAGGCATCCGTAGATGTTCTTATTAGGGTGAATGGGTATGACATTGAGGAAATGTGTACTATCTCTAAAGATAGAAATCACTACTGAATAATGGAACCTAATCACCTAATTAAAGACTCCTAAGGACTATGGGTCTATATATGCACTGGAGATTCCTCACTTACTTTACATGGAAAAGTAAAGTAGGGTTTATTTTAAATGGCCTCGTTAAGTTCCCTATAGGGGGGGAGTCCCTATAGTTAATTACATCTTAAGAAATGATATTCCTCAAGAATACTTTTGATTAATGAAAATGATTATTATTTCCAAAGATTTCAATAGGTAGACTATCAATCGATTAGTTTATTTTTAGAAAATCAAGTGGGATCGATCAAGAGGAGGGAGTTTTTATCGAAGCCAAATGGAGGTGAGTAGGGGATGTTTAGATACTAGGAAGCCTAATAAACATCCCAAGCTATCCTATGGTTGGGCTTTGCATTTTTGAAATTAAATTACTTATTTGATTGAATTTTTATTAGAAGTTTAGGGCTTATAATTCCATAACAAGGTTATGGAAATGCCTAAGAGGAAAGGATATATGCTTATGGACCATAGAAGGGAGAAGCACCCTATGAACCTAAATTTAGGGAGCTTTGGCGAGGGAAAAAATCATGAACTAAATCTTAGGTGAAAAAAGGGTATTCGATTTGCCTCCACAAGAGAGGACAAAACTACTATTTGGACATACAAGGGTCGCCAACTAACTCCTACAATTTTAAATACATGTAGGCAAGTCTTATGGTTATGAAAGATAGCTAGGCTATTATTTATTTATAAAGAGACTAAGTCCTTAAACTCACTCCCTAAAGAGACTAGATCATGTAAGGGCATGCTTCAAATGACCTAAATCTAATGCAAATCATATTACATGTTATTTTTATTTTTGGACAATCATTTGACTCAGGTTATAGGATTCTTTATGCTAATGCATGAGAAATTAGATTATGGGCCAAAATCAGCAAGATAAGAGGTGTGTTTCCACCATGGCTCTCAAAGGTCAATCCAAGTTCTCTCGTACGGGTGGAAGCCCTCCATATCAAGAGTGAATCAATATGCTGTTGTGCATGATGCTGTAAAATAAATACTCATCCAGTTAAAGGGGGTTGCTAATTCTTTTAGCTTGATTTTTAGCTTAGGCTTTAAGTGAGGTTATGAGTTGCTTATTTTAAATTTTGAGTTCATTAATTTAGTAGAAGATTTATTTTTTCCTAAGAGCCTAATCATCATTCAAGCCATACATCAAAGCAAGGAAGAAACTACCAAAAGGATGTCATTTCTAAAGCACAAGCTAAACAAAGCATCAAACATTTTATAAAGCTAACACAAAAGTATAAAATCCATGTGTGGTGGCTCCGCCAAACCGAAAATTAAATTGTGAGCTCTACCTTTATACAACGTGGGATTACAATGAGTTAATTACAATTATACTAGAATTTATGTTATGGTATCTTTCTTCATTTCTTCATTCTCTTGTTCTTTTTCCTTCTTTGATGGTTGGAAGGTGGATGCTCTTCACATGGTACATAAGGCATGGACTTATAACCAATGCTCATTCTAATCTCCCATAATAATCATTTTAAAATCCTAATTGTAAAAGTACATGAAAAAGAAAAGTAAGAAGGGTTGTCCAGACTAATATACCACTTTCCTTAAATACAAGCATATGCATAACATAAATGAATGGAAAAGAAAGATGCAAAAGTTTGTACTCATGTTTGAACTTGGTTTTATAATTTATATATGTAAGTGTAAGGATCTTTCTTAAGTCATAATATGGAAGAGGATAAGAATAGATTTAATCAAGTGTTATGTTCTTTTAAAAGAACTATACACTTTGCAAATCTTATTCAAATCCATATTAAGTGGAAAGAAAGGAAGCAAACATAAGGCATATTTTTATATTCACATGCAAGCTTATAAATAAACTATAAATAGAATATTTTCAGTTTTAGGAGTAATTAGGGTTATTAGGGAGTTTGGAATTAATTAATGAAGTCATTAGGGAGTAATTAGGGTTATTAAGTTTTTAAATTTGATTAGTAAAGGAAAATCTACTATCCAAATTCGATTAGAAACAATTTTATTGGATTCTCCTTTGAAATAGCTTTAAAATGAACTTGATTTGTATTTTTTTTAAATTTTTCTACAATTAGTTATGAATTTAGAAAGTTTCAATTGATTTAAGTGATTTTTAAGAATTTTGGTAATTTATTTTTATTAAAATAAATCATTTGACACTCAAGATTTACTATCTTTTAATTTAGATGTCATTTTGACTTAAAATTTTTATGGTAGGTGTATTTTAACATCTATTTTAACATCTGAAAATTTCGAATTAATCTAACATGTACTTTGGATTTAATTAAAAAATATTTTCACCAAAAGACCAATTAAGCTTAAACTATTTAGTGAAATTTGGGGATTTTTAGTTTTTTGGATTTCTCTCAAAAAGATGAATCCAATGAGCCCTTATTTGTAATTTTTTGTTAAGTATTTTATTTTCTTTGAATTTTTGAAGTTTCAGGTAATTTAAAATAATTTCTTAAATTGGAAAATCTTCACAGTGCTGATGTGGCAACGAGGCACCACATGGCACCGTGGATTTGATGCATGGTGTCACATGGCATGCACGTGCCACGCGGCGCCACAAGATTCGCACGCTGTCGCGGTCAACAGTTAGAGCGGAAAATTGATAAATTCGTAGAAAGCGACCGCAGTTCGATCCGGATAGTTCGATCGCCCGATTTGCATGATCGGATGGTTCAAATCATCACGTGATCTGATGGGCTAAATCACTCGATCCACGTGCAATCTGAGCCATTCATCCCCAAACCACAAGATCGGACGATGGCTGCTCGTCGCCGGCGATGAAAAGTGATTTCAGGTTTTTTTAAATGAAAAATGGGATTCCTAAGTGAAATCTTGTCCAAATGGACTTATTTTCATGCCAATTGCACCAAAAAAATTATATTTTTTAATTGGAATGATTTAAAGTAAAAAGATAGGATTATTTAGGGTAAATTCCTAAAAATCACGTAAAATCCATCATAAAATGAAAGATCCTAAGGTCAGCTACAATTTTTGAAGGTTTACCTCACTGGGGATGATTTTCAGCGGTGGTGGTGACTCAAGCGCATTGTTGAGTGAGGGAAGAAGCCTTGGACTGAGCTTAGATCCTCGCCTTCACATCGAAACAAAGTTTCCTCTAGTGATCATCATTTCTTCACCAAAATCCCCTTAATTTTGGAGTATTTCTATCAAAATGAAGTGGATGATTCCTAATGGCTTTTTTGGGAGCTCTAGGAGTGGGAGAATGAGAGGAATAAGGGTTTCCTTTAGCCACTAAAGCCTTAGAATGAAAATTGAAGTGAAATGAGCCTTTTTCCACTTTTTGTTTAAAATTTTGGCTCCAAACTCATGTTATTTGGCTTGGGGTGGTTGGGAATGGAAGAGAATCAACTTAGGTGGCTCCCTATGGTTGGCTAATGCATGAAAAGTGGCTGCCAGGAAGGATATGGGGTGTCCTACCCAAGGGGAGGTGAGTTTCTTTCATGCCAAGTGTTCCAATGGGAGAGGTGAGGTGATTTCACCTCTCCATGAGCCATGGCTGCCCCAACCACTCCTTGGTCAGAAAATCAGTGTCCTTGGTGCCCATGTGGACCAATGGATGAGTGCCAAGTGGCCAAGAAAGAGAAATGACCACTTGGGAAAGTGTCTTTTCTCATGGAATGCCCTTGACTAAGGGCAAAGTGGTCATTTGATATTGAATTTGATTTGGGCAAATTTGAAATGGGTCAAAAGTAATTTGAACCAAATTTCATGTCATTTGAAGTTCATTTGGTTTAATTTGGGTTAATTTGTCCCATTTGGGTCAAAATGGGTTAAGTTGACCAATTGGTCAAATTGGGCCAAACTAAGAGTTGGGTCAAGTTCAAATGACTATTTGGAGTATATTGGTTTAATTGGTTTCAATTAATTTGGTTTAATTTGGTTTAATTTGGATTTAATTTAGATTTTGGCCAATTTGATCCTTTTAATAAATTTGGGCTAAGTTGATCGATTTGACCCAATTGACAAAATTGGCTTAAATCATGGCTTGGTTTGGGTTTGGTTGATCATCTGAAATGGATTAGTATCTTTGTTTCCAATCAATTTGGTTTAGGTTGCAATTTGGCTAGTTTGGGTTCATGTGGGTTAAAGGGTTTGACTTGGTTAACACTTAACCTAAAATGGAACCTTACATAGCCAAGTTCCACCAAAGGCCAAATTGATTGAAACCATTGATCTAAGTTCACTCATAACCTATGTTTAAACTTGACCAAGCCAACATTTGAGCCTAACCTAGCCCAATTGGCCCACTTGACCCAAGTTGACCCATTTTGACCTAAAGTGTCAAAATGTGTCAAAACTTGATCTAAGCCAAATTGATTTTAACTAATGGGTCAAGTCCATTCCAAATCACTTGTGAAACTTGACCAAAGCCTCAATTGGCCAACTAGACCCAACCTAGCCCAATTGACCTTAGACCCAACATGACCTAAAGGGGTCATCTTGAGTCAAAATTGAACCTAACCCAAATTGATTGAAAAAAAGATACCAATCCACTCCATATGACTAACCAAACTTAAACCTACCCTTGACCTAACCCAAATAGGTCAAATGGGTCAAATAGGTCAACTTGACCCATTTGACTTAAATGATTCATATGAGCCAAAAACCAAACTTATACCAAATTGAATCAAACCAAAGGAACCAAAACATTTCAAATGGTCATATAAACTTGACCCAACCCTTGGTTTGACCCAATTTGACCTATTGGTCAACTTGACACAAGTTGACCCATTTTAACCTAAATGGGTCAACATGAGCCAAACCCTATCAAATGGATTCCAAATCCATTGAAACTTGGCCCAACCTATTTTCTCAACATACTAAAAAAAATCAAATTAATAGAAATAGCAAAATAACCATTATACCCCTAGGTCATAACAAATTTTGGCCTAGCCCATGGGTATTTTGGTCATGCGCTCATCACAAACACTTGAGGCTCTCCTAAAACCTCAAGGGGACCTAGTGATGAGTGATGCACCCAACCCATTTAGCCCAAAGACCAAACCCAACCACCCATGGCCAAATTGAATTTTCAAACTCCCCCTAAACCTCAATTGGATGCACAGGGGAGCTGGGCTTCTGTTCCTCTGGCCAAACTACCCATGTGCACACCTCTAACCACCCAAACAACCCATCACATTGTGTCAATTGGATCAAAATGGAAAGCTTAGGCTCGGCCATCTGATTTCCATAGGGGGAGATATACTCACCCTAATCCACTAAAATTTCACTTCACTCTTATCGAGCTGAGAATTAGCAACCTTCATGTATCCCAAGGCCTAGAGGATGAGAATTCATCTTCCTTTGCACGTAAAATGGGAGCTCACCTTGATTTCCAAATTCCACCACACTTGATCCCACTTAAATTTCTTCTACACTCATTATCCAAGGAGCAATTTGAGCTTGCCTAAGCATCCAATTGAGTTCTAGAGGCAAGGGGAAGATCAATTCAATCAAAGTTGAAAGGGGAGTGAAGAGGAGTTGGTCCACCCATCCATCTACTTAACCTCAAGAGCTGGGAACTTCAACAGGGCTTTGTCTCCACTAGACGAAGCTACCTCATTGTCCTGAGCACCGGTGATCACCTTCGGTAAGGTTAGTGAATTTTAGACCACTTAGGCTAAGAGGTGTTGGTCTTTTATGAAGTGGATTTTAATCTCATAGGATCTTAGCCGTTGGATTGGCCGCTATGGTCCTTTAGATGGTGTGGGTTGAGTTTTGATTGAATCCATGAAGGATCAGGCTCAGATCTCTCCTTGGATTGTGAATGGATCACATTCCTCCTCGTAGAATTACCATCTCGCCCATCCATGCATTTTATGGACTAGAGATTTAGGCACATTTTAATCCTTATCCGATTTATAAATCGTAGGTGTATCGATCGGATAGCTAAGGGTAAAAGCATGTGTGCCACTGCCATTCCCCTGATGTGACAAGTTAAATAGGGGCTCATGATGCAACACGTGTAAAGCATCACGCCACGCGCGCCATGTATGGGGATTAGTTATTTAACTAATTAATTTTTAATTAATCCCTATAGCTTCTAAAACTCATAACTCATAGAAAAATCAAAAAAATAAAAGGAAAAATTCCTTGGATAGATAATTCCTTCTAGAATATTCTATATTACTTTCACTGTGTTTTGATTTCCCTTTTTCTTTGAATTTGGGTTTCTTTAAGAATGTTAATTAGTTAATTATTCTCTAATTAAGCCACAAATTAATCTCAAACTTCTAGGATTCATTTTAGGGGATGACCTCTACCTCCTAATTTTCTTGAGATTTATTGAGGCCTTGATTAGGGAAATTGCTAGCTCATTCCCTAATTACTCCTTCATGTAATTAAGGGTAATTAAGATATAATTAGTGGATTTTCCCTATGTTTGAGTTGGATTAAGTTTAGATCCAGTGAGTAGGGGTTTTAGGGAATAATTTTGGGGTATTTCCCCTAAGCTATTCCCTAAACCCCCTTTTTTCTTTCCTTAATCCCCTTCTTAATTAAAGGTTAATTCATTCATTAGCCTTTTAAATAATTTTCAAAAATTGTAAAACTCTCCAGAACTTAATTAATCTACCTTGGGTAGATTCTTAGGTGTTCAATAGCCTAAGTCTAATTAAAGAAATTAAACCCCCTTTCATAAGTGTGAAGGGGTGTTTTAAAAGTACTTGAGCTAAAACCCCATAGCGTAATTAACTTTTAATTGTGAGCCAAATTGCATTAGGCCTTTTCATTACTAGGTGCATTACAAATTTACATACTTTGTGGGTTTTATGTCATCTCATTGGCTCCTAATTACTTAGTTAATTTTTCTAAGGTGGTGTAGGTAAGGGTTAATTAAGTCACTTAATGCATACCTTAACCTAATCAACACTTAAAAATGGATTATCTAAAAATTAAACTAAAATACAAAGCACATGTTGAAATGGGTTAGAAATAGCAAACTAATTTTACCCTTTTAAAATTAAATCAAACTTCAAAGAAACAAAAATCATTTTGAAATTCACTTTGATTTATTGTAAGTTTTCTAATTCTTTAAGAATGCCTTTAGGAATTAAGTAATGTGAGTTTGTTCATGTGATTAAATTGCTTTAGATCTTTTCCAACATGTTAAATTATATGCCATATGACTTATGCATCCATGATTTCATGTTTTCAAAGTTTTAAAAAGAAATTGTTTACTTTATGTCAAATGTGCATGGGTTGGCTAAAGTAAAATATGAGTGGCTATTATTACTATTAAATCCAAAGTATTTTTAAAATATATAAATGAAACATTAAATCTGAATGTGTGTTATTCATATATTAATTATTAGCTTGCAATTGATGAATTATAAAGCATGTTTAGTGTAGCCTTTCCTTTCTTTCTTATGTTAGCATAGTTTTGAATATGGGTTAGTAAGATGTAGGGTTCATTTGAAAAGAACCCAACACCTACTTAATTCCAAACCCTATTCATCCCTGTTCTCTCACTTAAGAAGGATTGCCTACACTTGCATGAATAAATTGCATAAATAAAATGAAACCATTAAGTAATCTTTTGCATATTCTTTTTCCATTTCATTTCATTTATATGTATGTTAAGGAAAGTGGTATATTAGTCTGGACAACCCGAGGTTGCGAGGCTTTAAGTAGCCCTAAGTTGGTCTTATACCTTACACTCTGGTTAACAATGGCACTGTACTCACTTATGCCTTTCTTACTTTCATGCATGTATGTGAAATTTTGGATAAGGAAAACCTTCTCTATTTAAGAAAATTTATGCATCTAAATCTTCTAAATTTTCTTAAATGGATTACTTAGCATGCATCATGAAGTGTTTTAACTATTCTCATTTGTATGTATAGATATGCTTAGGGTCCATCCATGTGCATGTTATATATGTTGGGAAAGATTGAAGTAATTTATGTTATGTGAATTTTGATTCATTTTTCTTAATCATAAAATACCTTTCTTTTTAGATAGGTTTGTTTAGAGTTGATCTAAACTTAGGATTAATTAAAAAATTTAATTAAAACACTCACATAAATGAAACTAAAATGTGAACTTACCTTAGAGATTACTTAAGGATTAGGGAAGGAAAGAGAAGTTCTCTTCTCTTTCCCTCTCTTTATAACTTAGTAATTAATTGTAGGCTTCACTCAAAAGCAAACTAAAACATGAAATAAAAATAAACCAAAATACTTAAATAACTTAAATGAAACCCTCCTCTAAGTTGAGCACATTTTTTTCACACTTAGAAAACTTGAACCTAAAGTCCTAAACTAAGCATGCCACACAAACCTTCAAAGCACACACATTAGCCTAAGTCACCACTTCTAGCATTAGGTTAAGTCGGTGCATGGCTTGATGTTATGTTGTTTTTTTGTGATGAATATTTTAGACTGGATGATAGGGTGTATGCTCAGAATGAATGGTAACATGCTTAGTCTAACTATTCTTTTAGGGGGATTTGCTAAGTGTCATCATAAATAAAAATATAAATTCTTCTTGGTGCTTATTCCCTTAGCAAATCCATAGGGGGACTTAGTCACCCATGTGTGGGGTGATAAGCCCAATATACATGCTTGGGACTTCTGTGATGTGATTTGACTAACCTTTATTTTGCAGGTGTTAGTTAGATTTATGCATTTCCTTTCAATGTAAAAAATTTATATATTTAGGTTTTTGGAATGACTTGTTATGGGGGGATTAGTATGAGCATTGGTCATAAAATCTCATCTTATGCACCATGTGAAGCTTTGGAGCATCTACCATTCAACCATCTAAAGCAAGATCCAAAGAAGAAAAGAAAGAAGAAAGAATAAAGAAGACAGAAGCTTGAAGACCCCCATAACAATAAATTATTTTGCTTAAATTGTAAGTTAATTAATTTGTAATCCGAGTTGTGTAAGGGTAGAGCTACCAATTTGATATTTTGGCGGTTGTTCACCACAAACGGCCATTTATTCTTTTTGCCCTAGTTTTAAAAATTAATTGATGTTTGTTTAACTTGTGCATAAAGTGGCATGCTTTTCCTAGTTTCTTCCTTGCTTAATGTATGGCTTGGATGTGAATTAGGCTCTTTAGGGAAAAATAAATCTTTTACCTAACTTAACAACTCAAATTAAAACTAAACAACTCATAACCTCACCTAAAGCTTAAGGTTAAAATCAAGATAAAAGAATTAGAAACCCCTTAGCTAGATAAGTTCTTTTCTTTATAATATCATGCACAACAACATCTTATTTCACTCTTGATTGGAGGGCTTCCATCTTTGCGGAGAACTGATTGACCTTTGAGGTGGAAACTCACCTCTATTTTTTAAATAATCTTCTTTCTCATGCATTAGTCATAAAAAGCCTATTAGCATGAGTCAAAAATGATTGTCCAAAAATGAAATAAAACAAAATTTGAAATGTATTAGATTTAAGTCATTTGAAGCATGTCCCTTTACGATCTAGTCTCTTTATGGAGTGAGTTTAAGGACTTAGTCTCTCTAAACAAAAACTGCCTACCTAACTTACATAAGCCTAAATACTTGCTTACATGTATTTAAAATTGTAGGAGGAGTTAGTCGGCAGCTATCGCCAGACGGTTGTATGTCCAAGATGTCGGGTGGTTTGTCCTCTCTTATGGAGGCAAACTAATTACTATTTTCACCTCAGATTTAGATTATGCTTTTGGTCCTCGCCAAAGCTCCTTAGATTTAGGTTCTGAGGTTGCTTCTCCCCTTTGTGGGCCATAAGCATAACTCCTCACCTCTCAAGCATTTCTTTAATATTGTGTTAAGGAATCTTAAGTCCTAAATTTCTAAGGAAAAATATAACTCAAACAAACTAAATCAATTTCTATAATGTAAGACCAAATTTTAGGATAGTTTGAGATGCTCTAGGTTTCCTAGCATCGTGAGCATCTCTTACTTATTCCCATTTTGGATTCAATAATAACTCCCTCTTTCGATCAATCTTATTTGATCTTCAAAAACATAAACCAATCAATTGATAGTCCTGTCTATTTAAATCTTTAGACAAATGATTATTTACTTAAATGAGAGTTTTCCTAAAGGATCTTGTCCTTTAGGATGTAATTAACTATGGGGCTTGCTCCCGTAGGAACTTAATGAACTTATTTAAAATAAACCGCTTTATTGTTCCATGTAAATAGGGGAAGAATCTCTCGGTACATAAGACCCATCATCCTTGAGTCCTTTTTGAGGTGATTGGTTCCATTAAAGGGTAGTGACTTTTGTTTTTCGAGATAGTACACTATTTCCTTGATGACGTATCCGATCACCTAAATAAGTGGATCTATGTGGCATCTTACCAAGATGAATTTTTGTAAGGGTTTTCTCTTTCTTTTCTCCCCATAGATTTGAAAGGAGACTCTCTTATAAGAATTTTTCACCACAGATTTTTCTAGCGACTTTGCTTGGGATGGTTCCTCTCTCCGTCTTTGGTAAATGATCATTGTCATTGAGTATTAATAGTGGATTTGTACTTTGGTATGAATCCAATACTATCCTTCTTTTCGTTGGAACTTAGCTCATTTCATTCTTGAGTTGAGTTAGCCAACATCTTTAGGTTTTTGGACCACATTCCTTCTTGGTCTTAAAACCCCCGTTGGATTTCTCCAATGGGTAAAATGAAAAGATTTAAAAGAAAAAAGAAACATCTTTTAAAGACTTCCTCCTTATCACCTTCATGATAAGGAAAGGTTAAATCTTTCATAAAGAACTTTGCTTTTTCAAAAGCATATTTTTCAAAATTACACTTAACAAAATATTTTCACAAAATATATCTTCATCATTTAACAATTCACATATTTGTTACATGTAGGGATTTTCCGATGACCCGGTTAGGAGAGTAGATGCATTAGATTTGCCTTATATTAAGAAAGGTAGAGATAGACCTAAAAATACTTGGTTAAGATGCATAAAAAACAAGCATAATTTGAATTAAAAGAATTTGACACATAATGACAAAATGGAGATGAAGGATTCATATATTTCACCCACTTAAATAAAGGTTTGTTGTTGTTGTTGTTGATGATGTATGGATTTTCCAAAATAAAACTAATAACATTTTTCAAAAGCACAACTGAATATCTTCTTTCTATTCACTTTGATGAAGATTTCATTTTAAAAATAAAAAGAACAATCATGTTTTCCAAAAATCACAATCATAATCATAAAACTTTTCAAAAGAGCACACATGAATTCTTCTATTCAATACATTCACACTTATTGAATGGAAAGTTCATTTGTAAATAAAATTAAAATTTTCAAAAAGCACATGTGAACATCTCCATTTAATATGCTTAGGTTTATTAAATGAAGATTTCATTCCCAACTAAAAAAATATCATTTAGGAAGTTCTACTTAAGCATATCCCACATATGTTTTAAGTTAGGATTCCCCTCTTTCAAAAAGCAACAATCACACACAAAATAAAAATATCATATTTCAGAAGTAAAATGGATCTCCATTTTACATACTCAAATTTGTTGAATGGAGGTCCTCTTTTCAAAATATCAAAATAAACAATCATATTTCCAAAAACATTCTAAACATACATTTTTGGAACCTCACATAACATACCCAAATTTGTTAAGTAAAGTTTCCAAATCCAAAATCAAAATCCAAAAATTTTCAAAATTTTAAACACATTTTGGAACTTCATTTAACATACACAAATTAGTTAAGTAAGATTTCCAAAATCAATATCTAAAAATTTTCAAAATTCTAAACACATTTAGGAACTTCATTTAACATTCACAAATTTGTTAAGTAAGGTTTCCAAAATCAAAATCCAAACTTTTTAAAATTCTAAACACATTTTGGAACTTCATTTAACATACCCAAATTTGTTAAGTGAATTCTCCAAATCCAAAAAATTTTAAAATTCTAAACACATTTTGGAACTTCACTTAACATACCCAAATTTGTTAAGTGAATTCTCCAAATCCAAAATATTTTCAAAATTTAAAACACATTTTGGAGCTTCATTTAACATACCCAAATTTGTTAAGAGAAGTCTCCAAACTCAAAATCCAAAATTTTGAAAACACATTTGGAACTTCATTTAACATACCTAAATTTGTTAAGTAAAGTTTTCAAATCCAATATTCAAAACTTTTCAAAACATATTTTGGAACTTCACCTAGCATACTCAAATTTGCTAAGTGAAGTTTCCAAACCCAAAACAAAAGTTTCTCACACACCTTCAGAACTTCTTTCCTTAGCATACCAAATTTTCTAAGGATAAGTTTCCATTTTTCAAAATCAAAAATGAAATCAAAATTTTAAACACACCATTTGGAATTTCATTTAGCTCAAATTTGTTGAAATTTCCATTTCATGAAACCAAGTGGATTTCATCTTTAGCATACCAAATTTGCTAAAGTTGAATCTCCACTTTCAAAAAATTTCAAACAAAATGAAACACTTAGGATTCCCTTAGCATACCAAATTTGCTAAAGGATCCTACCCTTTTCAAAAATCAAAAATTTCCAAACAAATGAAACACTTAGGATTTTCTTAGCATACCTAAATTTGCTATGAATATTATTTTCAAAATCAAACAAAAATACATTTGGGTTCCTCACTTTGCATACCTAAATTTGCTAAGTCAGAATTCCAAAATTTTCCAAAATCAAAACAAAACAAAATCTTCAAAAAAGAAATAATCACTTTCACTTTACTTAGCATACTTAAATTTGCTAAGTGAGAACTCAAAACATTCAAACAACACAAAATCAATTTGACCCTTACTTTAACATACCCAAATTTGTTAAAGGAAGGGTCCTCCAAATCAAAAAAAAATTCAAATTCAAAATAAAATGAACCTATGGAAGCATCTTATCAAAATCTTGATTCTATATTTCAACATACTCAAATTTGTTGAAGTTTGGATTCATACTCAAAATTCCTCTTTCAATCAATCTTTCCAAATTCATTTAAATCCCACTTAACACTTCCAAGTTCTTGGATGTGGGTTCAAATTTTCAAAATTCAAAAATTCAAAATCTATGAAGACAGAAAATTATTGCAAATTCGTTTCTCATTTGCAGATCTCTTTCAGTGCGTTTTAGTTCCGCGATATATGGATCAAAAAAATTTGTCTTCACCTTCCCTCACGGCATGGACCTAGCCTTGGACCAGGCTAACTTCCCTCGCTTGGATCATACCCATTTTATCCACTTTGTCCATGGCTTTGAGGGAGCTAAGATCACTTGTGAGGGCATTCCCCTCACAAATCAAGAGAAGAGGTGGGGTGGTCATCATCGTGGACTTACCCTCGATTTAGAGATCTCACGAAGAGGAAAGGTGGTAGTACCACGCCTTGAGTTTTAGTACCGCGCATAAGTTATCCCAATGGCGCCCATTCTCGAGTTGCCCACATTACACTGGTGTGAGCTAGCACCCTGTCATTTGTACCCTACAAGGGTAAGGCTCCCCTGGTTTTAGAATTGTCTCCCCTACATTTTAGTATGGGTCTAGCTCACACTCCTCTCGACCTACCCACACTCAACACAGAAACAAGAATCGTATGGTCAAACGGTTCCATACCAGGATAGCCAGAGAGTTAGGGTTGTCGTCAGGAGATAAGTCTATTATGATCACATCACCATTGGTTACGGAGAACCAATTTCATCCTCTCTCATGATTAGATAGAGAGGATGCCAAGAGGAATCATTCATCACCTCCTGGCAACACAATGCGCTTAGGGAGGTCATATGCCGCTTTCATTCTCAGTAGGCAGAGCATACGGATGCTCAGAGTCCGTGCTCAGTTTGATTTATGATATGATATCCCTCGCAGCGTAGGGAGGCAGATCTGATAGGAGAGGGCCCGTGGGACCCATACATCATATATCACTAGAGCGAAGGTTCAACCGCCAGCTTTGCTGTACTTTCGGTGACGCTACTGCGATCATCGATAGTATCCTCCTACTACCATCATAGGGTAGCTCTCAGATAGAGAGTCGATGGTGTCTCCACCCCACCGCTCTACCCCACATCCCATCGCCGCGTGGTTCTAGCATCACCCATTCCATAAGTCCATGAAGGCCGATCCGAGAAATGTACCCCATTGAGATCCTACTATGGCTGGGGGATCCTACTCACCACCCATTGTGGTAGGGTCGAGCTCTCTGCTGACCTTCTACCCTGGTGGTGCGGAAGGAGTGACCCAAAGCATCGCATCATTCCTTCACCAACTCCCCATTCGCGATGGTGTGATTACTATTATGAATATCCCAAATGATGCATGTGGCAGTAGTAGGGATCATTCTAGGATTGTTACCCCATAGGTCAGTCGATTACCATTCTTTAGTGTACCCAGATTGATTCTCGCTTGAGGGGTTTGGTGCCTCATGTGATCACACCTGCCCCCAAGATTTTCATACCTGTAGAGTTCGATCGATCCTTTGATGAGATAGTTGCACACTATTTTATGGAGAAAAAGGAGATCTTAGGGTATGCATGGACTAATGAAGAAAAAGTCAGCATCGATCCCAATGAAGATGATTTGATGGGATTCAAATGGCAAGCATGATGAGACTAGAGGTTCTCTTCTTGGGATCAAAGAAAGGAAGATGAGGTTGATCAAGGAGACACCACAATCAACCCATCACCACAATAGTTAAGAAAGATGAATGATTGATTGATGGCACACAGTAGGACTTGTTGTTAGCAATAGTGCTGCGAAGCAAGACCCTCCGGTCCATTCTATACAATCGATGCCTAAACTAGTGCATATCTTAGATCTAGTTAAGACTCTACCTCCCAAGGTAAGACTAGCACTAGTAAAGGAAGGTAGTGGATACCTCCATACAGAAGAAGATCTAAAATCCATGGTTGAGCAAGAGAAGGAAGCCTTGCTGGCCTGGGAGGATCATCGCCCAAAGGGTAGACCCTACCCAGGAATTGATGCCATCCAAGATCCCAAGGGTTTTATGCCTCCTTCCTTCAAGGGCGATGGCGGTGAATGAAGCGATATAGCTCACTTCAAGGCCAGTTGTTGCAACGTTGGTGGCGACGATGATTTACTCTTTTGACTCTTTATCAGTAGCCTAGCGGGTATTGCCTTTGATTAGTATGCTGAACTATCCAATGATTCAGTTAAGATATTTGCTGAGTTAGTGCAACTCTTTATCAAGAGATTTTATAGAACTCAGCAACGGGTTACTGTAGGTGATCTCATTGTAGCCCAACATCACTCCGGTGAGTCACTTATTGATTATATTCTCTGATGGCACAACCTGAGTATGAAGTGTGAATCGCAGTTGTCTGAACAACATGCCATTGAGATTCTCTTGAAGAATATCCATGGTCCGGTCGCCTTCATGCTTAAGGGCTTCACTATAAAGACATTTGAAAAGCTAATCAACAAGGTGACTAGTCTACAAAGAGAGGCCAAATAGTTGCCTTTTTCCAGATCAATTGTCAAAGCAGAAATCCCAAAAAGTTTATGATAAGAAACCTGGAGCAGTAGCAGCAGTTGACAATGGGAAGAAGCCAGCTAGAGATCAATCAGAGCGACCACAACCTCAGTTGCCTCCACCTCCTTTGCCACCATCGAGGAAGCCATACCGGCCTCCACCTCAGCCTCCATGGCGACACCACCACCATACCACCGGTGACATGCATATCCACCGCCAGGTAGCTATGGTCCACCTACTCTATTAGATAAGTTAAACAAACCTTATTCTTTTAAGAGTGAGGTAATCAAGAAAATCTTTGAGAATCTCTTAAAGAAACCTAATTTTAGCTACCTGAGCCTAGGAGACCGGAGGAAGTTGATAAAAGTCTTGATCCAAACTTTTGCCATTACCACAGATGCAAGGCCATATTTTGGAGGATTGCTTTACTTTTAAGGACTAGATTGAACACAATTTCAAGACCGGTGCTATCATTATCCCAAAGGAATACCTTGTGAAATAACCTTCTAGTTCTGTTAGGGTAATTCTTGGAGATACTAGCGATCCTACCAAAACTAAAGAAGGTTGGGACATCTCTTTGTCTAAGACTTCTAAGAAAATAATCCAGAAGATCAAGAAGCTTTTCCTTGGTGCAATCGCTCAAACCTCAAACACCAAGGAAGGTTTGCAAGTTTCGGCCAACTCTAGGAAAGTGGGAGCTCAACTAAAGAATAAGATGTGTGGGATAGCCCTTAGCCACCCATCGTGTCCGACTCTAACCTTCCATTTCAGCTTCTAGACCGATGACTTCTTCCATTTCAGCTAGTTCTTCTATTTCATCTGCAAGTAGAACTCTAGTATCAGCACATAAGGGCATCAAATCCCTTGCTCCACTTACTCTAATTGACTTCTACTTTATTCCTCCAAATACTTCCAAGAAATTGAAGAATAAAGTTGATTTGAATTACATCTATGTCTCTTCTGATAAGTTGTCTTCTTCTATTCCTAGCGATAACTCTTCAAGTCTAATAAACTATAATAATTTTGATCTTCCTCTTTCTGATTCAGAGTTGGATCTTCCAACTCAATACTACCACTCACCTTGAGATAGACTTGGAATCATCGATTCCAAGAGTCCCATAGAAGAGAAGTAAGTGCGTGAACTTTCCACCACATTGCCATTACAAATCAACCTTCAGTGGAAGGTTCTACCTCCTAGCACCTCTAGATAGAGGGAAATAAGTCATTGGTACTGAAGATCAAGAAGCCCTTCCACAGGATGCTCCACCATTGGATATGCTTGTGGAAGACCAGCCGAAGGTGGACTACAATGTCCTTTCTCACCTTAGAAAGTTGTCATATAAGCTAAGCATATATGATGCCCTTATCTTATCCAAAGAGATGAGGGAGTCACTAATCAAGGCCCTCCTTGATCCAGAGATATGGTCAGCTCTGCTTATCGCTATAGGTGAGGAAGCAGACTATGCAAAAGAGGCCTAAGGGATCACCTTCACAGATGAAGACCTTCTACTAGGGGACTTGGAGCACAACATCCCCCCTATACATTACAAATGACTTGGATAGTTCACTCATGTGGTTCTCGGATTCATGCATCACTAAACATTATGAGTCTAAAGACCCTACCTATTTGAAGATCACATCTACTCTCGAGGAGATAGATGATGTGAGAGGATTCAATAATCAAGGTGAGTGGACTTTAGGTTCTATAGTGTTACCATTGGAGATCGGTGGCTGGAAGACTGAAGCCAAGTTTTACATCATTAATTCAAATACTTCATTCACTGTTTTGCTTGGTAGGACTTGGATACATCAGAATAAGATCGTTCCATCCTCCCTTCATTAGGGCATCAAGTTCATAAAAGATGGAATTGAGTATCGTGTCAACGGGGATGAAAAACCATTCTCAATGAGAGAGGTTGAGATCTATGAGGATGTGACCTATTATCTTCCTCAAAAAAACCTTTCTCATGAACTTGGACAAAATTCAAATGCAAATGCAAAAGAAAAGGAAAGTGAAACAAAAGAAAAGATAAAAGAAAATGAAAAGAAAAAGAAAAGTCCAAGTGAGCAAGAAAGGGGAATTGAAGAAGAAGTGGATCTGCATATCACATTCCACCCACAGTTCATTCCATCATATGGATATGTGGGTATGATGGCTTAACCTCCACCGTAGCAGAGAGAGAGGCAGCCTGTGAGGTGGAAGACCTAGTTGGCCACCAATAGGAGTATTCAGTTCATAGAGTACCTACTATTCACATAGACTTGGAATTCAGCTGAGGATGAGTCTAATGTGATTAGTATACAACCAACCCCTCTAGAGGGTTCCATTGGAGGTGACTTTATCTAGAGACTAAGACCAGCCTCAAGCAAAGCAAAGTATTCAAATGGTTTATGGGAAATTATCAGTTGGGAACCTTAGCTCTAACCTCACTTACACCTCTAAAGTTGAAGGTGATAGTTAAAGAAGTCCCTAAGTCTTTCAATGACACAAAGCAAAAGAGGTTCTTTTACTCATCATCCTCAAGTCCAGAGCTCGATGTAGGACTTAAGGAAGATACTTTAAAGAATTAATGGAATTGCCTTTTGACTTTTACTCACCTTGTGTTCCAAATCCTGTGCATAAAGGTTTAGTTCCTCATAGTTGGTCAAAGTACAGGTCATAATATTTAAAAATTATGGAACAATATGGGGAACCAAGAGCAGAGAATTTGACATGGGTCCAATCAATGACAAGATTATTGCTTAGTTGTTACCAACCATGGAATGATAGTTCTTCTCACACATCCCCAACTCTATGAGAATGTGTGTTTAGAAACTTAGATGATCGAGATGATCTCCAAGTCAAAGAGGCATCGCTAATTTGAAGAGGAGATTCATTCAACAAATAAGCTAAAAGAAATTAACCTCGATAAGAAAATGCTCGCCGACATACATCGTCATTATGAATGAAGAAGAAACCAATGACTTAGTTAGGCTATTGAGATTTTAAACACTATGCATGGAGTTATGAAGAAATTTGATTATCTCCTGACATTACAATCCATAAGCTAGCAATAGACCATAACGTTACCCCTATTAAGCAAGCTCCTAGCATGGATTAGAAATTGAACAAGTGTCATTTCAAAGTCAAGAAATTGATTGATTTCATCGGGAAGAAAATATCCTACCTTAGTGTGTCATCCCGCTAAGAAGAGGAATGGCCAAATTTATTTCATCAATTTTAGGGACTTAAATAAGGCATGTCCTAAGGATGAGTTTCCTCTTCCTATACAAGAATTAATGGTGGATATTGCCTCATCTCATGCAGTCTTCTCTTTCATGGATGGGTCATCTGACTATAACCAAATCAAAATATCTCCTAAAGATGAAAGAAACACTACTTTTTGCACCCCCGATTGGAATCTTCTGTTATAGGGTCATGCCTTTTAGCCTTAAAAATGATGGTGCTACATACCAATGGGCCATGACTCAGATCTTTAATGAACTCAACTATCATCAAGTTGAGTATTATGTTGATGATTTAGTAGTCAAAAGTATAGAAAAGGAATACCACCTCTTTGACTTAAGAGTAGTTTTTGAAGAGTTAAGATAATATAACCTTAAAATGAATCCCTTGAAGTGTGCATTCGGAGCTTCAGAGAAATTCTTTGGGTTTATTGTTCGACATCGTGGAATACAAAAAGATCCTAAAAAGATTAAAGCTATCTTAGAAATGCCACCTCCTAAGAGTTTAACTCAACTCAGATCCTTTCAAGGATGGACGGCATATCTAAGACACTTTATCTCAAACTTCTCAGGGGGATGCAGGCCCTTCTTAGCACTTGTCAAAAAAAGATGCCAAGTTCAAGTGGAATGACAAGTGTCAACATGTATTTGAAGATATCAAAGAATACTTGGTGAAGCCTCTATCCCCCAAGTGTGCCAATGATCCTTTACACTACATTGTATGACTCTCTGCTCAAGGTCCTCCAAGCTAACTATGAGGGGAAGGAAAGAACTCTCTACTACCTCAGCCGTCGTCTGATCCTAGCCAAAGCAAACTATCCACCTTTTGAGAAACATTACCTAGCTTTGATCTTAGCATCTCAGAAGCTACGACACTACATACTTTCTCATAAGGTGAACTTGATCTCTAAAGCTGATCCATTGTAATACCTCATGACACGATCAACACTTTCTAGACATTTAGTTCATTGGTACATGATACTCTCACAGTTTGATATCACATTTGTACCCCTCCATGTGATAAAAGGATAAGCATGAGTAGATTTCTTAGTAGCACACCCACTTCCTGCTGATTCTCCACTTAGTGATGATCTCCGATGAACAAATCATGAACTTAGGGGAGGCTGGCAACCACTGATAGGTGATGTATTTTGATGGTACTGCTTCTTTTCTTAAAGGTGAAGCATCGCGATCTATTCTCCCAGGAAAGGCAGGGGTAGGAATAGTTCTCCTAAGTCCAAACTGTGATGTGATGAGCTTCTCATACTATATATCCAACCCCTACACCAACAACGAAGCTGAGTATGAAGCTTTGATAGCCAGTTTGGAATTAGCCATCACTATTAATGTCAAGAGCATCAACATCTTTGGGGATTCTTAATTGGTGATCAACCGGATTGTTGGGTCCTACCAGGTCCTCAAACCCAAGCTTTGTCATTACTATGAGTATACCATGAAGCTATTGGCCCAGATTCCCAAAGTCACTATCTACAATGTTCCCTGAGCAGAGAATGCAGTAGTAGATGCCTTGATGAAACTTGCCAAAGAGTTGTCATGTCCGGAAGATGAGTCCATTTCAATAAGGGTCAAAAATAGACAAGTCTTATCCCTTATGGATTCAGAACTCATTGAGAGACTTTCTCTTGAAGGGGAGGTTTCCATTGCCAAAATGGACAAGGAGCTAGATTGAAGGCAACCGTTCATAGATTACTTGAACACTGGCAAACTACCTCAAGAGAAATCTCAAGCCAATCAAGTGATATAGAGAGCTCTTTCCTATGCTCTTGTTGATGGCACCCTGTACCGCATGTCCTTTGACCAGATGTGGTTATGTTGTTTAGATAAACACGAAGCCCATGGCATTATAACTGAGGTACACTCGTGTGGATCATTAGTCCGTCAAAGATGAAGTCAAGATCAAAAGACTTGATACTACGGCCTTTTGATGATCCTGATTGCATGGACGTAGCTAGAGATGCCATCGTTAGTGAATGGTGGTCCTCCACCAACCACCCAACATTCTACACCCTACATTGGGTTCATGGCCATTCAAGTGTTGGGGTACCGACATTGTAGGTTTAATTGATCCTCCTTCTTCCAAGGGGCATCGATTCATCTTAGCTGCTACCGATAACTTTTCCAAGTGGGCGGAAGCCATCCCACTGAGAGGTCACACCACCATGTGCTTCGCTTTTTAGGAACCATATCATATAGGTTTGGGTGCCTCAATGAATTATATTTGATAATGGTACGCATTCAAAAAAAGATCAATAGTTTTCCGTAAGACATGATAGATTGGAGATACTCCACCATCTACTACCCAGAGCTAATGGCTTAGCAGAAGCATTCAACAAAACTCTCATCCAGATATTGAAGAAGACTCTTGATGACAACAAACGATAGTGGAACGAGCAGTTGGTCAATGCTTTATGGGCTACCGCACCACATATCAAACTCCAACTCAGTCTACCCCATTTTCCTTAGTGTATGGGTCCAAAGTCATTCCTCCTTTAGAAGTTTAACTCTCGTCACTAAGGATAGCATTGGGTAAGAAGATCACTATAGAGAAGAATGCAAAGTTATCATTAGAAGAGATCGAAGGTTTGGAGGAAAGTCACCTACGTGCATGCCAGAACCTCGAGTTGTACAAGGCCAAAATGATTCATGCTCACAACAAGCTGGTTTGCCCTAGGTCTTTTCGAATAGTAGAACTTGTGTTAGACCTAAGAAGATCAATTATTTCCCATCGAAAGATGGGAGAAGGCCCCTATATTATAGAGAAGGCCTACCAAGGAGGATCTTATCATCTTATTGATTGTAAAGGGGAACACCTGATGCTTCCAATTAATAGGCTCTATCTAAAGAAATATTACCCATGAAATAAAACTTGTTTAAAAATAATTCATTAATAAAAAGAACAAAATTTGATTCCATTCATCAAATCTTTTTTTCTTTCGAAGTGTTGTTTGGTTGTCTTGTGAATCCTTCATGACGTGTTTAGGGTAGGTGTAAGAGTCCCCTGGTGGCATCTTATCCCTCTTTTCACAACACAAACACAATCTCCTGATGCTATTAGAATAGGTGTAAGAGAACTTGAGAGGCATCCTATTTCAATTAGCATAACTAAGTTAAGTGTGAGAGAACCCAAGTGGCATCCTTTCTTAGTGGGAATTCTTGTTGCCATCCATGGTATCATTTCATAATTCCCCATGTGCTTTAAGGTAGGTGTAAGAGTCCCCCAGAGGCATCCTATTCCTTTTAACACATGCACAAAACACAAACACAAATCTTTTATCTCAAGCTATTTGATGTGGGAGCAAGCCCCCTGTGGCACTCACTCATTAGCTACTCTAGGTCGAGTCTACATGCTACCTTGCTAGTATCTCACCCCGGTGGTCATTTATTTGGAGATGTGAGTCCCCATGCTTTTTTTCTAACTTGATCATTGCAAACCAAAGAGCGCCTTATTAGTATGGTAGTCTTCACTGCCCAGCCAGTAAGCTACCTCATGATTGACTTTGCTTAAGAAGATGTGAGTCCCTGTGCTTTCTTCTTGAACTAGCCATCATGCTCTAACTAGGTTGAGTATTTTTGAGGTTTAGGATAAGCCCCTAGAGGACCCTTTCCTCTCGAATACTCTTGAGTTGATATAAGTCCCCCAGTGGCATTCACTCAGTAGTCGCCCTAGGTCAGATAGCACCTGTCAAGTAGAAGACAGACTATCCTAGCAGTCAGTTTTGCTATAGGAGGATGTGAGTCCCTGAGCTTTCTTCCTAGGCTGATTGCTGTAAATCGTTAGGCACCTTAGGTTGGTTGATGTTCTCTATGCTGATAGTGACTCACCCAGTGATTACACCACTCTTGGTAGTTATGATTCCCAGTGCTTTCTCCTTGAGTTGTACACCAAATACCTATTGAATTTATGACTAGCCATATCATTTTCTCCAGGGTGTTGGATTAAGCCTTTATTAGCCCCATCCCATGTGGGCACTCTATTTGGATCAAGTCCTTTGTGATCCCATTTATACACTACCTGGGTTACTTTCATATTGGGCAGTTCCCTCTTTCTAGTAGCCACCCCTATGGTTAAAAAATTTGTTCTGGATACGATTTTTCCTTGGTTTAGAATCAGATGAGATAGTCTAGTCGATATAAGCTCCTTCTCAGTTGATTCCTCACAAATTAACAGGGTCCATGATAAAATAACTAAAATAAAAAAACAAACAAAATTTTTGCTTGTGGATTAGGATTCAAGCCCCTAAAGGGCCCCTTCTCCCAAGCAGGCATCCTATCTTTTGGGCAGTGTTAGTAGAACTCCCTATAGGAATTGCCTGACTACCTGATTTGACATAAATCCCTGGGTTGGTACTCACTATGTAGTTGCCCTTAGGTCAGCTTCAATCTATTTGCCACAAGCAAGTTACTCCGGCAGTCATTCCGCTTTGAAAGATGTAAAACTATAAAGCATTCTTTCTAGCATGATTGTTGCAAACCTACTGCAACCCTAGTCGTTGATTTGTTGCCCAGTAAGATCACCCTGATCATTTCGAGAAGATGTGAGTCCCTGAGCTTTCTTCCCTTCAATTGATCATTGCAGATCAAAAGATAATCCTTTGGTCAGATAATTCTCCCATTGGCCGAGAAACTACTCCCTTTGGTTCAGTAAATCTGAGGTAGGTCTAGCTTTTTATAAGCTCCTTCTCAGTGTGATCCATTGTAAACCAACAGAATCTATCACAAACAAATTTAAAATGAAATTAATCTTGACTATTCTTGATCTAAGTCCCCAATGGCATTCACTCAATAGAGTCGGGTTTGATTTGTTTCCCAAAGCATCTGATCACCCCAATGTTCCTTATTTCCAGAAGATATGAGTCCTCGTGCTTTCTTTTTAAGACTTGACCATTATGTACTGTGGTGAAAATATTCTTGCCTTCATCTATCCTTTTGGCGAGGATAAATGAAAATAGAAATATATGCTTTTTGGTCTAGACACCATGTAGATTCACAGATATTAGGTGATTTGGTATGAAATTAAGGAAAGGTGTACTATCTCTAAAGATAGAAATTACCACCCTATAATGGACCTAATCACCTGAATAAGGACTCCTAAAGACTTTGGGTCTGCATGTGTACCAAAGATTCTTCACATACTTTACATGGAAAAGTAAAGTAGGGTTTATTTTAAACCGAGTTCATTAAGTTCCCTACAGTGGGAGCTCCCATAAATAATTACATATTAAGGAATGAGATTCCTCAAGAATACTCTCAAATAAGGTAAATGATCATTATCTCCAAAGATTTTAATAGGTAGGGCTATCAATTAATTAGTTTATTTTTGGCAAATCAAGTGGGATCGATCAAGAGGAGGGAGTTCTTATTGAAGCCAATTGGAGGTGAGTAGGGGATGTTTAGGATACTAGGAAGCCTAGTAAACATCCCAAGCTATCTTATGGTTGGGCTTTACATTTTTGAAATTGAATTTAATATTTGAGTTGAAATTTTATTAGAAGTTTAGGGCTTATAATTCCATAATACAAAGTTATGGAAATGCCTAAGAGCTGAGGATTTATGCTTATGGCCCATAGAAGGGAGAAGCAACCTCAGAACCTAAATCTAGGGAGCTTTGGGGAGGGCCAAAAGCATGACCTAAATCTAAGGTGAAAAAAGGGTATTCGATTTGCTTCTATAAGAGAGGACAAACCACCCAACTATTTGGACTTACAACTACCTAAGGGTGGCGCCAACTAACTCCTCATACGATTTTAAATACATGTAGGCAAGTCTTATGCTTATTCAAGATAGCTAGATTGTTATTTATTTGGAAAGAGACTAAGTTCTTAAACTCACTCCCTAAAGAGACTAGATCATGTAAGGGCATGCTTCAAATGACCTAAATATAATGCAAATCATATTACATATTATTTTCATTTTTGGACAATCATTTGACTCAAACTATAGGATTCTTTATGCTTAATGCATGAGAAATTAGATTATGGGACAAAATCAGTAAGATAAGAGGTGTGTTTCTACCATGGCTCTCAAAGGTCAAGCCAAGTTCTCTGGCATAGGTGGAAGCCCTCCAAATCAAGAGTGAATCAATATGCTATTGTGCATGATGTTGTAAAAGAAATACTCATCCTAAAGGGTTGATAATTCTTTTATCTTAATTTTTAGCTTAAGCTTTAAGTGAGGTTATGAGTTGCTTATTTTAAATTTTGAGTTGATTAATTTGATAGAAGATTTATTTTTCTCTAAAAGCCTAATCGTCATCTAGGCCATAGATCAAAACATGGAAGAAACTAGGAAAAGGATGCCATTTCTAAAGCACAAGCTAAACAAAACATCAAACATTTTATAAAGTTAACGTAAAAGAATAAAATTTCATGTATGGTCGAGCACCACTGCATAAACCCAAAACAAATTGGGTAGCCGAGCTTTACACTTATACAACCCAGATCATAAATGAATTAATTACAATTAAGTAAAGAATTCATGTTATGGGGGTCTTCAAGCTTCATTTCTTCATTCTTCTTTTCTTCTTTCTCCATGTTTTGGATGGTTGGAAGGTGGATTCTCAAAGGCTTCACATGGTACATAAGGCATGGACTTATAACCAATGCTCATCCTAATCCCCCATAACTATCATTTCAAAATCCTAATTGCAAAAGTACATGAAAAGGAAAAGTAAATCTAACTAACACCTACAAAATAGAGATTAGCTAAACAAATCATATAAATCCCAAGCATGTATTTTTGACTTAGCACCCCACACATGAGTAACCAAATCCACCTGGCCTATTGGATTATGCTTAGGGGTATAAGCACCTGCACAATAAAAGCATTAATATTTTTTCTATTACAGCACCACTTAAGCACAATCCACTGCAGAAAATAATGATTAGACTAAATCACCCTACCATTCATTCTACGCACATACACCCTAACATCCAGACTAAAATATCACATCATAAAACAAAAATAAACATCAAACCATGCCCAAACATAGGACAAGAAGTGTGACTTAGCCTAATGTGTGTGCCATGTAAGGTTTGTGTGGTATGCTTAGCTAGGCTTTAAAGTTATGTTCAACTTAGAAGGGTGGTCTCATTTAAGTTATTTAGTTGATTTGGGTTGATTTTATTTGATGATTTGATTTGGTTTGAATGAACCTACTATTAATTACTAAGTGTTGTAAAGAGAGGGAAAAGAAAAGAGAACTTCTCTTTCCTTCTCCATCTTAAGTAATTTCTAAATTAGATTCATATTTAGTTTTTTTTTGTGAACATTTTATTATGTGTTTTAATTAATCATAAGTTTAGATTTTTTTTCTAAATAAACCTATTATAAAAGAAAGGCATTTTAAGATTATGTAAAGTGAATTACTATCACAAACCACACAACATTTTATTTCTCCACATATGTATCATGCACATGAATGAATCCTAAGCATATCTATACATGCAATGCAAGTATTTAGCACATCTTAATGATGAATGCTAAGAGAGGTTGCTTAAAGAAACTTGGAATGTTTCATTTATCCATTTTTTTTAGTAGGAGATAGTGATTCTTTTATCCATCTTTTATATATACATTTATAAGTATAAAAGACATAAGTGAGTATGACGTCATTGTTAACCAGGGGTGTAAGGTACAAGACCTACTTAGGGCTACTTAAAGCTTTGCAACCCCTAGGTTGTCGAGATTAATATACTACTTTCTTAAATACATGTGCATGTACAAAAAGAAATACATGGAAAGAGAATGCTAAGCTACTTAAGAAAATTTGAATGCTTTATGATGTACGATTTTCATTAAGTAGAAAAGAGTTTTCTTATCCATTTTTCACATGCACACATGTATGTATGAAAGGCATAAGTGAGTATGACGCCATTGTTAACCAGGGTGTAAGGTACAAGACCTACTTAGGGCTACTTAAATCCTATCAACCTCGGGGTTGTCCAAACTAATATACTACTTTCCTAAAATACAAGGACATGTACAAAAAGAAATACATGGAAAGAGAATGCTAAATGAGCTACTTAAGAAAATTTGAATGCTTTATGATGCATGATTTTCATTAAGTAGAAAAGAGGTTTTCTTATCCATTTTTCACATGCACACATGTATGAAAGACATAAATGAGTACAACGCCATTGTTAACTGGGTGTAAGGTACAAGACCTCTAGGTTACTTAAAGTCTAGCAACCTCGGTTGTCCAGACTAATATACCACTTTCCTTAAATACAAGCATATGTACAAAAGAAATGAATGGAAAAAAAAGATGCAAAAGTTTGTACTTATGCTTGAACTTGGTTTTGCAATTTATATGTGTAAGTGTAAGGATCTTTCTTAAGTCATAATATGGAAGAGATAATGAATAGATTTAAGCGAGTGTTATATTCTTTTAAAAGAACTACACACTTTGCAAATCTTATTCAAATCCATATTAAGAGAAAGAAAGAAAGCAAACATAAGACACATTTTTATATTCACATGCAAGCTTATAAATAAACAATAAGTACCACACTTTCAGTTTTATGTATTTGATTTATATATTTTGAAAATAGTTTTGAATTTATTATTGACAATAGCCACTCATATTTTTATTTTAGCCAAAACATGCAATTTGACATAAATAAAAAATTTCATTTTGAATTTGATTTTAGAAAGGCATGAATGCATGATTTTCATATGACATACACATTTAGCATGCTAGGAAAGAAATAAAATGATATAAGGATGTAATTTCATTCACTCTAATTAATTCCTAAAGACAATCTTATGAAGTAAGATTATTTAAAGAGAATCAAAAGTTGTTTAAAGAGACTTTCATTTTGTTTTGAGTTTGATTTGAATTAAAAAAGTAGAGAAGGTTTGCTGGTTCTTACCCATTCTCACATGTGTGTATTATTTTAGTTTAATTTTTAGGTGATAAGATTAATTTTATGCTTTGGTTAGGTTAAGGTGTAGATTAGGTTCATTAATTACCCTTTACCTATACCACTTTAACATATTTAATCAAATAATTATGAGCCAATGTATGACATAAAACCACAAGAAATTCAAATTAGCAATGCATCCTAGGAAAGAAAGGTACCTAATGCAATTGGCTCATAATTAATGATTAATTAAGCTAAAGGGTTTAATTTAAGTACTTTCATAACCTCTCCCACACATGTGGGTTAGGTATGATTTCCTTAAGTTGCTTAGGTTATTGAACACCTAAACATCTACCCAAGAAGGATTAGTTAAGTTTTGAAAGTTTTGAAAATTTTATCAAGTTAATTAAGTAGGTCATTAGTGGATTAACCCTTAATTAAGTTAAGATTAAGGAAGGAAGAAGGTTTAGGGAATAGCTTAAGAAAAATATTCCAAACTCATTCCATAAACCTCTTAATCACTTAAAAAAGTTAATTAACTTAATCAAGGAGTTAAACTACTTTTCAACCTTAATTAAGAGAGTGATTAGGGTTCATTAATTAATTTCTTTGATTAACTCATAAATAAATTCCAAGAAAATTAGGGGAGGCAGAAGCTATCCCACTAAACATGCCTAAGAACTTTGGAATTAATTAATGAAGTCATTAAGGAGTAATTAGGATTATTAAGTTTTCAAATAAACCCTAATTAAGAAAATCTAGTGTTCAAATTTGATTAGAAATAATTTTATTAGATTCTCCTCTGAAATATCTTTAAAATGAACTTAAGTTTGTATTTTTTGGAGTTTTCTATAATTAGTTATAAATTTAGAAAGTTTCAATTGATTTATGTGAGTTTTAAGAATTCTGGTAATTTATTTTTATTAAAATAATTCATTTGACACTCAAAATTTAATATCTTTTAATCTAGAGTCATTTTGATTTGTATTTTTTATGGTAGGTACATTTTAAAATGAATTTTAATATCTAAAATTTCAAATTAATCTAACATGTATTTTTTATTTAATTAAACAAATTTTATTTTCACTAAAATCCCAATTAAGCTCAAAATATTTAGTAAAATTTGGGTATTTTTGGTTTGTTGGATTTCTCTCAGAAAGATGAATCCAACGAGCTATTATTTGTAATTTTTTGTTAAGTATTTTATTTTCAATGAATTTTTAAAATTTTGGGTAATTTAAATTAATTTTTTTAATTGGAAAACCTGCATGGCACTGACATGGCAATGCGGCACCACGTGCCGGCAATTCGCATGGTGCGATGGGCGCATACACGGCGATGTGAATCAGCTGCGCTGCCGCTGGTCGAGTGGGAAAACTTCAAACCGGAAAGCAACCGATTCGATTTGGACCGTCGATCGTGCAAACCGTGCTATTGGACGGTTCAAATCGAATCACATAATCTAACAGGCTGGATCGCGTGATCCACATGCAATCTGAGTTGTTTGATCCCACGAACTGCTAGATCACATGGCGGCTGCTCGTCGCCAATGATGAACAATGATTTCAAGATTTTTCTTAATGAAAAATGGGATTCCTAAATGAAAACTTGTCCAAATGGACTCATTTTTATGCCAATTCGCACCGAAAAAAATCTATTTTCTAATTGGGATGATTTAAAGTAAAAAAAATGTAGGATTATCTAGGGTTGAGTCCTAAAAATCGCATAAAATCCATCACAAAATGAAAGACCCTAAGGCCGACTACATTTTTTGAAGGTTACCTCACCGTGGATGATTTTTGGCGGTGGTGGTGACTTGAGCGCACTGTTGAGTGAGGGAAGAAGCCTTATACTGAGCTTAGATCCTCGCCTTCATGTCGAATGAAGTTTCTTTCAGTGATCATCATTTCCTTGCCAAAATCCCCTTAGTTTTGGAGTATTTCTCTCAAAATGAAGTGGATGATTGCTAATGGCTTCTTTGGGAGCTCTAGGAGGGGGTGAATGAGAGGAATGATGGTTTCCTTTAGCCACTAAAGACTTAAAATGAAAAAGTGAAGTGAAATGAGCCCTTTTCCACTTTTTGTTTAAAAATGTGGCTCCAAACTCATGTCATTTGGCTTGGGGTGGTTGGGAATGGAAGATAATCAACTTAGGTGGCTCCCTGTGGTTGGCTAAGGCATGAAAAGTGGCTACCATAAAGGACAAAGGGGTGTCCTAGCCAAGGAGAGGTGAGTGTCCTTCATGCCAAGTGTTCCAATGAGAGAGGTGAGGTGATTTCACCTCCCCATGAGTCATGGCTACCCAACCACTGTTGTGTCAGAAAATTAGTATCCTTGGTGCCTATGTGGACCAATGGATGAGTGCCAAGTGGCCAAGAAAGAGAAATGACCACTTGGAAAAGTGCCTTTTCTCATGGAATGCCCTTGACCCAAGGGCAAAGTGCGCATTTTACGTTGAATTTGATTTGGATAGATTTGAAATGGGTCAAAAGTAAGTTGGACCAAATTTCATGTCATTTGAAGTTTATTTGGTTTAATTTGGGTTAATTTAACCTGTTTAGGTCAAAATAGGTCAAAATGGGTTAGGTTCACCAATTGGTCAAATTGGGTCAAACCAAGAGTTGGGTCAAGTTAAAATGACTATTTGGAGTATATTGGTTCAATTAGTTTCAATTAATTTGGATTTTGGCCAATTTGATCCTTTAGGTCAATTTGGGCTAAGTTGACCGATTTGACCCAATTGACCAAATTGGCTTGAATCATGGCTTAGTTTGGGTTTTGTTGATCATTTGAAATGTATTGGTATCTTTGTTTCCAATCAATTTGGCTTAGGTTGCAATTTGGCTAGTTTGGGTTCATGTGGGTTAAAGGGTTGACTTGGTCAATGGGCTAGGTTGACTTGGTTTGACCTAATTTATGAGAATTGATTAACCTATGATGATCAACAAATATGACATGAAGTTTGTATTGGCTTAATTCACTTTGATTTGATTGAATTGGATTTTGATTCATGTAGGTCAAATTGGCCACTTTGGGTCAAATGAGCTGATTGGGTTTAGTTGGCTTGATCAAGGCTTGATTCAAGTTTGGTTGAACTCAAATATGGATTTATGATTAAAATATAAATCCATTTGCAAGAGATTTGAAGACAAATGGGTTTTGATTCATTTGATAATTTCAAGTCAAAGGGTGAACATGAGTTCGACTTGGGTTTGATTTTTGAATTTAGTTTTGGTTTGATGATTGAAGTTTATGTCCATATTTGGATTCATGATTGAAGGATTGATTAGATCATGAAGGAAAATCAAGATTTTGGCTTGATTTGATTTTGATTTGGCTAAGTTCAAGATTTTATCTTGAAGGCTTGGGTTGGGTTTTGGTTGAATTTGAGTTTGCTTTTTGAATTAATTCTTATATATTTGAATTTATAATTCATTTATATTTGTGAATATAAATGATAGTATAAATGGGTTATGAGAACATTTCTTGAATTTGAATTGATTTGGATTTTATTTGAGCTAAGTCCATAAGATATAATCAAAGGGCTTAGAAAAGATTTTGAATTTGGAATTTCAATCATTTGGAGTTGATCATGGATTTCAATCATTTGGAATTAATTTGAGTTTAGGGAAAATCAATTAGGCTAGAATTAATTGTTGATTTGATTTGGAGTTGAAGTTGATATGAGTTTGGATTTGATTTGAATTTGACTTAAAGGAAGGAAGTGAGGAGTTGGTTCAAGCTATAGGGTAGGCAAATTTTCCTAACACCCTTAAGGCATAACCTATTCTATGGCTAACTCTTCTAAGTCTCAGGCTTTAAGTGTCCACCCAATCACTAAATGTGTCTTAAGACTAAGGAATTCTTAAAGTCTAAGATGGGGAGAGGGGGTGAGAGCTCAAAATGAGGGTACCAAAAGGCTTTCTCTCCTTGGTTGTATAGTCCTACATTGTGATTGGTAGACTACTCCCTTTGAATTGATAAATCTGAGTTAGGTCTTGGCTTCCATGGCCCCTACTCAGTGTAGTTCATCGCAAACCTATGGGATCCATCATAATCAAAATAAACAAAACTAAAAATGAAATCAATCTTGACTATTTTTTAGCTGATCTAAGTCCCCTAGTGGCATTCACTCAATAGTTAGCCCTAGGTTGGTTTCAATATGTTGGCTTGCCAATAGATTACCCCAGCAACTAGTCCTTACTTAGAGGATGTAAGTCTACTACACTTTCTTCCTAGTATAGTTGTTGCATACTGAAAGGCATCCCTCTTGCTGGTTGGTCCTACTATGTGCTTAGTGGACTACCCCCTTGGATTGGTAAATCTGAATTAGGTCCTAGCCTCCATGGCTCCTATTCAGTACAACCCATTGCAAACCAATAGGGTTCTTTCTAAAAATCTAAACCTAACAAAATTATAACAAATTCAACCCTCTCCTCCAGTGGAGATCTCTCCTTAGTGAGATTCAAATCAAACAAAACCTTTCATCTCCTTGTAGATGACTTGAACTTGCTTCCCTAGTGGAAGGTTCACACTCTATCCCTTAGTGGATTTCTTCCCTCTCTATTATGTCTTGGACATAAGTAGAGCCACATTGCACTATTTTTGGATTCCTTCTTTTCCTTCGATTGGGATTAGATAGTTTTTGTTAGTACCTGTGATCTTTCAGTGTTGTTGATTATTTTGATCAACATCAATACGTGCGGTGTTCCTCGTCAGTCACACCACACCTATTGGGCGCCCATTGTTGACCTCATTTTTAGAATGAGTTCTTAACACCTCCATCTTAAACATAGGACTTCCTCTTAGAATTTAAGGGTTCCTTAGTCTTAAGAAACATCTTATGATTAGGTGGACACTCTTAAGACTTAGAAGAAGCCATAGGAATAGGTCATGCCTTAGGGGTGTTAGGAAAATCTCCTACCTTTTAGCTTAAACCATTCTTCACTTTCCATCTTTCAAGTCAAACTCCAAATCAATTCTATTTGATTTTCTCCTAACTCAAATCAATTCCATGATTAAATCCATGATTGAAATCCATGATCAAAATCCATCAAAATTCCTAAGTCAAATTTCCTAAGTCCTTAACCCTCTTAAGGACTTAGCCAAAATTATGATCTAAACCTCAAACCTTTGAGATTTTCTCATAATCCATTTATATTCTCATTTATATTCACATTTATAAATGAAATATAAATTCAAATCCATCAAATCAAATTCAAAATTCAAATTAAATTCATGAAATTTTCTTAAATTCCTTTAATCTTCCATTAAAGGACTTAGCCAAAATCAACTCCAAACTTTGATCAAACCTATTCAAATCCATGGAATTTTTTCATATCTAAATGAAATATAAATATAACTCAATTAAATCCAAAGCAAAAATTAAATTCCAAATTAAAAATGTTTAAAAATGCCTTAAATCCCTTAATTTGTATTAATGGATTTAACCTAAACTTTGATCAAATCACTTCAAACTCATGCGATTTTCTCAAAACATATTTGTATTCTTATTTATGTTCTCATTTATAAATGAAATATAAATATACATCAATCAAATCCAATCCAATTAAATTTCAAATTAAAATTCCATTAAATCCTTTAAATTCCCTTTAATGGATTTAACCCAAATCATGATTAAACTCTTTCAAATTCTTGAAATTTTCTCATGATCAATTTATATTCTCATTTATATTCTCATATATAAATGAAATATAAATTCAAACAATCAAAACCATCTCCTAAACTCAAACTCAATTCAAATAAAAATCAAATCTAAGCCTTTCAAGTCAAAATCTTGAACTTAGCCAAAATCAATTCAAATCAAGCCAAACTCTTGATTTTCTCTAATGGTTCAATCAATCATACAATCTTGATATATAAATTCAAACCTCAATCCTTCAATCAAAACCCAAATCAAAAATCAAACCCAAAACCCCTTCATATTCTTCCTTTGAATATGAAATTTTCAAATGGATCAAAACCCATTTGACTTCAAATCACTTGTAAATGGATTTATATTTCAATCATAAGTCCATATACAAGATCAATCAACTCAAATCAAGCTTTGACCAAGCCATTTGACCCACTTAGGCTCACTTGACCCAAAGTGACCTATAGTACCCTTATGAGCCAACTTTTGATCCTAACCAAATTGGATTGAACCAAACTCATATTTGTCTCATCATGATCAACAATCATCATGGGATGATCAATCAATCAAATTAGGTCAAACTAAGTCAAACCTAAGGGTTGACCAAGTCAACACTTAACCTAAATGAAACCTTACATAGCCAAATTCCACCATAGGCCAAATTGATTGAAACCATTGATCTAAGTTCACTCATGACCTATGTTTGAACTTGACCAAAACCTTTGAGCCTAACCTAGCCCAATTGGCCACTTGACAAGTTGACCCATTTTGACCTAAAGGGTCAAAATGTGTCAAATCTAAGCCAAATTGATTGAAACCAATGGGTCAAGTCCATTCCAAATCACTTTGTAAAGTTGACCAAAGCATCAATTGGCCAACCAACCTAGGATTGACCTTAGACCCAACATGACTAAAGGGGTCATGTTGAGCCAAAATTGAACATAACCCAAATTGATTGGAAACAAAGATACCAATCCACTCCATAAGCCTAAACCTACCCTTGACCTAACCCAAAATTC
Organism: Cymbidium sinense; assembly: GCA_021442155.1. Classification (NCBI taxonomy): domain Eukaryota; kingdom Viridiplantae; phylum Streptophyta; class Magnoliopsida; order Asparagales; family Orchidaceae; genus Cymbidium; species Cymbidium sinense. The sequence goes on along the minus strand of CM038226.1, from coordinate 34,570,733 downwards.
AAATGGTCAAATAGGTCAACTTGACCCATTTGACCTAAATGAGTCATATGAGCCAAACCAAACCTATATCAAATTGAACCAAACCAAAGGCACCAAACATTTCAAATGGTCATATAAACTTGACCCAACCCTTGGTTTTGACCCAATTTGACCTATTGTCAACTTGACCCATTTTGACCTAAATGGGTCAACATGAGCCAAACCCTATCAAATGGATTCCAAATCCATTGAAACTTGGCCCAACCTATTTTCTCAACATACCAAACATACCCAAATTGAAAAAATAGCAAAATGACCATTATACCCCTAGTCCATAGAACAAATTTTGGCCTAGCCCATGGGTATTTTGGTCATGCACTCATGACAAATACTTGAGGCTCTCCTAAAACCTCAAGGGAACCTAGTGATGTGTGATGCACCCAACCCAATGGGTTTGGGTCAACCCATTTGGCCTATGGACCAAACCCAACCACCCATGGCCAAATTAAATTTTCAAACTCCCCCTAAACCTCAATTGGATGCACATGGGGAGCTCTCTCCGCCAAACCGACCATGTGCACACCTCTAACCACCCAAACAACCCATCACATTGTGTCAATTGGATCAAAATGGAAAGCTTAGGCTTGGTCATTCGATTGCCATAGGGGGAGATATACTCCCCCTAATCCACTGAAATTTCACTTCACTCTTGATTGATTGGAGCCTAAGAAGAGTTAGAAACCTTCATAGAGCTGTCCTAAGGCCCCTAGAGAGGATTGAGAATTCATCTTCCTCAATTTTGAACAGTGCAAAATAAGGGAGCTCACCTTGATTTCCAAATTCCTGCACACTTGATCCCACTTAAATTCCTTCTGCACTCATCATCCAAGGACTAATTCAAGCTTTCCTAAGCATCCAAATGAGTTCTAGAGGCAAGGGAAAGATCAGTTGATCAAAGCCGCAAGGGGAGTGAAGAGGAGTTGGTCCACCCATCCATCTACTTAACCTCAAGAGCTAGGAAAGATTCATCTCCACCAGACGAAGCTACCTCATCGATCCCGAGCACTGATGAGGTTAGTCAATTTCTGACCACTTAGGCTAAGAGGTGGTGGTCTTTTGTGAAGTGGATTTTAATCTCGTAGGATCTTAGCTATTGGATTGGCCACTTTGGTCCTTTATATGGTGTGGGTTGAGTCTTGATTGAATCCATGAAGGATCAGGCTCGGATCTCCCTTCGGATTGTGAATGACTCACATTCCTCCGGAAGAACTTCATCTCGCCATCCATCCGTGCATTTTAGATGGACGGAGATTATTAGCACATTTTTTCCCTTTAATTTATAAACTAGGTGCCGATCGACTAAGGGTAATTCGATGTGATAAGTTAAATAGGGGCTCACTGCATGCGTATAAAGCGCGCGACCACGCCATGCGACGCCTGGTTGGGTATTAAGTGGGGATTAGTTATTTAACTAATTAATTCTAATTAACCCTATGACTACAAAATCATAGCTCATAGAAAATCAAAAAAATAAAAGGAAAAAATGCCTTTAATAGATAATTCTATCTAGAATATTCTAAAATTATTTTCAATATGTTTTGATTTTCCTTTTTCTCTGAATTTAGGTTGTTAATTAGTTAATTATTCCCTAATTAAGCCACCAATTAATATCAAACTTTTAGGGTTCATTTGAGGGGATGACCTCTGCCTCTCCTAATTTTCTTGAGATTTATTGAGGCCTTGATTATGAAAATTGCTAGCTCATTCCTTAATTATCCCCTTCATGTAATTAAGGGTAATTAAGATGTAATTAGTGATATTTTCCCATGTTTAAGTTGGATGTTAGATCCAAAGGAGTAGGGTTTAGGAAATAATTTTGGTATTTCAAGCTATTCCTCAAACCCCTTTCTTTCCTTAACTCTTCTAATTAAGGATTAATAACCCTTAAATAATTTCAAAATTATAAAACCTCTAACTTAATCTACCTTGGTAGACTTAGAATAGTAAGTCTAATTAAAGAAATTAAACCCCTTTCATAAGTGAAGGCTTAAAACCCTTTTAATTAACTTAATGAGCCAAATTGCAGCCTTTTCATTACTAGGTGCATTGCAAATTTACATACTTTGTGGATTTAATGTCATCTCATTGGCTCATAATTATGTAGTTAATTTTTCTAAGGTGGTGTAGGTAAAGGTTAATTAAGTCACTTAATGCATACCTTAAGCTTAATCAACACTTAAAAATGGATTTAATTATCTAAAAATTTAACTAAAATACAAAACACATGTGGGAATGGGTTAGAAATAGCAAACTAATCTCACCCTTTTAAAATTAAATCAAACTTCAAACAAACAAAAATCATTTTGAAATTCACTTTGATTTATTCTAAGTTTTCTTATTCTTTAAGAATGTCTTTAGGAATTAACTAAAGTCATGTGATTACATTGCTTTAGATCTTTCCCAACATGTTAAATTGTATGCCATATGACTTATGCATCCATGATTTCATGTTCTCAAAGTTTTAAAAAGAAATTGTTTACTCTATGTCAAATGTGCATATGTTGGCTAAAGTAAAATATGAGTGGCTATTAGCACTACTAAATTCAAAGTATTTTCAAAATCAATAACTGAAACATTAAATCAGAAAGTGTGTTATTCATATATTAATTATTAGCTTGCATGTGATGAATTATAAAGCATGTTTAGTGTAGCCTTTCCTTCCTTTCTTATGTTAGCATAGTTTTGAATATGGGTTAGTAATATGTAGGGTTCATTTGAGAAGAACCCAACACTTACTTAATTCCAAACCCTGTTCATCCCTATGCTCTCACTTAAGAAGGATTGCCTACACTTGCATGAATAAATTGCATAAACAAAATGAAACCATTAAGTAAACTTCTGCATATTCTTTTTCCATTTCATTTCTATTATATGTATGTTAGTACTTAAGGAAAGTGGTAAATTAGTCTGGACAACCCTGAGGTTACGAGGCTTTTAGTAGCCTTAAGTAGGTCTTGTACCTTAAACCTCTGGTTAATAATGGCACTGTATTCACTTATGCCTTTCTTACTTTCATGCATTTATGTGAAATTTTGGATAAGGAAAACCTTTTCTACTTAAGAAAATTCAAGCATCTAAATCTTCTAAATTTTCTTAAATGGATTACTTAGCATGCATCATGAAGTGTGTTAACTATTCTCATTTATGTGTATAGATATGCTCAGGGTCCATCCATATGCATGTTATATATATTGGGAAAGATTGAAGTAATGTATGTTATGTGAATTTTGATTCATTTTTCTTAATCTTAAAATGCCTTTTTTTGGATAGATTTGTTTAGAGTTAATCTAAACTTAGGATTAATTAAAATATTTAATTAAAATACTCACCTAAATGAAACTAAAATGTGAACTTACCTTAGAGATTACTTAAGGATTAGGGAAGGAAAAGAAGTTCTCTTCTCTTTCTCTCTCTTTATAACTTAGTAATTAATTGTAGACTTCACTCAAAATCAAACTAAAACATGAAATAAAAATAAACCAAATTACTTAAACAACTTAAATGAAACCCTCCTCTAAGTTGAACATGTTTTTTTTTCACACTTAGAAAACTTGAACCTAAAGTCCTAAACTAAGCATGCCACACAAACCTTCAAAGCACACATTAGCCTAAGTCACCAGCTTTAGGTTAGGTCGATGCATAGCTTGATGTTATGTTGTTTTATTTGTGATGAATGTTTTATACTGGATGTTAGTGTATGCTCATAATGAATAGTAGGTGCTTAGTCTAATTATTCTTTTCTTGTGGGATTGTGCTAAGGGGGTGCTATCATAAATAAAAATATAAATGTTTCTTGCTTGCAGGTACTTATACCCCTTATCATAATCCATAGGTCAGGTGGACTTAGTCACTCATATGTGGGGTAATAAGTCCAATATACATGCTTGGGACTTGTGTGGTGTTATTTGACTAAAATTTGTTTTGCAAGTGTTAGTTAGATTTATGCATTTTCTTTTCATGTAAAAAATTTGCATATTTAGGATTTTGGAATGACTTGTTATGGGGGGATTAGGATGAGCATTGGTCATAAGATCTCATCTTATGCACCATGTGAAGCCTTGGAGCATCTACTATTCAACCATCCAAAGGAAGAGAAGAAGAAGAAGAAAAGAAGAAAGAGGAATAAACCTTGAAGACCCCCCATAACAATGAATTCTTTTGCTTAGATTGTAATTCAATTCATTTGTAATCTGGGTTGTATAAGGGTAGAGCTCAGCTACCCAATTTGATATTTTTTTTGTTTGTGCAGTGGTGCCCGACCACAAATGACCATTTATTCTTTTTGCACTAGTTTTATAAATTGATTGATGTTTGTTTAACTTGTACATTAAGTAGCATATTTTTCCTAGTTTCTTCCTTGCTTTAGATATGGCATGGATGTGGATTAGGCTCTTTAGGAAAAAATAAATCTTTACCCAACTTAACAACTCAAATTAAAACTAAACAACTCATAACCTCACCTAAAGCTTAGGGTTAAAATCAAGATAAAAGAATTAGAAACCCCCTTAATTGGATGAGTTCTTTTATTCATAATATCATGCATAACAGCATCTTATTTTACTCTTGATTAGAGGGCTTCCATCTTTGCCAAAGAACCCGGCTTGACCTTTGAGGGCCGTGGTGGAAACTCACCTCCTAAAATTCTAGCTGATTTTGGCCAATAATCTTCTTTCTCATGCATTAATCATAAAAAGCATATTAGCCTGAGTGAAAAATGATTGTCCAAAAATGAAATAAAATGAAATTTGAAATGCATTAGATTTAAGTCATTTATCGCATGTCCCTTTACATGATCTAGTCTCTTTAGGGAGTGAGTTTAAGGACTTAGTCTCTTTCTCAATAAAAATAGATCAGCTATCTTGGATAAGCATAAATACTTGCCAACATGTATTTAAAATCATAAGAGGAGTTAGTTGGCGGCCACCCCCAGGCAGTTGTAAGTCCGAGATGTCGGGTGGTTTGTCCTCTCTTGTGGAAGCAAACAAATTACCCATTTTCACCTTAGATTTAGTTTTCTGCTGGTCAAGCTCCTGATTTAGGTTTAGGTTGCTTCTCCCTTGTAGACCACAAGCATAATTCCTCACCTCTTAAGCATTTCCTTAATCTTGTGTTAAGGAATCTTAAGTTAAAGTTCTAAGAAAAATACAACCCAAATAAACTAAATCAATTTCTAAAATGTAAGGCCCAATTTTAAGATAGTTTGAGATGCTGGCTAGGTTTCCTAGCATCGTGAGCATCTTCTGCTTATTCCCATTTTTAGCTTCAATAATAACTCCCTCTTTTGATCAATCCCATTTGATCTTCAAAAACATAAACCAATCTATTGATAGTCCTTTCTATTGAAATCTTTAGAGACAGACGATCATTTACCTTAATCGAGAGTTTTCCTAAAGGATCCCGTCCTTTAGGATATAATTAACTATGGGGACTTGCCCCTGTAGGGAACTTAATGAACCCTACTTAAAATAAACCATGTTTTACTGTTCCATGTAAAGTAGGGGAAGAATCTCCGGTACATATGCAGACCTATCATCCTTAGAGTCCTTATTGAGGTGATTTATTCCATTAAAGAGTAGTGACTTCTGTCTTTTGAGATAGTATACTATTTCATTGATGATGTATCTGATCACCTGAATAAGTACATTTATATATCTACATGGCATCTTACCAAGATGAATTTTTGTAAGGGTGTCCTCTTTCTTTTCTCCCCACAGATTTGAAAGGCAACTCTCATATAAGAATTTTTCACCATAGGCACTGTTGACCTCACTTTTGGAGTGAGCTCTTAACCTCCTCTTCTTAGGCTTAGGACTCTTCTAGAAACTAAGAACTCTTTAGTCATAAGACCCATCTAGTGACTTGGTGAACACTTAACCTAAGCTTAGAGACTTAGAAGTGTTAATCATAAGATTAGGCTATGCCTTAGGGCTTAAGGAAATTACCTATTCTATAGCCTAAACCCAATCTAGATACACTATCTCAAATCAAACCCAGATTCAATTCTCAAACCCAATCTCAAATTCAAATTCCAAATATAATCTCAAATTTGACTCCAAATGATTGAAACCCAAAATCAAATTCAAATCCTAAAACCCTTCCTAAGTCATATGAACCACATTCATAAGCTTAGCCAAAACTCCCTTAGATCAAATCAAACTCAATTGATCTCTTTATAAATCAATTATTTTTTTCATTTATATTCACAAATATAAATGAAATCCGAATTCAAATGACCAAAACTATATCAAAAATCAAATCAAAACTCAATCTAAGCCCTTTAAGCCAATTCTTTGGACTTGACTAAATTCTATCCAAATCAAGTCAAAATCAATAGATTCTCTCTTGAATCGAACATTCATTTGATCATTTATCTAAGTATAAATGAAACATACAATCATCAAATCAAATCAAAACTAACCCAAGTCAAATCGAACCTACCCCTTTAGACTTGAAATTTTCAAATGAGCCAAAATCCCTAAGACTCCAAATTGATTGTCATTGAATTTATATTTCAATCTAGGGCTCATATATAAGTTCAACTAAACTTAAATCAAACTAAAACCAAACTAATTGACCCACTTAGGTCCACTTGACCCAAAGTGACCTAAATGACCATTTGAGCAAACTTTCAATCCAACCCAAATTGGATTGAACCAAGCTCACCAAAACATTCCACCATGATTGTTGATCACCCTAAGATGATCAATTGCAATAAATTGGGCCAAACCAAGCCCAATTGGCCATTTGATCCAAATTGACCCAAATTGGCCTAAAAGACCAAATCAGGTCAAATCATGATCTAACCCAAATTGATTGCAACCAATGGCTCAAGTTCATTCCAAATTGATTATTTAACTTGACCAAAGCCATAATTAAACCCAATTTGGTCAATCGAGCCCAATTGGTCAACTTGACCCAACCTAGCCTAAATTAGCCTAAAGGGTCAATTTGGCCTAAATCCAAATTAAATCCAAATTAATTCAAAATAAAGACCGCATACATCTTCAATTAGCTAATTGAACATGAATTAACCCATAACCCAAGCCAATTTAACCAATTTTGGTCAAATTGGTCAACCTGACCCAATATGATCCATATGATGCAAATTGGGCCAAATCCCTTGAAACCAAGCCAAGACCAATTGGGGGCTGATCAAACCCGACCCAAACCCATTTGTGATCAGCCCAAATCAACCCAACCCAATTAAACCCCTCATGGATCCTCCCCCACATAAGATTTCACCCAACCTCATTTAATTCTCCCCCATTACATGCACTTAACTCCTCCCCAACATTTGCATTGAATTAAGCTGATCATATGGTATCAAGAAAGGACTTTGGAGCAAAAATCTAAAGTTCTCAATCAATCCATCATCCATCCCAACCACCCCAAGCAAGTTAACAATCAATTTGGAGCCAAAAAATTCAAAAAAGAATAGATTTTTGGCCATTATAAAAGGAGGGGGAAATGAGGCTTTAGATCTCTTGCTCCCACCACCATTCAACCCCCAAAAGCTCTCTAAAGAAAAAAGGAATCCATCCCCCACCTCTTTGAGCCATTTTTGAGCTCAAAAACACAAATAATTGCTTTTTTGATGAGGTGACGGTAAACATCGAAGAAGACGATGTTCCAAAGGGAGGCAAGGGTTAAAGATCATTCCAAAGCTTTTTCACATACCAAGGAGTTCGCTTGAATCTTCACCGCCGCTGGAAATAATCACCGACGAGGTAAATTTCGTCGAACTTTAGCCTACCTTAGGATTTCTCACATTTTGTGTTAATTTTTTTGCAGTTTTAGGAATTTCTCGTATATAATCCAACATTTTTACTTTAAATCATCCCAATTAGAAAATAAAATTTTCTAGTGAATCGACGTAAAAATGGGTCCATTTTGATAAGTTTTCACTTAGAAATCCCATTTTTTCCTTTAAAAAAGCCTGAAAACACTATTCATCATCGGCATGGATACAGCCGACATCCGATCCCATAGTTCACAGGATTGGATGACCGATCGTGTGGATCATGATTCAAGCTCGATTGCTCGATACGATATCGACCGTCGACGCGGATCAGATGATCGCTAGATCGCGTATCGGCGATCCGCCTCAGATCATGTGATCTCGATCTGACCGTCGCTCCATTTGATGGTCTAGAGCAAGCTACGGGTCACTCTCCATGGGTTGACCGGTCTTCCCGCCCAATGGCTGACGTCAGTGCCACGCAGATTTTTTTTTTTTTTGAAAAATTAATTTAAATCACTTAAAATTTCAAATTCATAAAAAATAAAATACTTAACCAAAAATTGCTAAATAAGGGCTAGTTGGATTCATCTTTCTGAGGGGAATCCAACAAACTCAAAATCCTTAAATTTGACTAAGTATTTTGAGCTTAATTTAAGTTTTAGTAAAAATTAAATTTTATTAATTAAACCAAATAATTATGTCAGATTAAGTTGATATTTTTAGAGATTGAGACTAAAGTTAAAACACACCTACCATAAAAATTTCAAGTGAAAAAGATTTCTTGTTTGGGAGAAATTAAATTTGGAAGTTTAGATTGTCCATTTTAATAAAATAAATCAAATAAAAATTCAGAAATTTATAAAAACCTTGAAAATGGCTTAAATCACTCAATTGACATCTAGGACTCTTAAGAAAATAATGTGATCTTATGAATCCTAATGAACTCCCAACAAACACTTAAGAGTAGAGTTTAATCAATTAATGAGTTAAATAAAATATAATCTAAAAATAATTTAAATATCAAATTAAAATGAGAAATAGCATTAATCAAACTTCAAATCAATAATATCATCCTTAGAGAAAATAAATTAAATATGACTAAACCTATTTAAGTTAAAACTCAATTAAATGATTAAATCTTAAATCAAACTTAAAATTAAAACAAATCTAGAAACTTTAACGGGTCAAACCAATATAACCAAAAATATACTAAGCATGGAATCTTAATCATATGATACTTAATGAGTATAAATAAACAAAACTAATTAATCATTAAATAAACTAAAAAAGATCAAATTGATTAATAAACTAATTCAACATAATCATTTAATACTAATTGAATTAAACCAAATAAAATTAAAGTAAACTTAATTAACATATGATTAAATCACATCCATTTTGAATAAGATAATTAATTAATCATTAAATATTTCAACCTAATAATTAAATCAAACATGTTAACGAAATCAAACAAACATAATAAGTGAATCAAATTAATAAAACTCTAATCATAAATAATCAAACTTAATTGAAATGAAATAAACAATTAATTCAATAACAATGATGGCAACAATAATCCTTTAATCAAATCAAACTTAAGTAAAACAATTAACTAAATCAAATCATTCACATGTGGAAAATTAAGTCAGTAATCTCTAATTAAATAAACCCTTAATTAATCTAATAATTTAAAATTTTAATTACCCTTAATCAAACTTAATTAATCAAACATCTAATTAATATAAACTTAATAAATTAATCCATCATCTTAATTAATCAAATTAATTTAAATAAGTTACATTAAAGCTAACTCTAAAATTAAGCTTAAATTAAACACCTAATTAAATTTAATAATCACACCCCTCAAGTAAACTAATTAAGTTAATCAAATTAATCATATTAAACCTAAGCTTAATTAAACATAATTAAGATGCAATTAAATACTAATTAAAACCTAAATTAAATCTAAATCATTAAGTCATTAATCTATAATTAAACAAACCTTTAATTAATCTAATAATCTAAAATTTTAATTACCCTTAATCAAACTTAATTAATCAAACATCTAATTAATGCAAACTTAATATCATCTTAATAAACCAAATTAATTTTACAAATCACATTAAAATTAATTCAAATCAAACACTTAATTTATCTACTAATTAATTTAATCACACCTATTAAATAAACTATTTAAGTCAATTAAATTAATCATATTAAACCTAAGCTTAATTAAACATAAAATGCAATTAAATGCTAATCAAATCCTAATTTAAACTTAAATCATTAACCCAAATAAATATGAAATCAAATTAAAAATTAAACAAATCTTTATTTAATTTAATAATTAATCACACCTCTTAAATAAACTAATTAAGTTAATTAAATTAATCATATTAAACCTAAGCTTAATCAAACATAAATGCAATTAAATACTAATCAAAACCTAAATTATTAAGTCATTAATTACATCATTAGTCTAAACAAATATGAAATCAAATTAAAAATTAAATAAACCTTTATAATTAACATAAATACACTTCTTAACTAAACTAATCACATAATCCCATTGAACCTAAGCAAACCCATGGACCAATAAAGCTAATCAAATCAAATTAAATCAAATTAAATTAAATTAAGAAAGATTCTCATCAATTTAATATGTTATCAAATCAAATCTCATTCAACCTACTTAAATAAGATAAACTAATCAACTATCCAATGTATGAAATGAAAATACAAACCAAACTTTGATGAACATGAAAAATGGATGAGATTAAAAATAAAATCCTAATTACAAAGAATCAAACCCAATTAAAATCAAAATAAAATCTCAATTAATCTAATCTGATCAAATTACAAATAAATGAACCACAATCAAATTAAATAAACATAAAGTTATGTCAGATAACCATAATCAAAGAAAAGAATTAGATATTAATTTAAAAGGATAATGAATTATCAAGATTTAATTAAACCAAAATATCTAATCTAAAGTTAATCAATCAAAAACACATGAACTTAAACAAACTTAACCTTCATTAGATATTAAGGATATTGAATTATCAAGATGCAATTAAACTAAAACATCTAATCCAACATAAATCAATCAAATACTTAAATAAACTCAAATTCTAAATTCTAAATCAAATCAAATGAATTACACAAATTCAAATGGGCTAATTAAGATACTTAAGGACCTCAGTTAGATTCTATAGGTGTTAAAATGTAGAATAGGGTGAGTTTTGTCTACAAATGGTATTCATTCTATTATTCATTCTTGAAAACCTAAACACCATTTAACCAAATAATAGTGAATTAAAAAATGAAAAATAAAGCATTAAATCATTTAAATTGAAATCACCCAAAGGTAAAATTTAAACAAATTCAAATTCCAAATTGAAATTTAAACTAAAGAAGCCTAATAAAGTCTTGCCACATAAGCCTTAAGCACACACATTAGAATACTAAGTCATCACTTCTGCTAACTAGTATTGTATGTATGATGTTATGTTTTCTTTTGTGATGTAATGACTAGATGTTAGTGTATGTTTGTAGAGATGGTCCTTATTAGCCCAATCATATTTTCTATATGCTTAAGGATTATAATAAAAATATAAATGTGTGTAGATTACTTAGCCCTAAGCATAACTCATGTTAGGACAAGTGGGCTTGGTTAACCAAGTGTGGGGTGCTAAGTCTAAATTATTTATATAACTACTTGGGTTATATGGTATGTTTATCTAACATTTGTTTTGCAGTTGTAGCTAGATTTACTTTTTTTATTTTTAATGTAATTTTGCATTAGGAATTAGGATTAGTGTTATGGAGGATTAGGATGAGTAGTGGCCAGAAGGCTTAGTCCTTGGGGTGCCCTAGGATGCCTTTGGAGCAAATCAAATCAAAAGAAAGAGAAGGAAGAAATGAAGAAAAGAAGACCCCCATAGTACATTTTTTTTTTAATGTCAGAGGTGGTAGAGCTCACCTTTTTTTTTTTTTTTCATGGTATGTAGAACCAACCGAATGGCCTTTTATTCTTTTATGGTAGTGTGTAAAATTATTTGATGTTATGTTTAAGATAGAATTACATACTTTTCCTAGTTTCTTCACGATGTTTGAATGTGTTTGGATGCGTAGGCTCTTAGATAAAATTAATTTTTCTACCTCAATTAACAACTCATAACTAAAATTTTAAAATAACTCATAACCTCACAAAAATGCCTAGGAATTAAATTAAGATAATAAAATTTTTAGCAACCCCTTAGCTGGATGAATGAATGTATAATATCATGCATGTCATATTATTTCACTCCTGTTAAGGGGCTTCCATCTTTGCCAGAATGCGACTGAGAGCCTTTGGTGGAAGAACACTCCTTTCTCTCTTGATTTGGCCCATAATCAAATTCTCATGCATTTAGGCATACAAAATCCCATAGCTTGTGTCAAAATAAAGAGTCCAAAAGAATCAAATAAATTTGATAAAATTTGCATTAGATTAAGTCATGGTTTCATACCACTCATGCTCTAGTCTCTTAGAGAGTGAGTTTAAGGACTTAGACTCCTTTCTAAATGAACAACAACATAGCCATCTTGTAAAGCATAAGACTTGCCTACATGGATTTAAAGCATAGGAGGAGTTAGTTGGCACCACTCCGCGTAAGTCCAGAATGGGTGGTTTATTCTCTGTAGGTAAACCATATACCCATTTTGTCTTAGATTTAAGTCATGCTTTCGCCAAAGCTCCCTAGATTTAGGATCGAGGTTGTTGTTTTCCTTGCAAGCATAAATCCTCACCTCTTAAGCATTTCCACAATCTTATGTTGTGGAATTATAAGCCCCAAGAATCTAATAAAATGTCAACTCAAATAATTAACTCTCTTTCAAAAATATAAAGCCCAATTATAGATTGAATGCTCACTAGGCTTCCTAGTATCATGAGCATTTCCTACTTTCTCCCTTTGGATTCCAAAAATAAGTCTTCTCCTTGATCTATCCCATTTGATTTTCTAAAATTGCCAATCTTTTGATAGTCTTAACCTTGAAATCTTTGGAAACCCTAATTGTCTACTTTAATTGAGAGTATTCTTAAGGAATTCTCATTCCTTAGGATGTAATTAACTATGAGGGCTTGCCTCCATAGGGAACTTAATGAACCCAGCTTAAAATAAACTCTACTTTACTTTTCCATGTAAAGTAGGGAAAGATCTCGTATATTCAAGACCCATCATCCTTAGAGTCCTTATTAGTGATTAAGTCCATTATAGGGTGGTGATTTATATCTTTGAGATAGTACATCATTCTTAATCATACCCGATCACTTCAATAAGTACCCCTAAGATCACATGGTGTCCCACATCCAAAAAATAAACATGCACAAATATAACCCCACAAAAGAGACATCCCAAGACTGTCCTCCATAGTCTGTGGTGCTAAAAGTTGTCAATAAGAAGGGTCTTATGAAGAAGAAAAAGTATATTAAGGCCCGATTATCAGGGAAAATGAGAAAGCTTCATTATAAAAGGCTACTCTCAGTGGATAATGCTCAAGATTGTCCTAAGTAATTCATGCACAGTGAACATCGGGGCATGGCACCTGAACCGCATGTTCGAGAATTCGCTACCAAAAGGTCCCAGTAAAAGATAAATAAATATAAAGGTCGAAGCCTCGAGAAGAAGTAGCTACGTATAAGCTTCTTCATCTAAAAGCAAGCTAACGTAGCGGCAGCGGAGAAAGAAAAAATGTCAAACTGCGTGCTCAACAGCCTTTATTCAAGTAAAAAAAATTATACAACTAACTATGGAACTAGAAGCGAGTGTTCTTACCCATAACAGGCTTGACAACCTAAGATGGGTAAAATGAAACAGCTCTACTGGTCAAATAAAATTATCTTTCTAGACCCAACAATGTCAAGTTCTAGCTTCTCCAGTGAGGAACTCAAAATTGTATATGCAAGAGTGCACCGAGTCCTCAAAGTTGCTAAGGAGAAAGGACTGATGAAAAGAAAATAATAAAATCCTGTCATCAGGGAGGCTAGAGTTGCTCATCCAAGGAGACCTCCTCCTACAACCCCGACAGGATGTCAACCAATTCAAGTATTGCACGGTGAGCATCGAGGCGTAACTCTTGGACCACAGGTCCAAGAATCCATCATCAAAAGGTCCGGGTAAAATTGGAGGCCAAAGCCTCGAAGTGAAACTGCCTTAAAGAAAGACAATGGCATGACATTTGGACTGTACTCCCTGAGATCCACCATAAATAAAATTTCTCAAGAATGGATACTTAAGAAAAATAATATATGTGATGAAATTCCTGATGGTCGACTCCTTGGAGAGTCATCCAGGGGATCCCATCGCCTACCAGCTCATTAATTTCAAAGGCGAAAGTCCAATGCTCCTAATCAACTATCGATATCTAAAGAAGTATTATACATAAGTTTTACTTGAAAATTCTCTTTTAACACAAGAATGCATTTCCAAGATAAAATAGACCCCCCCCCCTATTAGACAGGGGGCATTTTATAGATTTTTAGGTCGACATTGCGCCTAAGGTCGAAATCCTCAAATGAATGAATGATTATAATGATTAATGTAAGTCTCATATGACCATTATAAGTGTAAAAATGAAAATAATTTTGAGGTCATCATACTTGTGAAATATTGCAAAGATCCCTGTGTTCAATAGGGGGCATTTTTTAAAAAAAATTAAAGTAAAATGTGAGGCTCTCCCTGTGAAATAGGTGCCTTTTGTTGTATTTGGATTGACATTGCACCTAAGGCCGAGATCCCCATATATGTATTCAATTTATGTATTTAAAGTTTACAAGTCTCAAAGTTTTCCTGACCAAAAAGAAAAATTTCAAGTCTGCAAACTTCAACAAATCAAGTTGGAAACTCATCTTCCATCCATACATCAAATCTAAGGCTCAAGTGGGTGCATAAGGTTAGACTCAACACACTCAAATATGGTCAAATTGCTAACATGTCTACTTACTCAATACCCTACAAGGCCACAATAAGAGATCTCCAATCTCATTAGCTCGATGATAAAATCCTCCAACAATTACTCAATTCCAAGACTCAAGTGCGTTCGTAAGGTCAGACTCAACACGCCCAAATATGGCTTAGTTGCTGACAGGTCCACTTACTCAATATCCCACAAAGGTCATAGTAAGAGATCATCTTACTTCATTAACTCAAAGACAAGGGCATTTAAATCTCAAATCCTTCCAACTTTGTGAGTTCAAGTGGCCCAGACTGTGAGATCATCCATAATGGTTGTAAGATCATTTTTCAAAATCCAACAAAAAGATCCTCACTCAAGAAGGCACTAAGCCAAGTTTTGTATAAATATTAAATGAGAAATATCAACTCCTTCAACAAGTCTATTAAAGCAGAAAACAAAGACCGAAGGATACTCTTCTTCAGCAAGTCCAAACAAGAAAAAAGCAAAGGATCGAAGAAGTCATCCCAATGTTCATACAAAGCCAAAGGTTGAACTAAGGGAGTCATGTCATCAACATGTCCGTTACGTGCAAAGTACAGGACTGATGCCTCTTCGCCATTGACCCAACAAAAGCTCTAAGGGCTAGGTCACCGGTAGACATTCTTCTATAAACCAACAAAAGTAGAAAGTTGGGGCAGAAGGTAATTTCGTATCACTTGACAAGTCTTCAAGAAAATTCAGGACTTTCCTTCATCAAATCCATCAAGGCATGAAGCCAGATAGAAAAAAAAATATAAGATATGAATCCCACAGATAAAGTCTTCTATGAGTCCATCAAAGTACTAAAGCATAGGACCAAAGATGTTCTCATCTCACCAACAAGTCATCAACTCCATCAAGTCCACTAAGGCACGAAGCCAGGACAGGAAAAAATACAAATTTCAAATTTTGAGATTGGATCTTCAACAAGTCTTGCATAAAATATAGGATTGAAGGAATTCTCATCTCAGCAACAAATCAACAATTCTATTAAGTCCACCAAGGCACAAAGCAAGGACAGGAGAAAAATATAAATTTTAAACTCTCAAGATGATGTTTTCAACAAGTCTGAAAGTACAAAGCATTGGACCAAAGACATTTTAAATTCTCTCAACAGTAACTGTGAAAGCCCCCCTGTTAGACATGGGACATTTTTATATATTTATCTAAATTGACATTGTGCTTTAAGTCGTGATCCTTAGATAGATACATATTATGATTGAAAAACATATCATGTCTATTTGGTAGCAAAGGAAATCAAGCTTCATAATATATTTCTGAACTAATCTGCAATCTCCCTATTATATAGGAGTCTTTTTTTTTATAATCAAGGTTGTTCAATCCTCTCCTGTGAAACATGAGGTCTTCTTGCATATGTATTCAGGTTGACATCGAACTTTATGTCGAGATATCTGAACATATCTATAATTGTTATTATTAAAGTTGTAGGCTCTTGCAAGGATAAGAAGAATCTACTTCCATGCATGAAAAGATAGCCTTAAATATCAAAATTTTATCTCCTAGATTTGTCAAATTTAGAAGATCAAGTTAGAAGAACTCCCAATTTCATAAACATTAATCAACTAAGTTTAAAAAACATCAATCTCTACATCCTAAAGTCTAGGATATTGATGGGTTCTAAAGGTCTAACTCAACAAACCCATAAATGGTCGAGTTACTGATGCTCTCCTCGCTCAACAAGCTGCAAGAAAAAGGCCACAATGAAAGATCCCATGTTCATTTGTCTGATGACCAAACCACCAAGCCACCACAGCTTAGGTTGAAGACCCGAGTAGGTTCTAATTGTCAGACCCAACAAGCCCACAAATGGCCGAGTTACTGATGCTCTCCTCACTCAACAAGCCAAAAGAAAAAGCCACAGTGAAAGAACCCCAGCTCGTCAGTCCAATGATGATAGATGTTCAATCTTAGACCAGATCTAGCTTAGTGACTACAAGCAATCAGAATCCAAGAGATCTTTCTGCTTGATCGATAGACCAAGACAATCTGAGAAAACTCTCAATTCAAAGCTCCCTCAAGTCAATCTTTATATTGCCTGCAGGGTGATATTTTAATCTATTCTTAAATGATCTGATCAAACACAAAGAACAGATCAAAGCCAATCTCCTCATCAAGTCCATCAAAGCAGAAAGCACAGGACCGAGGGAATAATTCTATAGTTTATACAAAGCCGATGGTCAACTAAAGGAATTTTATAGTTATTCAGTCTGTTAAAGCACACATTGCTAGGCTGATAACTCAATGTTGACTAATATAAGCTAGAAGACTGGGTCATCTATATGCACCCTCCAATGAGTACATCAAAGCAGCAAGCACAGGACTTAGGGCTTACATACACCTCCTGATAACTCAATATGGACAAATCAAGTCAATCCTTCATCAAGTCCATCAAGCTTAAAGCTTGGAGAAATTTTAATCCCAAAGTGAACAAATCAATCCCTCCATGAAACCAAATCAAGCATGAATTTAGGGTTGGAAATTGAATCTACAAAGACACAAAAGCAAGGAGACTAATTAGTCAAAGTTTTGAAAATGGAAACTTCTCTTTAGCAAATTTAGTATGCTAAAGAAAGAAGTTCCAAAAAGTTCTTGAAGATTTTTTGGTTTTGATTTTGGAGACTTCACTTAACAAATTTGAGTATGCTAAATGAAGTTCCCAAATATGTGTTTTGAATTTTTGATTTAGTTTTGGTTTTGAAAATGGAAAATTTTCCTTAGCAAATTTGGTATGCTAAGAAAAGAAGTTCCAAAAGTGCTTGAAAATTTTTGGTTTTGACTTTGGAAACTTTACTTTGGTTATGAATATTCACGGAATTAAAAAAAATCTCTAATTATTAGAACAACTAGGTTGCTATAATGGATCGGCATTTCCCAAATTTAGTTCTTCACCTACAAAGAAACGGTCGTAACGGTCACTAATGCCAGAGTAAATAGTAGTGCTTGAAGCAATATAATAAAAATAAATAAATAAATAATAGTGCTATTTTCTTAAAAGTCCAATCTATCCCACGCGCCGCAATCCACGAGATTTTGTTACGAATATTCATGGAATTAGAGAAAACCAGTTGATCAAAAACTTTATAAAATTATGATTAGTTATTTTTTATATCTTACTACTAATAGACCTAATATTATGTTTACGGTATATTTATGTGCTCATTTTTAGGCTGCTTTTAAAATGAAGTATGATTAGCTCTTTTTTATATCTAACTGCTAGTAGACCTGATATTATGTTTATGGTATATTTATGTGCTCATTTTTAGGCTGCTTTTAAAAGAATCTCATTTAAGATTTCTACATTGTAGCAAGAAATTATGATTTTAAAAGACTCCCATAAGCCCCTCTACTAAACTTGATTTAGATGAGGCAAGAAAACTAGTTGATCAAAAACTTTATAAAAGTATGATTAGACCCTAAATAAATAATAGTTCATTATATTCAGATGTTTGATCTTGATCTTCTTCATGTAGTTGTGTGTTCTATATTTGATCTTCATTATTATGCTTTTGCTTGATATTTAATGTTTGTGTTGAATCAACTTTATGGCTCTTATCCAATGAAGCAGAGAGTAAATGGTGGAAGAAGCTCTTATCCATTCGACAAGTCAATCAGAACAAATCGGTCAATCCTATCATTAAGCTTGATCAAAATGAGGAATCATAATAATGGCAAATCCCATCAAAGCCCCAAAGCTATTGAAATTAAAGCTGAAGTGCTTCAAGATCCATGGCCAGCATAAAGCGTCAACTAATTTTCTCCAAACATGACTCACTCCATACGTGAATCATATTTATTAGCATTTGTTGACCTCCATATATACTACATAAGTTGAGTCAAGCTCACAAGATAATTTGATGGACTTCAGATGAAAAAGCACATAAATCAAAATTGAAATACACTGGATGTCACCAAAAGTAGATCAAATAATCTTCGATTGATGAACAGACTTTATCACCGCATTCAGAACATCAAAATTGGTCAAAATTTAGATCTTGCATAATCCAATAGTCAGTTAATTAAGAGGTTGAGTCGTCAAAGCGCTACATGCATATCGGAGTCAAGAGGCTGTGATGATGCCTAAATGATCACCGTTCATAAAATTGATCATGTCGTTAGCTTCAAAATGCTAAAAACTATCAAATGAGACTATTCATGCTCAATTCAGATGAGTCTGTGCAAATATCGAATGATCAAAAGTGACAACATGCAAATCGAAGCTGAAATACACTCGACGTCGGCATAATTAGTTGAAATAATCTCTAGATGACAAATGGAACTTTATCGTCACATTCAAAACATTAAAATTGCATAATTCAATGGTCAATCGATCAAGAAAGAAGTTCGTCAACATGCTGACATGCATATCGAGGTTGAGAAGCCACGATGTTGCACAAACAAACGAGAGTAGTAATGTGTTAAAATGATCATGCAGTTAGTGTTAAAATGTCGAAACCTATCAAACGAGAGTATCCACACTCGATTTGGATGAGTCTGCGTGAACGTTAAGTGGTCAGAAGTAATAATGTGTATTTTTGAATCCAATTTGGCACCAAATTGAAACAAATGACCTCCAATCACAAAATGGACTGCATTATTGCATCTAGAACATCAAAATTACCTAGAATAGACATCCAATTTGATTAAGATTATTGCACTTAAAATTTTGTCAAAATTAGCATGTATTTCAAGATAAATCTACATAATTATCTCTTAATCACATCTGGTCAACACCTTGGAACTTGCAGCCTCCCATCCCCATACCTCCACCTCCCATTTAGCCAATAATAGGCCACCAAGTCACCTTTCCCATACTACCCACATGAAGACTTCTTATTTCCCTATCTTCTCGTTCATCCGATACACACAGGCAAGGCCAAAAACATCAAAAAAAACCCACAGACTTTCTTTGTCTCCCTAGAAAGTAACCTTATAGTCATTGTCAACCCTTCTGTTCAGAATGAGCTTGAAGCCAAATGCAAGGTCCAACACCTCATGTCAATTCCTCTCTGACTCAAAATATCTATTTCATCGAATGTTTAGGTACAGGCTTTTGGAGGAGGAGCAGAACAAGCTTGACTATGTCTTAGCTCCTTCTGTGGAAAACTTCCTGGAGTGCAAGCTGCAAACCCAGGCCATCAAGTCTAGAATAGCCAAATCCATTCACCATGCTAGGGTCTTAATCAGGTAGCACCATATTCGGGTTGCAAGGTAGGTGGTGAACATTCCATCGATCATCAAGCAGAAGAACCTGGGAGCTGTAGCCAAGAAGGTCGTCGATATGTCAGCGACGAAGCATAAGCATGATTTCTTCTATATTCCAGATACACTACAAATTCTTCTCTGATAACTTTAAAATCCATCTAAGAAGTCTCTAGTCTACTCTAATATACTTGCTTGGATGGGGTTGTTGATTACTTACTCTGAATATGGTATTTTTGAAGTTAAATGTAGTTTTTCTAGTAAGGTCAATTAATTTTGACTTTAATTTTGATATTGAGAGCTCATCTGCAAGAATTCCTTATGGCTAGTTTAGAGACTCTAAAAAAAACTACATCCTTTATTTGATGCAGAGATTGGACCCTCCATGGGAATGTCAATGGATCCTTACAACTCAATATGGTATCAAATGAAGGAGCTGTCAATTCATTGAGTAGGTCTTGTGGAGTTTACAGCTTCTCTGAATATGGCTTGGAGAACCGAACAAGTGGGATTTTTGATGACATAGGCAATAGCGAACAAGCATATCATTGTTCTTTTTGTGAGATGCATGTTTTTGGATCCATCAGATGTGGGTCAAATAGTGTTGTTTACAAGACCATTCAAATAATAATTCACATAATTTTAGCTTTGAAGAGGATTAATGTCATCTTTGAAAAAGAGAAAAGGCAACAACTTCTTGATGAGGTAAAGACATTGTGCAAACAGCTTGCTTTCAAGGACTCATTGAATTTTTTGGGGATATTATACCCGTGAATTAGGGTAGATAAACAACACACTCGAATATGTGGATGAAGGTTCACAGATAGATGGTCTGTTGTTATAAAAAAAAGTTTATACCAAGCCAATCCTTTAAAATAGTTCATAAATTGTTGTTGGCACTTAATGTTTACATGGAGAAAGGCGTTTGGTTCACAGGGACATAAAATCGGCAAACTTGCTCATAAATCTTAAAGGAAAGACTGAGATTTTTGATTTTGGTGTAAGTGCAGCATTAAACAACTCAATTGCCATGGTGTTTCAAGACCTCATCATGCTTAAAAAAGCATGATGAGTTTGAAGACCCCTTTGCACTCAGAAGAGCATGGCAGGTTTGAAGATTATGGTCGCAGTGTCGAAAGACACCGAACGCTATGCTTAGAGGAGTGTGGCGGGTAGGTCAAAGCGCTCCTGATGCAGCCCCCTATGCGAGGATGACGCCAAGAGGCTGTCAAAATTTTGTAGATTATGGACAAAAAAATTCAAATTGAACAAATTAATAGAATATTTGAAGTATAAATCAACAATTAAATTAAATGCTAACTTTTGAGATAAAATAATGAACTTGTAAAAAAAATTAAATTCAAGTGAAACTTATAATTCAATGCTCATTTATATGCATGAATATAACTTTTCAAAGAACTATTGAATTGCTATATCTTATACATCAAAATGTATGAGATTTGTGCTATACTTGAATGCCCACCTTCAAGTTAGAAGAGAACTCAAGCAAAATTTGCAAGGAGCTTGCAGTGGAGCTATGTAGTTTGCTAATGAGCATGATCAGTTCTTCTTAATAAATGATTAGATCACTTTATATCATGAATTAAGCAATTTGAAGATAAAAAAAAGACTTGAACGAGATTCATAATAAACTTGAAGGCTAGATGAAGTGTTTGGACAAATATTCTATCGAGCAATTAGATTATGTGACCCATCACAATCAATGCATTGAAGTAATTCAAAATGAAATATGAATAAGATTTGCTATGAGTTTGGAAGCTCATTGATATACATAACAAGAATATGTTGACCTCATTTTTAGGATGAGCTCTCAACACCTCCATTTTAGGCATAGGACTTCTCTTAGACTTTAAGAGTTCCTTAGTCTTAAGACACATCAAGTGATTAGGTGGACACTCTCACCTAGCCCTTGAAGACTTAGAAGAGTTATCCATACAAATAGGTCATGCCTTAGGGGTGTTAGAAAATTCTCCTGCCCTTTAACTTAACCCATTCCTCACTTTTCTTCTTTCAAGTCAAACCCCAAATCAATTCCATTTGATTTTCTCAAACTTAAATCAATTCATGATTGAAATTCTTGATTGAAATCCATGATTGAAACCCAATCAAAATCCATAAAAAATTCCTAAGTCCTTAACCCTTTCTTAAGGACTTAACCAAAATCATGATCTAAACTTATTCAAATCTTTGAGAATTTCTCATGCTCCATTTATATTCTCATTTATATTCACATAAATAAATGAATAATAAATTCAAACCCATCAAATCAAATTCAAAATTCATAATCAAATCATGAAAATTTCCTTAAGTCCCTTTAATTTTCCATTAAAGGACTTAGCCAAAATCAATCCTAAATCTTGATCAAACCTATTCAAATCCTTGGGATTTTCTCAAAACTTATTTATATCCTCATTTATATTCTCATATATAAATGAAATATAAATATAACTCAATCCAATCAAATACAAAAATTAAATTTCAAATTAAAAATACTTAAAATTCCCTTAGATCCCTTAATTTTTCATTAATGGATTTAACCTAAACTTTGATCAAACCTATTCAAATCATGGGATTTTCTCAAAATATATTTGTATTCTCATTTATGCTTCCATATATAAATGAAATACAGATATAAATCAATCAAATCTAACTCAAAAATTAAATTTTAAATTAAAAATTTCCTTAAATACTTTAAATTCCCTTAAGGCATAATTAGTGGATTTTCCTTATGATTAAGTTGTATTAAGGTGAGATCCAATGAGTAGGGGTTTTATGTAGTGTAGCCCTTCCTTTTTTTATGTTAGTATAGTTTTGAATATGGGTTGGTAAGATGTAGGGTTCATTTGAAAAGAACCCAACACTTACTTAATATCAAACCCTATTCATCCCTATGATCTCATCTAAGAAGGATTTCCTACACTTGCATGAATAAATTTCATAAACAAAAATGAAACTATTAAACAACTTTTGCATATTCTTTTTCTATTTCATTTCATTTATATGCATGTTAGTACTTAATGAAAGTGATATATTAGTCTGGACAACCCCGAGGTTGTGAGGCTTTAAGTAGCCCTAGGTAGGTCGTGTACCTTACACCGCTAGTTAACAAAGACGTTGTACTCACTTATGCATTTCTTACTTTCAAGCATGCATGTGAAATTTTGGATAAGGAAAATCTTTCCTACTTAAGAAAAAGCATACACATTTAATTTCTAAATTTTCTTAAATGGATTCTTAGCATGCATCATAAAGTGTGTTAACTATTCTCATTTGCATGTATAGATATGCTTAGGGTCTATCCATATGCATGTTATATATGTTGGGAAAGAATTGAAGTAATGTATGTTATGTGAATTTTGATTCATTTTTCTTAATCTTAAAATATCTTTCTTTTTGAATAGGTTTGTTTAGATTTTGTCTAAACTTAGGATTAATTAAAAGATGTAATTAAAATATTCACCTAAATGAAATTAAAATGTGAACTTACCTTAGAAATTACTTAAGGATTAGGGAAGGAAAGAGAAGTTCTCTTCTCTTTCCCTCTCTTCATACCTTAGTAATTAATTGTAGGTTTCACTTAAACTAAATTAAAACATGAAATAAAAATAACCAAAAATACTTAAACAACTTAAATGAAACCCTCCTTTAAGTTGAATATGTTCTTCACACTTATAAAACTTAAACCTAATGTCCTAACTTAAGCATACCACACAAATCTTCAGAGCACACGTATTACCCTAAGTCACCACTTCTAGCCTTAGGTTAGGTCGGTGCATGGCTTGATGTTATATTTTATTTTGTCATGAATGTTTTAGACTAGATGTTAGGGTGTATGCTCATAGAATGAATGGTAGGACATGCTTAGTCTAATTATTCTTTTCTGCAGGGGATTGTGCTAAAGGGGTGCTATCATAAATAAAAATATAAATGCTTCTTGCTTGTAAGTGCTTTTACCCCTTAACATAATCCATAGGCTAGGTGGACTTAGTCACCAATGTGTGGGGTGATAACTCAATATACATGATTGGTATTTATGTGGTGTCATTTGACTAACCTTTATTTTGTAGGTGTTAATTAGATTTATGCTTTTCCTTTTCATGTAAAAGTTTTTATATTTAGGATGTTAGAATGAATTATTATGGGGGATTAGGATGAGCAATGGTCATAAGATCCCATCTTATGCACCATGTGAAGCCTTGGGGCATCAACAATCCAACCATCCAAAGGAAGAACCAAAGAAGAAAAGAAAGAAAGATGAAAAAAGAAAGAAGAATAAAGCTTGAAGACCCCCTTAACAATGAATTCCTTTGCTAAATTATAATTCAATTCATTTGTAATCCATGTTGTATAAGGGTAGAGCTCGGCTACCTAAATTCGATATTTTTGGGTTTTTAATGTGGTACCCGACCACAAACAGCCATTTATTCTTTTTTGTGCTAGTTTTATAAATTGATTGATATTTGTTTAACTTGCGCATTAAGTGGCATGATTTTCCTAGTTTCTTCCTTGCTTTATGTATGGCCTGGATGTGGATTATGCTCTTTAGAGAAAAATAAATCTTTTACCCAACTTAATAATTCAAATTAAAACTAAATAACTCATAACCTCACCTAAAGCTTAGGATTAAAAATCAAGATAAAAGAATTAGCAACCCCTTAGTTGGATGAGCATCTCTTTATAATATCATGCACAAATTCATCTTATTTCACTCTTGAATGGAGGGCTTCCATCTTTGCTAGAGAACGGCTTGACCTTTAAGGGTCGTGGTGGAAACTCAACTCCTACCTTCTCACTGATTTTGGCCAGTAACCTACTTTCTCATGCATTAGTCATAAAACTCCTATTATCCTGAGTCAAAAGGATTGTCCAAAAATGAAATTTGAAATGCATTAGATTTAGGTCATTTGAAGCATGTCCCTTTTACATGATCTAGTCTCTTTTGGGAGTGAGTTTAAGGACTTAGCTTCTTTCTAAATAAAAATATCTTAGCTATCTTGCATGATGAACTAACAAAATGAGTGCTAAAATTGAACTCATGCTTTTACAAATAATACATGCATCCAACAATTCTTTTACTAATCTTTCTATTTCTATTTTTTGAAAATATGGGTAGCAATAAGGCCTAATTTTTATTAGTTTAGTCTTTATTACCAAATTAATTTTATGATCTATATAGTGTTGAGATGGAAGTTCAATTGGAATTTAAAATACAATTTGAAAATCATTAATCACTACTTGAAGTTGCACAAACACTGTTTGTATCCATTCTTGATCTTCTTGTTGAGTCGAGCATGCTTGTAATTCAAAACATGGTGCTATAGAATCTTAAGACATTAATAATTTGAAACACAATTTGAAAATCATTAATCACTACTTGAAGTTGCACATACACTGTTTGTAACCATTCTTGATCTACATCATTCGGTTCAACCCCCAGTTTAACCCGGTTGAACCATTGAACTTTGACCTCTCTGTTTTTCGATTCTTTATCCAGTCTGACTTTCACAACCTTGGAATATGCACTTCATTTCAAAAAAATATTGGAGTTAAATGTTAATTATCCTTTTACATTAAATATGCATGTAGTGATGTGATGGGATACTGCAAGACACAAAGGAGAATGAACACAAACAAATAAGAAAGTTTTCACAATGGCATAAAGATTTTCAAATGAATTGAAGAGACCAACATTGTAATGATGAAAAGCAAGAAAGTAAATATAAGGTGAAAGGCATTGGTTGAAGGAGGGGATAAGGGGAATTAATTTTCTATTATAAAATATAGCTATAATATTTGAAATTAGTTTCAAGTTATTGAAACTAATAGTTGTAATTAGTTAGCATCAACAATAATTGTTTTGTAGCTTTATGCAATTATAATCTAGGATCAAAGTATATAAATAAAAGAATAGCCTTAGCAAGGGGTAGAGAAAAATTACTTCCATAATTCTTGATTCTCTTGATTCCTCTTCTTATTCTTTCATTTCTTCTAGAGTTGGGCAGCTCGAAGTATCTTGGACAAGTGGTACCCATCATTGGTGCTTTCGTTGTCATCTACAACAAGAATTATTGAATTGGTAATATCATTAAAAGATCAACCATGGCTGAGGGTACCTGAACATTGATAAGATCTTTGGAAGATTGCTCGACACGTTTATCTAAATCAAAAGAACAATAAATAACATTGACAATGTTTCTCAATGAGATTTCAAGAAGGCTTTCTGCGATTGAAGAAATAATATAAATAATAAGTTTCAAACCTCATGAAGCAATTGGTGGAGATGAAAGTGCATCGGCCTCTAGTAAGATAGTTGAAAGTAATTCAAGAATTACTTCCACATCAATGAACATGTGTGCAATGAAGATAGATATGCCTCATTTCAATGGGGATAATCCTCAAGATTAGTTGTTTAAAGTTGATCAATTCTTTAATCACTATAATGAAACAGAGGAACAACATTTTTGATTGCATCAGTTTACATGGATGGACCAACCTTAAGCTAGTGGCAATGGATGCGTATTAATAAACAATTGAGTACTTGAGCATTGTTTAAAGAAAGCATTCGTCAACATTTTGGTCCATCACCATATCACAAATTGAAAGGAGAATTGGCTAAAATACATCAATCTTCTATAGTCCAAGAATTTTATAATTATTTCAACAAGATTGCAAATGATATTTTAAATATTCCCCCTTCTTTTTACAAAATTGTTTTGAATCTGGGCTATGTGTTAATATAAATCGAGAAGTGAGTGTCACAACCACAAACATTTTTTCAGGCTTTTCAATTAACCAAATTGATGGAAGATAGGCTGGCGAACAAGTTGAAGCAAGATAATCAACAAAGAAACATGAACCTTCAATCAGTAAAATTGATGGATCCAATTTAACCTGCACCAATTTTGGGGCATGGAGATTCGATATATGCTAATAAATCAAACTTTCCAATGCATCATTTAACACTGAGTCAATTGGAAGAATGGAAGAACAAGGGACTTTATTTTCATTGTAATGATAAATTCCATCAAGGACATGTACATAAATCTAAACTTTTTATCTAGATGGTTGTAATGAGATGAACCAAATGAGGATCATAGTACAACAGATGACAACAACAATGGTCAACACTCTAAATTGTATCTAAAAATTAGTTTTAATTATTTCACTAGTCATTCTAATCTAAGAATATTAAGATGTAAGGAATAATTGGTAACAATAGTGGTTCTACTCATCATTTCATCCAACATAAATTCAGCCAAATATTAGAAAAATCGATGGAACCCACATCTTATTTTTAAGTTTTAGTGGGAAATGGAGAAGTTTTGCATTACAATGGAATATGTCCTCAAGTACCAATTAAAATCCAAGGACATTTATTTTATATTGATTGTTATTTACTCCCAAATTAGGTGTTGATTACATCCTAAGAGACAATGCTTAAGAAGCTTGAACCTTGTCTTATAGATTACAAGAATCTTACTATGGAGTTCTCTTTGAATGGAACTTCCATCAAATTAATTGGTGATCTAACTGTAGAATTATGCATATTCGACTACAATAATTACTATATTAATGTCTCAAGATTCTATAGCCTCATGTTTTAAATTACAAGCATGCTCGACTCAACCCGAACGACCTGGATCAATGAACTCCGCATCAGATCCAAAGTCAAAATTACCTAGAGTAGATATTCAATTTGATTAAAGTTTTTGCGCTTAAAATTTCATCAAAATTAGCATGTATTTCGAGATAAATCTATCTAATCATCTCTTAATTGCACCTAATCAATACCTTGGAACTTGCAGCCACCCATCCCATACCTCCACCTCCCATCCAACCAATAATAGGCTGCCACATCATCCCTCTCTCTCTTTACCACCCTCTCCAACCAATGGAAAGCCACCAAGCCTCATGACCCATGCCTTAACACATGAAACAAATGGATAGATATTTTTCCATTGTAATATGTTTGGAGATGTTTCATGAAGAATTTGCATGCTTGAGGAGCTATTTTGAATGTGTACTATTTATACTCTTATGAGGGTACACCGCATTTTTTCAATTTTTTCAACTCTAATGCTTGTCATATGTTTAGTATATCCCATTGTAAGATTTTGGAAGTGTTTCATGAAGAATTTTCTAGTTTTTGGGGTTGTTTTGCATGTGTACTTTGTGTAATCTCATAAGGGCACACCCATTTTTAAAATTTTTAATTATGGGGCTTGTCATATGTTTACTATATCTCATTGTAATCTATTTGTAGATGTTTTATGAAGAATTTGATGATTTTATGAGCTATTTTGCATGTGAACTCTGTGTACTCTGAAAAGGGTACATCCCATTTTTTCAATTTTTCAACTCTGGTGCTTGTCATATGTTTAGTATTTCCCATTGTAAGCTATTTGGAGATATTTCATGAAGAATTTCTTAGTTTTTTGGGCTATTTTGCATGTGTATTATGTGTACTCTCATGAGAGTATAAAGAAGTTTTCTAAAATTTTCAATTATAGGACTTGTTATATGTTTATTATATTCTATTGTAAACTATTTGGAGATATTTCATGATGAATTTGCTAGTTTTTGGAGCTATTTTGTATGTATACTATGTGTACTCTATGTACTCTGTGTACTCTGTGTACTCTCATGAAGGTACACCCTTTTTTAAAATTTTTTCAACTTTGTGGCTTATCATATGTTTAGTACATCCCATTGTAAGATGTTTTGAGGTGTTTCATGAAGAATTTCCTAATTTTGGGGCTATTTTGCATGTATACTCTGTGTACTCTCATGAGAGTATAGAGAATTTTTCTAAAATTTTCAATTATGGGGTTTGTCATATGTTTACTATATCCTATTGTAAGCTATTTTGAGATATTTCATGATGAATTTGATGGTTTTTAGAGCTATTTTGCATATATACTTTGCATACTCTCATGAGGGTACACTCCATTTTTTTCAATTTTTTTAACTATGGGGCTTGTCATATGTTTAGTATATCCCATTGTAAGATGTTTGGAGGTGTTTCATGAAGAATTTTTGGTTTTTGGGGCTATTTTGTATGTGTACTATGTGTACTTGTTGACCTCATTTTTAGTATGAGCTCTCAGCCCCTCCATCTTAGACATAGGACTTATCTTAGGCTTTAATAGCTCCTTAATCTTAAGACACATCTAATTATTAGTTGGACACTCAACCTAGCCGTAGAAGACTTAGAAGAGTTAACCATAAGAATAGGTCATGCCTTAAGGGTGTTAGGAAAATTGCCTACCCTTAGTTTAAACCATTCCTCACTTTCCTTCTTTCAATTCAAACTCCATATCAATTCTATTTGATTTCTTCCAAACTCAAATCAAATCCATTATCAAAATCCATGATTAAAATCTATGATTGAAACCCATGATCAAAATCCATCAAAATTCTAAGCCCAAATTTTTCCTAAGTCCTTAATCTTCTTAAGAACTTAACCAAAATTATGATCCAAACCAATTCAAATCTTTGAGATTTTCTTACAATTCATTTATATTTTCATTTATATTCACCTATATA
This sequence comes from Cymbidium sinense, assembly GCA_021442155.1. Lineage (NCBI taxonomy): Eukaryota > Viridiplantae > Streptophyta > Magnoliopsida > Asparagales > Orchidaceae > Cymbidium > Cymbidium sinense. The sequence continues at coordinate 34,541,185 of CM038226.1, read as the reverse complement.
AATGAAATATAAATATAAATTAATCAAACTAAATTCAAAATTCCAACTCAATTCATGAAATTTTCCTAAGTCCCTTAATTTTCCATTAAAGGACTTATCCAAAACCTTAATCAAACTAACTCTAACTCATGGGATTTTCTCAAAACTCATTTATATTCTCATTTATATTTACATATATAAATGAAATATAAATATAAATCAATCAAACTAAATTTAAAATTCCAACTCAATTCATGAAATTTCCTAAGTCCCTTAATTTTCCATTAATGAATTTAGCTAAAATCTTGATCAAACCATCTCAAAGTCATGGGATTTTCTCATAACTCATTTATATCCTCATTTATATTCACATATATAATAAAATGTAAATATAAATCAATCAAACCAAACTCAAAAATTCAAACTTCAAACTCCAAATTTTTCCTAAGTCCTTTAAAATCCTTCTTAATGGACTTAGCCCAAATCATGATTAAAACCACTTCAAATCCTTGAAATTTTCTAATGAACCATTTATATTCTAATTTATATTCACACATATAAATGAAATATATATTCAAACAATCAAATCCAATTCCAAAAAAATTAAACTCAACTCCACTCAAAATCTAATCTAAGCCTTTCAAGTCAAAATCTTGAACTTAGCCAAATGAATTTCAAATCAAGCCAAACTCTTGATTTTCTCTCATGAATCAATCAACCCTACAATCATGAACTCATATATAAACACAAAACTTCAATCAATCAATCCAAGTCAAAATCAAAGCCAAAATTCCTTCATATTCATCCTTTGAATATGAAATTATCAAATGAATCAGAACTCATTTGACTTCAAACCACTTGTAAATGGATTTAAATTTCAATCATAAGTCCATATACAAGTTCAATCAAATTCAAATCAAGCTTTGACCAAGCCATTTGACCCACTTAGGCTCACTTGACCCAAAGTGACCTAAAGTACCCTTATGAGCCAAATTCAAATCCTAACCAAATTGGATTGAACCAAACTCATGTATCCCTCTCTTCAAGATTAACAATCATCATGGGATAATCAATCAATCAAATTGGGTCAACCAAGTCAACACTTAGCCTAAAATGAAATCTAACATAGCCAAATTCACCATAGGCCAAATTATTTAAAACCATTGATCTAAGTTCACTCATGATCTATGTTTGAACTTGACCAAGTCAACATTTGAGCCAAACCTAGCCCAATTGGCCACTTGACCCAAGTTGACCCATTTTGACCTATAGGGTCAAAATGTGTCAAAACTTGATTTAAGCCAAATTGATCTGAACCAATGGGTCAAGTTCATTCCAAATCACTTACGAAACTTGATCAAAGCCTCAATTGGCCAACTAGACCAAACCTAGCCTAGTTGACCTTAGACCCAACATGACCTAAAGGGGTCATGTTGAGCCAAATTTGAACTTAACCAAAATTGATTGAAAACAAAGATACCAATCCACTCCATATGACTAACCTAACCTAAACCTACTTTTGACATACCTCAAATAGATCAAATGGGTCAAATAGGTCAACTTGACACATTTGACCTAAATGAAGTCATATGAGCCAAATTCAAAACTATACCAAATTATACCAAACCAAAGCCACCAAAATATTTCAAATGGTCATATGAACTTGACCCAACCCTTGGTTTGACCCAATTTGACCAATTGGTCAACTTGACCCAAGTTGACACATTTTGACCTAAATGGGTCAACCTGAGCCAAACCCTATCAAATGAATTTCAAATCTCATGAAACTTGGCCAAACCTAGTTCTCCACATATCCAACATATCCAAAGTGGAAAATCAGCAAAATGACTATCCTACCCCTAGGCCATAAAACAAATTTTGGCTTAATCCCTGGGTAATTTGGTCATACCCTCTTCATATTCACTTGAGGCTTTCCTAAAAGCTCAAGGGGACTTAATGTAGAGTGGTTCACCCAACCCGATGGGTTTGGGTCAGCCCAATTGCCCCCTAGACCAAACCCTATCCCATGGGTCTCTCAATTCAAACTCCCTCTCCCACTCAATTTCAAGCACATGGGAGGTTGGCATTCCACTCAAGGCCTCAAACCGACCATGTGTAAGCATCTAATTGATCAAACAACCCTCCCATTGTGATCAATTAGATCAAAATGGCAAAATGGCTTGCGGCCATCCGATCCTTCAAGGGGGACATAAACTCCCCCTAATTGAATTCAAATCCATTATTCCTCAATTCGACTAAGCCCTAGAGAGTTTTAGGAATCATCAGAGAGCATTCCTAAGCTTCCTAGGAGAGAATTGAAATCAAGCTTTCTCTTTTTTCTTCCTTAGAAAATAGGGGAGCTCCTCTCATATTCAAACTTCCTCTTCACTCAATTCTACTTCAATTGCATTTGCATACTTCATCAGGGAGCTAAGTCGAGTGCACCCAAGCTTCCATTTGAGTTCTCACAAAGGAGGAGTTGAATTAGATCAAAGCTGCAAAGGGGAGCAATTCACACAACCTCAAGAGCTCATTCTTCCAACACAGCTTCATCTCAACAAGATGAAGCTTCTCTAAGGGAATCGATTGTCGGTGATTACCTCTGATGAGGTATGAACTTTTCTAACCACCTAGCATAGGAGGTGTTGGTCCTTTGTGAAGAAAATTTTCAATTCAAGTGAATCCCACCGTTGGATGTGCCGCTATTTGTCTTTAGATGGTGTGGGTTAAGTTTGGTTTGAATCCGAGCTCAATCGAGCTCGAATCTTTCCTATATCATGGACGGTCTCTGTTGATCAAGGGGGAAGAACTGGGGAGATCTCAACCGTCCATTCGCATATTTTGGATGGACGACTGAGATAATTCCCACATTTAAATTTCTTTATATCCTTTTTTAAAACTGCAAGGAGATCTCTGGTTGTCTGATCTTTGATCGAACGGCAGAGATCAAAGCACGTTCACCTCTAGCCGCCTTTTTGGATTTGACATTTAAGTGAATCCCTCACTGCACAACACATGTAAAGCACACTGACCGCCGCCGCCATGATTATTTCTAGTTAATCTAGAGATCTTCTAAAATTTATAACTCTCATTATAAAATTTAGAAAAATATGAAATAAAATCCTATGGAAAGAAATTCAACCTTGAATATTTTAAAATTAATTTCAATGGGTTTTAAATTATAATTTTCTCTGATTTTAGGTTTTATTGGAAACTTTATTTTGCTAATTATATGTTAATTAAACCTTTGATTAATCCCAAACTTCTTGGGTATATTTTACGGGATGACTTCTGCCTCCTAATTTTCTTGGGATTTATTGAAGGACTTAATTAGAAGAATTGCATATGGATTTCTTAATTACCCTCTTTATGTAATTAAGGATAATTAAGGTAATTAGTAATTTTAATCCATGATTAGGGTTGATTAAAGTCAGATCTAGTAAGTATGAGGTTTATGGAATAATTTTGGGCTATTTCCCTTAAGTTATTCCCTAAACCCCCTTTTCTTTTCTTAATCCTCTCTTAATTAACGGTTAATTCATTAATTATCCCCTTAATTAATTTCTAAAAATTCTAGAAAAAACTTCTAGAATTTAATTAATCTACTTTGGGTAGATTCTTAGGTGTTTATTAGCCTAAGTTCAATTAAAGAAATCAAAACCCAATTCATATGTATGAAAGGGTGTTTTGAAATTACTTAAGCTAAACCCCTTAGCTTAATTAACTATTAATTGTGAGCCAAATTGCATTAAGCCTTTTTCTTAATTAGGTGCATTGAAAATTTAAATTCCTTGTGAGTTTTTTATGTCATCTTATTGGCTCATAATTATTTGGTTAATTAATCTAAGGTGGTGTAGCTAAGGCTTAATTAAGTTACTTAATTCATACCTTAACCTAATTAATACATAAAAATTGTTCTAATTATCTAAAAATTAAACAAAATATCAAACACATATGGGAATGGGTTAGGAACAACAAACTTATCTCAACATTTTAAAATTAAATCAAACTTCAAACTAAACAAAAATCACTTTGAATTCACTTTGATTTATTTTAACCTTTTTTATTCTATAAGAATATCTTTAGGATTTAATTAAAATTGAGTTTGTTTACATGCTTTCATTGCTTTGAATCTTTTCCAACATGTTAAATTTGTATTTCATGTGATTTTATGCATTCATATTTTTCAAATTCAAGTTTAAAATGAAATTGTTTACTTTATGTCAAATTTGCATGTGTTGGCTAAAGTAGAAATATGAGTGGCTATTATCATTACTAAATCCAAATTATTTTCAAAACATATAAATCAAATATCAAATCTGAAAGTATGCTACTTATATTTTAATTATGAGTTTGCATGTTATAAAGGTATGCTTAGCATAAGTTTCCTTTCTCTTTATGTTAGCATAGTTTTGAATAGGAATTTGGTGAGATATATGGTCCATTTAAAAAGGACCTAATACTCACCTAATTCCATATCCTATCCATCCATATGCTATCACCTAAGAGGGGCTACCTATATTTGCATACATAAATTTCATAAACAAAATGAATCCATTAATACAACTTTTGCATTCTTCTTTTCCATTTCATTTCTTTTATACACATGTTTGTATTTAAGGAAAGTGGAATATTAGTCTAGACAACCCTGAGGTTGTGAGGCTTTTAGTAGCCCTAAGTAGGTCTTATACATTACACCACTGGTTAACAATAGTGTTGTACTCACTTATGCCTTTCTTACTTTCATGTGTGTTTATGTGAAAATTTGGATAAAAAACCCTTTTCTACTAAAGAAAAATCATTGCATATTCATCTTCTAAATTTTCTTAAATAGATTACTTAGCATGCATCATAAAGTATGTTAAATATTCTCATTTGTATGTATAGATATGCTTAGGGTCCATCCATATGCATGTTATATATGTTGGAAAAGAAATGAAGAGATGTGTGTTATGTGAATTTTGATTCATTTTATTTAATCTTAAAAATGCCTTTCTTTGTGAATAGGTTTGTTTAGAGTTCATCTAAACTTATGATTAATTAAAAAATTTAATCAAAATATTCACCTAAATAAAACTAAAATGTGAGCCTACTTTAGAAAATTACTTAGGTTAGGGAAGGAAAGAGAAGTCTCCATCTCTTCCATCTCTTCATAACTTAGTAATTAATTATAAGATTCACTTGAACTTAATCAAAATATGAAATAAAATCAATCCAAAATAATTAAACAACTTAAATGAAACCCTCCTCTAAGTTGAGCATGTTCTTCACACTTAGAAAATTTGAACCTAAAGCCATAGCTAAGCATACCACAAGCCTTCAAAGCACACACATTAGCCTCATAACTTTTAGCCTTAGGATAGGTTGGTGCATGGTTTGATGTTTATTTTATTTTGTGATATATGTCTTAGATTTGATGTTAGGGTGTATGCTCATAGAATGAATGGTATGATGCTCTTCATCTAACTATTCTTTTCAACAGGGGATTGTGCTTAAGGGGCGATATCATAAATAAAAATAAAAATGCTTTTGCTTGCAGGTGCTTTATACCCCTAAGCATAATCCAATAGTCCAGGTGGACTTAGTCACCCATGTGTGGGGTGATAAGTCCAATATACATGCTTGGGATTTATGTTATTTGTTTTAGCTAACCTTTATTTTGTGTTAGTTAGACTTCCACTTTTCCTTTTCATATAAATTTATGCAATTTGGATTTTGGAATGATTGTTATGGGGATTAGGATGAGCATTGGTCATAAGATCCTATCTTATGCACCATGTGAAGTAGAGCATCTACCTTCCAATCATCCAAAAGAAGGAACCTAAAGAAGAAAGAAGAAAAGAAGAAGAAAGAAGAATAAAGCTTGAAGACCCCCATAATAATGAATTCCTTGCTTAATTGTAATTCAATTCATTTGTAATCCAGGTTGTATAAGGGTAGAGCTCGGCTACCCACATTTGATATTTTTGGGTTTGTGCAGTGGTGCCGACCACAACGACCTCTTATTCTATTTTTGATTAACTTAATAAATTGATTGATAATTTGTTTAGGTTATGAATTAAGTGGCATGTTTTTCCTAGTTTCTTTCTTGCTTTATGTATGGCATGGATGTGGATTAGGCTCTTTAGAGAAAAATAAATATTTTACCCAACTTAATAATTCAAACTAAAAATTTAACAACTCATAACCTCACATAAAGCTTAGGTTTAAAATCAAGATAAAAGAATTAGCAACCCCTTAGCTGGATGAGCATTTCTTTTGTAATATTATGCACAAATGCATCTTATTTCACTCTTGATTGGAGGGCTTCCACCTTTCGCCAGAGAAACTTGGCTTGACCTTTGAGAGCCATGGTGAAACTCACCTCATCCCTTCACGATTTTGGCCAATAACCTTCTTTCTCATGCATTAGTCATATGAATCCTATTAGTCTGAGTCAAAATAATTATCCAAAATAAAAATAAAATGAAATTAAAATTGTATTATATTTAGGTCATTTGAAGCATGCCTTTTACATGATCTAGTCTCTTTAGGGAGTGAGTTTAAGAGCTTAGTCTCTTTATAAATAAATAACAGCTCTAGCTATCTTGCATAAGCTTAAAGACTTGCCTACATATATTTAAAATCATAGGATTAGGTACCACCCCAGATTGTAAGTTGTGGTGGTTTGTCCTCTCTTGTGGAGGCAAACCAATTACCCATTTTCGTCATAGATTTAGATTGTGCTTTTATCCCTCGCTGAAGCTCTCTAGATTTAGGTTATGAGGTTGCTTCTCCCCTTTGTGGGCCATAAGCATAATTTCTCGCCTCTTAGGCATTTCCTTAATCTTGTGTTTAGGAATCGCAAGTCCTAAATTTCAAATAAAAAATATAACTCAAACAAACTAAATCAATTTAAAAATGTAACCCAGAAGATAGTTTGAGATGCTCGCTAGGTTTTCATCAGTACATCTCCTACTTATCTTCTATTTTAGCTTCGATAATAATTCCCTCTCTTTGATCAATCCCATTTGATCTTCAAAAATAAAATCAATCGATTGATAGTCCTTTCCTACTGAAATATTCAAAGACAACGATCATTTACCTTAATTGAGAATTTTCTTAAGGAGTCTCCATTTCTTAGGATGTACTAACTTAACTATGTAGGAACTTAATGAACTGATTTAAAATAAACCTTTACTTTTTTTCATGTAAAGTAGGGGAAGAATCTGTGCACCATCATCTTTATGAGTCCTTATTGAGGTGATTCATTAGAGGATGGTGACTTCTGTCTTTCAAGATAGTACACAATTTTCTTGATGACGTACTCGATCACTTGAATAAGTACATTTATAGATCTGCGTGGCATCCTAAAAGATGAATTTTATAGGTCTTGCCATCTTTCATTTCTCCCCAACAGATTTGAAAGGTGATTCATTCTATAAGAATTATTCTCCACAGTACTCTCATGAGAGTACACCTCAATTTTTTAATTTTTTTAACTATGGGGCTTGTCATATATTTAATATATCTCATTGTAAGATGTTTGGAGGTGTTTCATGAAGAATTTTCTAGTTTTTTGGATGTTTTGCATGTGTACTCTCATGAGGGTACACCCCATTTTTTTAATGCTTTCAAATGTGGGCTTGTCATTTACCATAACCTATTGTAAAATGTTTGGAGATGTTTTATGATAAATTTGCTAGTTTTTGGAGCTATTTTGTATGTGTACTCTACGTACTCTCATGAGGGTACTCCCAATATTTTTAATTTTTTCAACTATGGGGCTTGTCATATGATTACCATAACCTATTGCAAGATGTTTGGAAATGTTTCATGAAGAATTTTCTGCTTTTTGGGGCTATTTTGCATGAAACATATTTATGTTTGTGCAGGTGAATGAGGTAAATGACCTGTGCGATGATGAAGTCTCTATGTCTAATGACCCAATTGTGGGCAAACTCTTTGGCACCTCTCATAATGAAAAGAGGCATATGCATTATACTGTGATTATGCGCATCAAACTAGATTCAGTGTTAGAAAGGATCATACTAATTATTGTTCGAAGAATTTTTTATGTGCAAAAGTAGGTCTGAAGAAAGCTGTCAATCTAAACTACTGCATCAAAATTTAAAAATAGACAGGAGTGGTTTTCCATGATTAGATTTTTTTAGAGGGGAATTAGAAGGTTAAAAACATATAAAAAAGTCATAATCATTCAAAAGCGGGTGACCTACATCTTCTGATCATAGAGGCATGATGAAAAGGGTGTTGAAGTCAATGAGGGAATTAGAGCAACTGATGTGTTTAGCTATCTAAGTGAGGAAGTTGACGGTGTGGAGAATATTAGCTTCATAAAAAATGATCCTTTCAATTACAACCAAAAAGAAAGAAGATCGATGATTGTGAATGGTGATAGTAATGCATTAATATAACTATTCAAGGAAAGGCAAGCGGAGGATGAGATGTTTTCATGGGATGTCCAAGTTGATGAGTCAGACAGCTTGGTTAGTTTTTTTGGAGCAATGGCATGTCAAAGATATAATATGATTGTTTTGAGGATGTCATAATTTTTTATACAAGTTATCGACTCAATAAATATAGTCTTGCCTGTGCACCTTTTATTGGAGTGAATCATCACCGGCAAAATATCTTATTTGGAGTAGCATCTCTATCAGAAGAGAAAATTGAGTCATTCACATGGCTATTCAAAATATTTCTTCGGTTAATGAATGACAAGCATCCTATAACAATATTCATGAATCATAATGGCAGAGCTATCAAAATTGCATTACCGCATACTCACCATAGGTTGTGCCAATGGCATATTTTGAAGAAAGTTCCTTCAAGGTACATTGCTTTAATAGTAATAAGATAGTACAAAGTCTCTTTTATACATGCATGAGTAAGTGTGACTCATAAGAAGAGTTTGAAAAATCTTGGTCTACCATGCTAGAAGAAGGTTATTTGCATGATCATGCTTGGTTGTTGCTATATAAAATTAAATGCAAGTGGTCCACCACATTCTGAAAGACTCATTTTGTATGGGTATCTTGTCAACGTAATGTAGTGAGTTCATGGATAATGTATGTCATGGAATCTATAAACCAACAAGTTCAATCACAAATTATTTCTTGGGATTGGAGAAGGTTATGGACACATGGTGATAGAATGAACATGATGAAGATTTCAAGTGCAGTTAGTCAGCAATTATTCCTATTGTTAAGATCAGTCCAATTCTAAAACAAACTGTTATGTTTTACACAAGAAAGCTTTATATGATGTTTGAAGAAGAATTTTTGTATAGAGTTGGAGGATTAGCAGCAAATGTGTTAGACGACAATCCCATGGAGTATTTGGTGAGAAACATAGAGAATAAAAGTTCTTCCAAAACATGGACTGTCCATTTCAACAAGACATGCCTAAATATAACTTATAGTTGTAAAAAATTTGAAATGATGGGAGTGCTTTGTGCCCACTGCATCCGAATTCTGAGTTAGGAAGATATTATGCGCATTCTAGAGAAGTATCTTCTCATGCGATGGTCAACTAGAGCAAAGAGGGATATCTACTTTGACAATGTTTACAGGAACTTAAAAGATGTGCAAGGTAATGATGGAAATGATACTAGCATTATTTTTCGTAATCACATCAATCGATATGCATATCGAATAAGCACCAGGGCACAAGGTAATAAGAAAGCTGAGAGTATATGCTGGGTTCCTTAAAAAAACTATCTGATAATGTCGACTCTATATTATGTGGGAATTCACCTCCAACTGACAGAACAGCTACAAAGAAGAAGTCAACTACAACAGATAAAGAAAATGACTTTTTCAAGGATCTAGTTCAACAGGCCAAAGGGTGTTTCAAATGCAAGGCTAAAGGGATATTAAGAGAGAATAAAAATCCAAGAGTAATTTTCTATCTGCCTCTGAATTTATAGTCTTTAAATATTTCTTTTAAACTTTAAACCATTATATTTTTTTAATGTTATAGAGACCCAAGAACAAGCTGGGAGGGGGGAGATCATGTAGGGTCACCCATTGCAACACCTTTTTCTGTTATGCCAGAGTATTTTCGAGGTATGCATGGAAAACCCTTCATACATGCTCTGACATATCAGTAACTGATACGATATTATATTTTAGGAATTTAACTCAACCTCAACAATCGTCACCAAGGTACACGTCGATGATGGATATTATTACAGGAAAATATTTTAATGCTTGATATCATTTAATTGTCATGTGTTCTTCAACTGTACATACTTTAATGTCAATTTGACTGAAAGTGTGTCAATTAGTAGTTATTATGTTGTACTCGGAGGGTAATCTTTGTACTTTGATGTATGTTGCTTATGTTTTTAATGTGTTGTTGATATTTTATACTTTAAATCATTGAAAATTCCCCTCAATAAAGTCTATGTTATATTACCAAAATTTATTGAATATTTTATCTCCAAACAAGAGAATATCAAGAAAAAATTGAAAAAATGGGGTGTACTCTCAGAGTACAGAAATAATACATGCATAATAAAAAATTCCACCAAACCAAATAGCTTGTAATGGCATCTACTGATATGAATGAAAGAATAGAATAACTAAAAATGAGAAAATAATTGTACTCATGAGAGAATACTGCAAAACAACTCTAAACTAAAAAAAACCTTCAAATAGCTTACATTTGCATATACTAAATATTTTATGTCAAAACAAGGTAGAACTTCTGATAGAAATGGAGAAAATGAGGTGTACTCTCATGAGAGTACATAGAGTACAAATGCAAAGCAGCTCTGAAATTCCACCAAACAACCTTCAAATAGCTTATAATGGAATCTACTCAGCATATGAATGAAAGAATGGGTAGAATAGCTAAAATAATTGAGAAAATAAGGTATACTCTCATAAGAGTACAAGAGTACACATGAAAAATAGCTTCAGAAACTAGCAAAAAATCTCCAAATAGCTTATATTTGCATCTACTAAATATTTTATCTCCAAATAAGGTAGAACATCTAATAGAAATGGAGAAAATGTGGTATACTCTCTTGAGGGTATAGAAAGTACATATGTAAAGCAGCTCCAGAAACCAACAAAAAAACCTCCTAACAGCTTACATTTGCATCTATTAATTATTTTATCTCCAAACAGGGTAGAACATCTAGCAGAAATGGAGAAAATGGTGTGCTCTCATTAGAGTACATAGAGTACACATGCAAAGCAGCTCCAAAAAATCCACCAAGCAGCTTTCAAACCACTTGTAATGCTATCTACTAAATATATGAATGAAAGAATTGATAGAAATGCTGAAAAAAAAAATTAAAAATGGGGTGTACTCTCATGAGAGTATGGAGAGTACACATTCATAACAGCTTCAAAAACCTACCGGGAAGCCTCCAAAATGTTCACAATGGCATCTACTAAACATTTCATCCACATATAAGGTAGAATTTCTAAAAAAAACTAACAAAATGGGGTGAGAGTATAAAGAGTATGCATGTGAAGCTCATAATCCACCAAGCACCCTCCAAATAGCTTATAACTCTACAAGAATTTTCTTAATTCTTATAAAATTTTCATTGTTTAGGGAATAGAAGATATAAAAAATACTAAAACTAATAGCACAATTAGGTTTAAAAGAGAATTTTCTTAATTTTAATAAAACTTTCAACTATATTTTAGTTCTTTCAGCAAAATAATAAATAATATTTAATAAATTATTAGAATATATTGGATTGTGATATTGAGCTTTCGGTAAATGGTAGTTCTCTTATACTGTTTTCCTTTTTTTGTTAAAAAAAAAAGTGAAAAGAAATAAAATAAAGTATGATTTTAAGTTTGGATGAGTTATTAGGAGTAAATGGAAGTGCTCTTAACATGCAAGTATTTTATAAAGCATGATTGGAATGATTGTAAGTCTAGATCCGAATTATTTTGAGTAAACGGTATTACCCTTATCATGCACGTACTTTATAAAGCATTATAGGAATGATTTTAAGTTTGGATCCAAATTATTTTGAAAGGGTTGAGACTTACCTATTTTAGTAAAGAACTACTCAAATTTATATAAAATTTTCAATTCTTATATTTTTTTTACTTATTTCAGATTAGTCAAAATTAAACTTCCAAGGAATTATAGCCAAAAAAACTATCTACAAGTGCATTTAAATATTTTCATCTTAAATTTGTTACTTTATATTTAAAATTTTAATCAATTAGTTTATCTGTACCATATCATTATTTTTATTTTTACAAAAAAAAGCTTATTTTCAGGAATATTCAAAATATTTTCTAGGTTATGTAAATTTTTTTAGAAATAACTATTTTACCTTCGAGCATTGCTAGATATCATTATTGTATAAAATTAATTTATTTAATATTTATTAAAACTTCAAATACATGTTTACTATGTCAAAATTATTTTATTTCAAATTATAATTAGTGTCAAATAAAATTAAAAATAAAAGTGCTCCGGAATGATCCCCTAAATCTACTGCAGTGCTTGTCAAAAGCTACTGAAATTCAAATAAAAACCAATTCACATCCCAATTATTTAGAAATTTCAAAATAGAGTAATAATATATTTTTAAAAATTCTCATCATAATGAATTTTAGAATTATAAGAAAATGGAGTGTACTCTCATGAGAGTACACAAAGTACAGATGCAAAACTAAACCAAAAAGTAACCAATCAGCCTCCAAATAGCTTGTAATGACATCTACTAAATATATTATCTCCAAATAAGATAAAAAAGCTGGAAAAAATGAGAAAATGGGGTGTACTCTCATGAGAGTACACATGCAAAATTGAACCAAAAAGCAACCAATAAGTCTCCAAACAATTTGTAAAGGCATCTACTAAACATATAATCTCCAAACAGAGTAAAAAAGCTAAAAAAAATAAGAAAATGGGGTGTACTCTCATGAGAGTATAGAGAGTACAGATGCAAAACTAAACCAAAAAAACAACCAATCAGACTTCAAACAGCTTGTAATGGCATCTATTAAACATCTCAAACATGATAAAATAAAAATGAGAAAAGAATGAAAGAGTATGCAAATGAACCAAAAAATAACCAATCAGCCTCCAAACATCTTGTAATGGCATCTATTAAATATATTATCTCCAAACATGATAAAATAGTTCAAAAAATGAGAAAATGGAGTGTACTCTCGTGAGAGTATAAAGAGTACACATGTAAAACTGAACCAAAAACTAAGCAATCAGCCTCCAAACAGCTTATAATGGCATCTATTAAACATATTATCTCCAAACAGGGTAAAATAGTTCAAAAAATGAGAAAATGGGGTGTACTCTCATGAGAGTACGGAGAGTACATATGCAAAACTGATCCAAAAAGCAACCAGTTAGTCTCAAAATAGCTTGTAATGGCATCTACTAAACATATTATCTCCAAACAAGGTAAAATAATTTAAAATAAATGAGAAAATGAGGTGTACTCTCATGAGAGTACAGATGTAAAACTGATCCAAAAAGTAACTAGTCAACCTCCAAATAGATTGTAATGGCATCTACTCAACATATTATCTCCAAACAGGGTAAAATAGTTCAAAAAATGATAAAATGGGGTGTACTCTCAGAATAAATTGATCCAAAAGCAACAAATACCTCCAAACATCTTGTAATGGCATCTACTAAACATGTTATCTCCAAATAGGATAAAAAAGCTAAAAAAAATTGAGAAAATTAGGTGTACTCTCATGAGAGTAGAAAGAGTACAAATAGAAAACTGATCCAAAAAGCAACCAGTCAGCCTCCAAATAGCTTGTAATGGCATATACTAAATATATTATCTCCAAATAGGTAAAAAAGCTTAAAAAAATGAGAAAATTGGGTGTACTCTAATGAGAGTATAGAGAATACATATATAAAACTGCCTCAAAAATCAACCAATCAGCCTCCAAACTGCTTGTAGAGGCATCTACTAAACATATTATCTCCAAACAAGATAAAAAAGCTAAAAAAATGAGAAAATAGGGTGTACTCTCATGAGAGAGTACACAAAATAATCCCCAAAATCTCACCAATTAACCGCTTGTAAAGGCATCTACTAAACATATTATCTCTAAACTGGGTAAAATAGATAAAAGAAAATGAGAAAATGGGGTATACTCTCATGAGAGTACAAAGAGTACAAGTGCAAAATAGCCCAAAAACCCACCAAACATCCTCCAAACTGCTTGTAGAGGCATCTACTAAACATATTATCTCCAAACAGGATAAAATAACTAAAAAAAAGAGAAAATAGGGTATACTCTCATGAGAGTACAGATGCAAAATAGCCCTAAAAAGCTATCAAGTAGCCTCCAAACTTCTTGTACAGGCATCTATTAAACATATTATCTCCAAATAGTATAAAATAGCTAAAAAAATGAGAAAATGGGATGTACTCTCACGAGAGTATAGATGAAAAATAGCCCCAAAAACCCATCAAGCAGCCTCCAAACTGTTTGTACAGGCATCTACTAAACATATTATCTCCAAATAGTATAAAATTATTGGAAAAAATTAAGAAAATTGGGTGTACTCTCATGAGAGTACAGAGAGTACACATTCAAAATAGCTCCAAAAACACACCACACTGATAGATTTCTAAACACTACATTCATATGCACAACAAACTTCTTCAATTCAATAATTTTCAGCTCAATTTTGTATACTTAAATAGAAAATAGCATAAACAAACTCAGCTCTGAAACAATTCATTTTCTTTGGCCAATCTTAATGGTCAGCCCAATCCACTGAAGGTTTGATGATCGCTACCTCCATGTATTTGCACACAACATCCCACAGTCAACACTACTTTCTTGTATTGGTACCCGATCACTTGAGGCCATTCGTAGGATCGCTCAAAAGCTGCCAAAGATCTTGATGTAATTTCATCTAAAGAGTAAAAAATAAAGGTCAAGAGTTAGGCACAAAGTATGCACTTGAGGCAAACTGAATATGAGAATAATTCTTACAATATCAAGAAGAATGGCCTTATGAACTGGGTTTGGCAATGAGTCATATAAATACCAAACCCTTTGCTTAATATGCCCCACCAGTAGTGTCCAATGTTGATTATTGATAACTAAAAGTAAGAGTAAATCAACCCTTGAAATACTATCTGCAGTAACATGCTGGATGAGCATTTTGGTATGCCATATTTAGCATAACTCTGTAAGAATTCAAGAAAAAGTTTATAATTAGTAGCTTTTAACTATCAAAATTTTGGAAGGGATCGTATAACCCAAAATTTTGTGCACTAGCTCACCCAATGTAGGCATGAAACATACAAAAAGGGAACATATAGCCTAGGATAGAGAGTATACTTCTCGGCCAGTAAAAAGGCAAAGGCATCAACATGTGCATCTAACAGATACTGATCTGTCAACAACTCATCAATCTGGCCTCTCGCAATAATGATATTGCCAGCCATGAATATTCTATCACTCCTACATGTGAGAAGCATGGGAATGTGAGCATTACTAAATGAAAAGGTGATTTTATGTATACAGAATGAGATAAAGTAAAAAAATGACTTGCTTGTCCTTGAATCAGGAGCACGATGTATCAATAAGCTGCAGCATTGGCTTGGGTAAGACATCCCTTGATGAGAAGTCTACAATATCATGTGCCTCAGTTGGTTGCAAGAAATTAACAAAGTTTAAAAGCTATATTCATTGTGAATTAAAGTTGAATCTTCTAAGAAGAAGAATACCTTCACCTGATGCTCCTCAACCACCACGGCAGCAGTCGTTGGTTCATCCACTGATATTGGAACATCTTTGTTAACCTACATAAAAAATTATTGAAATCAGCTTATTAGATTAAACTAAAAGGAAAGTAAAGTAATACCTCTTCTACTGTATGTACATTCTGTGTAGCAACAACAACAAGAGTTGTTTTACTACGTGACTTCTTATACATTCGTGTGAATGGGGAGGATACAACTTTCCTCTTTCTCATCTGTATAGCCTTCACACCATGTTCACTGCCGCCAATAGGTCAGCAAGCATCTTCTTTGTCCAAATGAAGCTCTCATCGAGCTTTCTCCTGCAGCAGAGCTTCCCCATAGTAGCCTCCAGAGCTTCCCCTGTAGCCTCCACTGAGCTTCCCTTATAAGTAGCAAAGAGCTTCCCTGTAGCCTCAAGAATTCTTTCATTGTGGTAGCCTCCAGAGCTTCCCATGCTAGGACCCTTTTCCCAAAGAACCATCCCCACACAAAGCACAGAAATCAATACCATCAATTCTCTCTGTTATTGATGCTTCAAAATATGGTACTCTTTCCCCAGGGCCCTGAAACCTAGAAGTATCTTTTTTACTACAAAGCTTTCTATATGGGTACTAGCAGATGGTAAGCTAGATACATTAAAAGGGGAGAATATCGAGGAGAGATGTATGGAGATTCACTAGGGACTCCACTCCTTGACTTGAATGAGGTGTCGACATATGGGCTGTCTACTAGGGGCACCGCTTCAAGGAGTCGCCCCTTCTCGACATGTTCTCAAATGAAATGCAGGCCTATGTTACACCAATAAGAAAATATGATGATTTATAATATGAATAAATACATTCTAAGGTAAATGAAGTGAATTTATTGTGTCACCTAGTGTCCTTGCAAACCACTGAATGAATCATCTACAAACTTTATTTTAAGCCATCGTAACATACGTGGCTTTATAGAAGGAAATGTTGGTCTTATGATTCCTATATGCTCTGTCGCCTAGATCTACAATGAATATTTACATAACTTAACTTCAATGCATCAAATAATATAAATCTGAAGATGTAAAACATACCATTAGAAGAGTGTCAAAGCCACTCATGTACTCAGGTGTCTTTTGTGTCAAAAATTTTGATGTAATACCATAAATGGAAACCGTGAAGCTCTGATGGGCCAATTATAATCAATAAATCTCCCTATGTCATCGACATAGGCTAACAATTTCAATGTCACTCTATAATTGTGATAAATAAAAAAGATTTGAAAGTAAAAAAATGTATGTACAACTGCACAAATTGTGTTGTAATCAACGAGCGATCCAAATTCTTAATTTTATTCTTAAAATCCATTGAGTTGAACTTCTAAAGTGGGGATTTCTATCATATGACTTTCTCCCTTCTGTTTGGCATCCCTACAATTAATGCAACTTCATTCGGGGTGAAAGAAATGTATTAGCCACCAAAATAGAATGTCTGCTTTTATATATTGCAATAAGACATGATTTAAGTGATGATAGCTGAATCTTGCTAAATTACATGCATTCTAATGAATTGTTGCAAATATAGCCTTCTTAAAATGTCAAGAACTTCATCAGTAAAGTGTACTGAAATAATATCAAACACCGCTCTAATGCTGGTTGGTCTACATTTGAAAGTTATCCTTTTCCCACACATTTAAACTTCAAAATAAAAAGTCAATTAATGAGAACATTATCAGCACAACGGAGGCCCATAGAGAATACATGCAAACAGCTCCTAAAACTAGCAAATTCTTCATAAAATATCTCCAAACATCTTACAATATGTTATGGTAAACATGTGACAAGCCCCACAGTTGAAAAAACTGAAAAAATAAGTTGTACCCTCATGAGAGTACAGAGAATACACATACAAAATGGATCCAAAACTCAATCAATCAACCTCCAAACTACTTGTAAAGGCATCTGCTAAACATATTAACTCCAAACAGGGTAAAATAGCTAAAAAAAATGAGAAAATGGGGTGTACTCTCAGTAGAGTATAAAGAGTACAGATGTCAAACTGCCTAAAAAATCCATCAAGCAGCCTCCAAATTACTTGTAAAGGCATCTACTACACATATTATCTCCAAACATGGTAAAATAGTTGAAAAAAATGAGAAAATGAGGTGTACTCTTATGAGAGTACAAATACAAAATAACCCCAAAAACCCACCAAGCAGACTCCAAACTGCTTGTAAAGGTATCTACTAAATATATTATCTCCAAACTGGGTAAAATAGCTGAAAAAAATGAGAAAATGGGATGTACCCTCATGAGTGTATAAAGAGTACACATATAAAATAGTCCCAAAAAATAACAAATTCTTCATGAAACATCTCCAAACATCTTCCAATGGGATATACTAAACATATGACAAGCCCTATAATTGAAAAAACTGAAAATAAATAAGGTGTACCCTCAGGAGAGTACAGAGAGTACACATGTAAAATAGCTCCAAAAACTAACAAATTTCTTCATAAAATATCTCCAAACATCTTCTAATGGGATAGACTAAACATATGACAAGCCCCACAGTTAAAAAACCTGAAAAATTAAGTCATACTCTCATGAAAGTACAGAGAGTATATATGCAAAACAGTTTAAAACTAATAAATTATTCATGAAACATCTCCAAATATCTTATAATAGGTTATGGTAAACAAATTGCAAGCCCCACTATTAAAAATTTTGAAAAAATAAGGTGTACCCTCATGAGAATACAGAGAGTACACATGCAAAAGAGCTCTAAAACTAATAAAATTCTTCATGAAACATCTTCAAACATCTTCCAATGGGATATATTAAACATATGATAAGCCCCACAACTAGAAAACATGAAAAAATAAGGGGTACTCTCATTAGGGTACAGAGAGTACACATACAAAATAGTTTCAAAAACTAATAAATTCTTCATGAAATATCTCCAAACATCTTACAATAGGTTATGGTAAACAAATTGCATGCCCCACAGTTAAAAATTTTGAAAAAATGATGTGTACTCTAATGAGAGTATAGAGAGTACACATACAAGATACCCCAAAAATTAACAAATTTTTCATAAGACATCTCCAAATATCTTCCAATGGTATATATTAAACATATGACAAGCCCAATAGTTAAAAAACTTGAAAATAATGTGTACCCTCATGAGACTACAGAGAGTACACATGCAAAGCATCTCCAAAAATTAGCAAATTCTTCATAAAATATCTCCAAACATCTTACAATAGGTTATGGTAAATAAATTGCAAGCCCTACAGTTAAAATTTTGAAAATATGAGATGTACTCTCATGTGAGTACAAAGCCTACACATACAAAATAGCTCTAAAAACTAGCAAATTTTTCATAAAATATCTTTAAACATCTTCCAATAGGATATACTAAATATATGACAAGCCCCACAGTTAAAAAACCTAAAAAAAATAAGGTGTACCCTCATGAGAGTATAGAGAGTACACATACAAAATAGCTTCAAAATCAGTAAATTCTTCATGAAACATCTCCAAACATCTTACAATAGGTTATGGTAAACAAATTGCAGCTTAAAATTTTGAAAAAATGAGGTATACTCTCATGATAGTACAGAGAGTACACATACAAAATAATCCCTAAATCCAGTAAATTCTTTATGAAACATCTCCAAACATCTTCCAATTGAATATACTAAACATATGACAAGCCCCACAATTAAAAAATTAAAAAAATAAGGTGTACTCTTATGAGAGTACATAGAGTACACATGTAAAATAGCTCCTAAAATCAGTAAATTTTTTATGAAACATCTCCAAACATCTAACAATAGGTTATGGTAAACAAATTACAAGCCTCACAGTTAAAAATTTTGAAAAAATGAGGAGTACTTTCATGAGAGTACATAGAGCGCACATACAAAATAGCCCCTAAAATTAATAAATTTTTCATGAAACATCTCCAAACATCTTCCAATGGGATATACTAAATATATGACAAGCCTCACAGCTAAAAAAATTGAAAAAATAAGGTGTATCCTCATGAGAGTATAGAGAATAACATGCAAAATAGCTCCAAAAATTAACAAATTCTCTATGAAACATCTCCAAACATCTTATAATAGGTTATGATAAACAAATTGCAAGCCCCATAGTTAAAATTTTTGAAAATATAAGGTGTACTCTCATGAGAGTACAGAGAGTACACATGCAAAACAGCCTCTAAAACTAGTAAATTCTTCATGAAACATCTCCAAACATCTTCCAATGGGATATATTAAACATATGATAAACCCCACAGGTAAAAAATCTAAAAAAATAGGATGTACCCTCATGAGAGCACAGAGAGTACACATGCAAAATAATTCTGAAAAACCAACAAATTCTTCATGAAACATCTCCAAATATCTTACAATAGGTTATTATAAACAAATTGCAAGCCCATAGTTAAAAATTTTAAAAGAAAATGAGGTGTACTCTCATGAAAGTACAGAGAGTACATATGCAAAATATCCCCTAAAACCAGTAAATTCTTCACGAAACATCTCCAAACATCTTCCAATGGGATATACTAAACATATGACAAGCTCCACAGTTAAAAAAAACTAAAAAAATAAGATGTACACTCTTGAGAGTGCTGAGAGTACACATGCAAAATAACTCCTAAAAGTAGTAAATTTTTTTTGAAACATCTCCAAACATCTTACAATAGGTTATGGTAAATAAATTACAAGCCCCAC
This sequence comes from Cymbidium sinense, assembly GCA_021442155.1. Taxonomy (NCBI): domain Eukaryota; kingdom Viridiplantae; phylum Streptophyta; class Magnoliopsida; order Asparagales; family Orchidaceae; genus Cymbidium; species Cymbidium sinense. The sequence continues at coordinate 34,520,766 of CM038226.1, read as the reverse complement.
AATTAAAAATTTTGAAAAAAATGAGGTGTACTCTCATGAGAGTACAGAGAGTACACATACAAAATAGCCTCTAAAACTAGCAAATTATTTATGAAACATCTCCAAACATCTTCCAATGGGATATACTAAACATATGACAAGCCACACAGTTAAAAAAAATTGAAAAGTAAGGTGTACCCTCAAGAGAGTACAGAAAGTAAACATGCAAAATAGCTCCTAAAATCAGTAAATTTTTCATGAAACATCTTCAAAGATCTTACAATAAGTTATGGTAATCATATGGCAAGCCCCATAGTTAAAAAAATTAAAAAAATAAGGTGCACCCTCATGAGAGTATGAGAGTACACATGCAAAATAGTCCCAAAAACTAATAATATTTTCATGAAATATCTCCAAACATCTTCCATTAGGTTATGGTAAATATATGACAAGCCTCATAGTTGAAAAAATTGAAAAAATAGGGTGTTCTCTCATTAAAGTGCAGAGAGTACACATGCAAAACAGCCACAAAAATCATCAAATCCTTCATGAAACATCTCTAAATATCTTACAATGTGATATATTAAACATATGACCAACCCCACAATTGAAAATTTTGAAAAAAATGGGTTGTACCCTCATGAGAGTACAGAGAGTACACATGCAAAAAAACTTCAAAACTTATCAAATTCTTCATGAAACATCTCCAAATATCTTACAATGAGATATACTAAATATATGACAAGCCCCGCAATTGAAAATTTTGAAAAAAAAAATAGTGTGTACCCTCATGAGAGTATCAAAGAGTACACATATAAAATATCTCCAAAAACTAGCAAAACAGTCTCCTTTCCTTTAAAGAACTCAAATGTTCTAAATGTGTTCCTATTCGACGGTGAGAACAACTGTGAAAATCCTAAAATCATTAAAGTTCAAGAATGTAGGAAGAAATACCTCATGCAGTCACCTATAATACCTCAATTTTTAATGCACAAGATTTAGCAAATATCTGAGGGAAGGTCGGACGCACGCCCGAGAGAGAGAGGGAGCTGAGGAAATTTTCTACACAAAAATGAAATCCCTAAAATTTTTTGTGGCTTGAAATCAGGAACGAGGTCCGTAATATTTTTCTCCCCCCGCTGCTTTAACGGGAGGGGTCGGGCAGAGACGGGTTAACGTTAACGACGTTGTTAAGTTATAGCGCTTTAAAATAAGAAAATTTTATTTTAATATTGGACACGTGTTGCGTTCCTGTTGGCGTCCAGACGTAAAGCTATGTCCGAACTCCGCATGTAATATTTTCTCGTCGATAATTGCCTTATCATATTGCTTCGTTGTCATGAGCTCTTCGGTTTAGAACATCAAACAGCAATGAACAGCCTGCACAAACTAGGCTTGGTCGAAAGGCCAATTAAATATGATAATCTCATTTAATATTTCTAAAAATTTTAATTGTTGAATAAACATTTTAAATCAAATTATGCCACTTTATTTGGCTAATTCTTTCAACCAAATCATTAATATTATATTATCATCAATGAAAATTAAAATATGTTACACCTATTTTGTAAACTATTTATTATTCACTACTTATACAAAGAGTAAGTAAAATTGAGTAAGAATTACGATAAATTCTAAAATTATTAAATTTATTTTAAGATAATTACATAATTAAATAATTAAAATTTATGTTATAATAATTTTAAAATAAATTTAATAATTGTAAAGCTCATTTGAAAGTAAATTAAAGTTTGAATATTTTGACCTGATTTTTTTCTCCAATAATATATATTATATAAATTTAAGTTTGCATAACATAAGTATTATTCATTTACATATGTAATATCTGAAATTTAATATACTTAATTATCTAATGCTTAAATTTTCAAATGTACATAAATAGCATTATTATATAATATACATATGTAATATCTTAAATTTTCAAATGTGCATAATAATATAATAATTATATAAATTTAAGTTTGCATAACATAATTATTATTCATTTACATATGTAATATCTGAAATTTAATATACTTAATTATCTAATGCTTAAATTTTCAAATGTACATAAATAGCATTTAAATTCTAACTCTAATGCATCATTATTTTTTTAAAAGTGAATATTTTCATGTAAAAAAAATTTCTATATTTACAAATATTAAACTTTAGGTGTTAATTATGTAAATGCAGAAGAGTTGTTATTTATATAAATCAACCTAAAATTAATATAAGTTTCAAGAGAAAAAATTGCTCAAAATATTGTAATTGATTTAGACTTGTTAAATATTTTTTATGAGCTGAAAAATATATATACGTCTCTCCTGAGGGAGCTAAAGGATCGGTCAAAGGTAGCTTCTTTTCTGATCGAAAAATATAAAGTTTGTTCTTTTTAGATCGATTCAGAAGGCATTGATAGGGCGGAACGCATCGCGAAATCCCGGCGTTGCTCACTTGAGTTCTTGATTCTCTTCTCTTCTGATACCTATCTTCTCCTGTTTCTCGGAATGGAGAAGCACAGTTGCAGCATGTGCGGGCAAAACTTCCCCAGCGGGAGATCTCTTGAAGGGCACATGAGGTCTCAGCTGTGCCAAGCTCTCCCATGGAGGGTGAACACAGGCCGACGAGCAGATACGGCCTTAGATACAATCCAAGGAAGTCGCGGCGATATAATGATGTGTGGCCGGTGAAGGTGAAGGATAATGACCGTGCCTCGTCAGCGAAGGTTTATTCTTCATTGAATTCTTCCACTGATATGTCTAGAGAAGAAGAAAGATTTGTGGAGCAGACGAAGTCGTGACGAGGAAGAAGAGGAAATGACAAGCCAATCTTGTAGCAATGTTACTCTAATGCCGGGGGAGAGGAGCAGAGCAAGGAAAGCTGCCATGACCTCTGTCTATTCTTCACCGCTGTCTTCATCCCCGGAGTACAGGAGTGTTGAAGTGACTTGTGCATTGTCTCTGATAATGCTCTCAAGAGACACTCATTCGGTTTCTGATTTATCTCATATGATTTCTCCCATAACCGGAACTGGAAACAAAGTTCACTATTTTCCTTCTGAAGATGAAGATCAACGCACTCTTCCTTCTGACGCTGGTGAAGGTCAACAGTTCAAGAAGCCAAAGGTCTCATCTTCAATCAGTAATAGTGATCATGGTAATATCAGATCTGTTGTTCTGAAATATAAAAGGAGGAATTCATCAAAGCAATGTGATTCTGCATCTGAAATGATTAGTTCTTTCGAGAGAAGCAGGTACCATTGCACAATCTGCAACAGGAGCTTCCCTTCACATCAAGCTCTCGGCGGCCACCTCGCGAGCCACAAGAAAAGGAAAAGAGATAACCAGGAAGTGATTAATAGGAACTGTGATTCTCAAACTGTTGAAAAATTTCCTGTAAACTTTCCAAGACATGAGTGCTCAATTTGTGGCAAGAATTTTCCATCTGGACAAGCTTTAGGTGGTCACAAGAGATCACATTTGGTTTCAGCTGCTTCTGCTGTTGTTGTTTCTACTGCTGACAGTAATGGTGTTCATCCTTCTCGAGTGGTAAATAATGGAGGTGGAACAGAAGGTTTCTGATCTGAATTCGATTGATCTCAACCCGTCTGCGCCTGATAATAATCATTAAGATATTTCTAATGGAGTACTTTATATTTTGTGGAGCCTGATTTTATTGCTCAGCCCACTGTCCGAGTGAAAAAAATTTTTGTGATGTGTAACACTTGAACGTCGCAGATGCAGCATCTTGACATTAGAATATGAGATCTTGACTTCAAAGACAGGGGAAGCAATGCCTCATCGCCAGAAGAATAGTGTCAGAATGTTCGATTTGCACTAGGGGAACAAAAATGATAGCGCCTCAACACTGCAGGGGGTAGCACAGCAATGCTAGAGTTCAAGGAACTAGAGACTCAAAATAGAGAGATCAGTGCCTTAGCACTGCAAGAGTAGCAGAGTAGCCCAACAGTACTAGAACTCGAGGGACTACAGACTCAAGACAGAGAAGCCAATGCCTAGGCGCTTCAACCTATTCGGAGAAGCTTGGGACACTACAAGTCAAGAAATTTCATATTTATTCTGTTTTTCAAAACTTTTCCTAAATACTCACGTGTAAGAATGAAGTGTCATAGAGTGAGTGAAGTGTTTAGAGACTTCAAATAAATGTAATCTATACTATTCTCCTCAATTTTTCTTTCATAGTGAATTTCTTAGTAGTGTGGCTCCATAAATTTTTTTCATCCTCAAAGTTTTTTCACGTTAAATTTAGTATGATTGTTTTAACTTTGATGTTATTTATTTCGTATATATTCTGAATCACGCGAACTGATTTTTCTCTCATATTCTTTGATCACCCCAACAATAATATTGAGTTGTTTGAGGCTTCTCAGCTGTACAGTTTCTTCGACAAATCTACAATTTTTCAGCAATCATTTCAAAATATTTTACTTCATTTATTGGCATTTGGCCTTTGTTTTACTTCATTGCTTGCTCACAGCCTCACACCCAACTTAATAATGGGGATCTAAATGAGTCAATTAAACTTGAGTCATTTTTAATATGAATTTAATTAATTAATCAAATTTGAGATTAAACTCAAGTCCAAACTTTATTTTATGAGTTCTAATTATTTCATGAATCAGCTCATTTATCATGAAAGAATTAAAATAATTATCATAATAATAATAATAATAATAAATAAATAAATAAAAATTACTAATATAAGAAAATGAGATATAATTTTTAAATATTTTAAATAATTTTATATTTCATTATTCAATTATAATATATATTAAATGTATTTTATATTAATACTTATTAAAAGAGATGGCTCGTGATATAATAAGGTATGTTGAAGATGATTTGGACTTGACTTAATAGTTCATTGAGTTATATTTATGAGTTGAGTTCGAGCTAACTAAAAAATTGACGTGAACCTTAGCCGCACCTCATGGGCTAATTTGGCTGCTACTTCTATGTTAAAGTAAAATAATTTATTTATATTATATTATATATATATATATATATATATATATATATATATATATATATATATATATATATATATATATATATATATATTATATAAGTTTTAAATTTAAAATATAATGATTAGCAACTCAATTATTCAATCATAGATTAAGATGGCTTATAATAAATCATTTATATTTTATAGATTTGGCAAAAGAAATGCTAATTTATTCATTTATTTTATTAAAAAAATAATATGTACTTTCACATTTTATGATGCTAGCAAAGGGAAAAAAAACAAAAACTAAATAAAATTCTTATTTATTTGATTGAAATTAGATCAAATTGAATTCCCATCTTTGAAGCTTCGAACTGCAAAACGTTACGAAATGATTGACAATGTTCAGCATTAAGTAACGGACTTACCTTTTTTATGTTAATAATAATATAAAATTAATTAAATGATGTCTTGGAATATTAATTTCTCTTAAAAATAATAAAGAAATTAAAAAATTATGTGATAATGAGTCAAAAATGAATATTAGAACTGAATTCACAATTAATTCCTTTAAAGAATTGAAACCATTGAGACTCACTTCAATGTAGATTCAGGATTTATTTGGAACAATTACAACTATCTAAAAAATAATAATAGATGTGCTATAGAAAAATCTATTATTTAAAAAATTATAATAAAAACTATAAATCTTTTAATTTCAAAAGTCGATAATTTTAATCACACTATGAGAGCCGCCGAAAAACGTAAATTTCTCACTGCAGATTCTTCAAAATATAGCAGAACGCAGTGCCCCAAATAACACAATAGTACGATACAGTACACACACCACACCATCACGCCAAATACACTATCACTTTCAAAATCCAAACAAATGGTAAAACAAAAACCCTAACCATTCAATGACTAGGGCTTCATTCCTAAAATCAAATATATAGTTTGTATAACTAATAATGGCATGAATGATTGATGAAGATAAACAATGTTTTACTTATATGTTTAATCTCTTCGATTAGGTAAACTATCCCAAGTTACCTATAACCTCACCAAAAATGGAAAACATTGACCTCCTTACACCAAAATAGAATTCAATGGAGTGATTGAGCTTCAGAGATGAGACATAATACAGAATTTTACAATCATGATAATAAAAATAAGATCGTTGGGTTTAGAGGAATAAATAAAATAAAATCAAAATGCAAAAATTAAAAATAATAATAATTCCTTCATGAAATCATCATTACATTCATGAAAATATGACACAATATTCATTTACGACACCTAAACCTAATCACATGAATTTACAAAGGAAAAATTGAATAGCTTTTGATCTTCCGTAACACACCAACAGCATGGCCATTTTCATTGAATTAATCAAAAGGCACAGAGAACCATCTCCTCATCATCATTCTTCTTCTCTAAATCCCTTTCCCAAATACCTCCTCAAGAACATTACAGTCGGAAAGAAATCAAAACTTTCTCGCTTGATCCAAAGATAGTTGATCTCCCATGATTTCAATCACGGGCTCGTCGATGTAATCATAAAGAAAACCAATCATACAATCATTTTTTCTATGCTCGACGTAATTCTCCTGATCTCTCTCCACGCAGAGTTCAAACATTGCACGGTCCCTCAAGGAAGTAGAGTCGCCTTGAACATCTTGATCCAAGGAACAATCTCTTGACTTTTGATCGATAGTCGCCACAGGTGGCATTGGCTTATCATAGCGTCGATCCGCCGGAATGGCGAGAATCCTTCATCCTCCAACGATGCTTCTTGTGCTCCTCTTCATCATCGACCTGCCGACGTAGCTCTTCGTAGGGATCACATTGGGAGCAAGAGTATTCCCAAGAAGCACCCACTGTATTATCTTCCTCTTCATCTTCCTCTTCATCTTCCTCTTCCTCCGACATTTCAAATTCCCCATCGCTGATCTCTTGCCACTCGTCATTGTCACTATCCGCACTAAAAGGATCCGTTTAGTTTTGATCAGCCCTCTTCAAGCACGAAGACATTGTAGTAATAACAATTTCCTTAAAAGTTCGGGATGGAAAATTGCAGGCGTAACGGTCCGAAGTTTCATGACGAGAATTTGAAAGCACTATCATGTGGAACAAATTCTCCTCCTCTTCACTCCATCTTTGTGCTACATCTTCTCCCATGTCAGGAAATCCAAGCTCCATGAACTTCTTCTTCCCCAGCGCACCTTCAAGCTTTGATCGAGCTTCCATCATATGCCGCCTTACGCATCTGATGGAGCCTTCATCAGGGCAATCACAATCTTTCGTAGAGCGACATAATGGAGTCTCCATAGAAATGGAGTGAATTCTAGGAGGCATAGGAATGACGCAAGTTCCGAGCCATTTATCAAGACGACTTCATCACTCAATAATGAGATGATCCTACCGAATGAGCAAAAGAAAATCGAACCACAGCTCTTAGAATCTTGGTGACACCATTCAAGATCCGCTTGGTGATCGTCCGACGGACGCTCTCAATGAGAATGCTCCACGGAGGATTGAACATCTTCCGCCTAATCCCGCCTGGTGTTTCTGATCACCCATTTCATCTAAGGCCATGAAGGTCGCATCCGAGAAAAGCACTCGTTGGTTGGGGATCCTACCTCCACCACCCATTGTGGTAGGCGAGCCCGCCGACCTTCTACCCCGTGGTGCGGAAGGAGTGGCGACCGAGCATCGGTCGTTCCTTCACCAACTCCACCCATACGGATGCGAGATGGTTACAGCTTGTCACAGATATTCCGGTGATGGGCCGCAGAAGTAGAGGATCATCCTAGATTGCTATTACAAGATCAATCGTGAGTATCATTCTTCTAGAGTACAACCGCAGTGATTGACTCCCATGGTGAGGTCCAGTGCTTTCTGCATGATAGATCACACCGGTTAGCCTAAACTGTTTGTACCTGTTGAGTTAGATCGATCCTTAGATGAGATAGTTGCACACTATTTTATGGAAAAGAAGGAGATCTTGGGGTACGCCTGGTCCAATGAAGAGAAAGTCAGCTTCGATCCCTACGAAGAGGACTTGATGGGGGACATAACTGGTGTATGCATGGTCGATACTAGAGGTTCTCTTCTTAGGGAGCAATAGACCATGGAAGGTGATGAGGTTGATTAAGGAGACAGCCCATCACCTCAGCCAGCGAAGTAAAGAGGAGCAGATTGATAGAATGGTATGGCAATTGTAGGACTCATAGTAGCGTGCTTGAAGCAAGCCTCCAGCTCATCCTAGTACAACAATGTCGACTGAGCTAGTGCATGTCTTAGACCCAGTTAAGACTCTACCTCCATACATGAAAAAGATCTGAAATATATGGTTGAGCAACAGGTGAAGGAAGCTTTAGCTCAAGTCTGGGGAGGATGATCGGTTCCAAAGGGTAGACCCTACCCAGAGGAATTCGATGCAATCCAGTATCCAAAGGGTTTCGTGCCTCCTTTCTTCAAAAGCTTCGATGGCAGTGAGAATCCGAGGCAGCATATAGCTCACTTCAGGGCCAGTTGTTGCAACGTAGATGGCAACGACACTTTACTCTTTAGACTCTTTATCAGTAGCCTAGCGGGTAGCTTTTGATTGGTATGTTGAACTGTCCAACGATTCAGTAAAGACATTTGTTGAGTTAGAGCAACTCTTCATCAAGAGGTTTGCTGGAGCTTAGTAAAAGGTTACTTAGGTGATCTCGTTGTTGCCCAACAGCACTCCGGTGACTCACTTGTTGATTATATTCTCCGATGGCATAACCTGAGTATGAAGTGCGAACCACAGTTGTCTGAACAACATGCCATTGAGATTCTCTTGAAGAATATCCATAGCCCGGTCGCCTTCATGCTTAAGGGTTTCACAATAAAGATATTTGAGAAACTAATCAATAAGACGGCTAGTCTACAAGGAGAGGCAAAATAGTTATCTTTTCCAGATCAGTTGCCAAAGTAAAAATCCCAAAAGGTTTATGAAAAAAACCCGAGTAACAATAGCGGTTAGGGATGCGAGAGATCAGAGAGACCACGACTTAGACCACCTCCTTTGCCACCATCGAGGCACTCACTGCCTCCACAAGAGCCTCCATGGCTAGCACAACCACCGCCTCTGACCATACCAAGTAGAAAGATGCATACCCGCCGCCATGTAGCTATGGTCCACCTACTCTTTTAGATAAGTTAAACAAACCTTATTATTTTAAGAGAGAGTTAATCAGGAAGATCTTTAAGAACCTCTTAAAGAAACCTGATTTTCGGCTACCCGAGACTAGGAGACCGGAGGAAGTAGGCAAAAGTAATGATCCAAACTTTTGCCCTTACCACCATATGCTAGGCCACATTTTGGAGGATTGCTTCACATTCAAGGACTGGCTTGAACACAGTTTCAGGATCGGTGCTGTAATTATCCCAAAAGAATACCTTATGGAACAACCTTCCAATTCCATTAGGGTAATTCTTGGGGATACATGTGATCCTACCAAAACCAAAGAAGGTTGGGATATTTTCTTATCTAAAACATCTAAAAAAAAATTCAGAAGATCAAGAAGTTTTCCTTACAGGTGCCTGAGCAGCTCAAACCTACAACACCAAGGAAGGTTTGCAAGTTGTCTGTATCAACTCTAGGAAAGTGGGAGCTCAGCAGCAGCATGTGTCGGCCCAGATAGCCCTTTAGCACAGCCACCGTGTCCAGCCTCCAACCTTCAATTGCAGCTTCCACACCAATGACTTCTATCATTTCAGCTAGCTCTTCTGTTTCATCTATTATTAGAACTCTTGTATCAGTGGATAAGGGCATCAAATCCCTTACTCCACTCACTTTACTTGACTTCTACTTTGTACCTCCAAATACTTCCAAGAAATTGAAGAATAAAGCTTATTTGAATTACATCTGTGTCTCTTTTGATGAGTTATCTTCTTTTATTCCTAATGATAACTCTTCAAGTCTAAATAACTATAACAATTCTGATCTTCCTCTTTCTGATTCAGAGTTGGACTTTCCAACTCTGAATACTATGGGTTCACCTCTTGAGATAGACTTGGAATCATCTGATTTGAGGGTCCCATAGGAGAAGCTGTAGGTGAGCTTGAAGTGCAAGTAGAACCTTCCACCACCTTGCCTCAAGAGATCACCGAAGTCAACCTCTATAGTGGCAAGGTTCTATCTCCTAGGGCAACACCTCAAGATAGAGGGAATAAGTCATTGGTACTGAAAATCGAGAAGCCCTTCCATAGGATGTTCTACTCTTGGATATGCTTGTGGAAGACCAACCAAGGTGGACTACAACGTCTTTTCTCATTTAAGAAAGTTATCATCTAAGCTAAGCATATATGATGCCCTTGTCTTATCCAAAGAGATGAGAGAATCACTAATCAAGACTCTCCTTAATCCTGATATATGCTTAGCTCCGACCGCTAGAGAAAGCACATTATGCAAAAGAAGCTGGGATCACCTTCACAGATGAAGATCTTCTTCTAGAGGACTTGGAGCACAACCGTCCCCTATACATTACATGACATGACCGCCATTTGTCGGTTCTCGTGGATTCAACATCTATCATTATGAGTCTAAAGATCTTTGCCTATTTGAGGATTGGCATCTCTACACTCCGAGGAGATAAGATGATGTTGAGAGGATTCAATGATCAAGGCGAGCGAGCTTTAGGTTCTATAGTGTTACCATTGGAGGTCGGTGACTGGAAGACTGAAGCCAAGTTCTACATCATTGATTCAAATACTTTGTTCACCACTTTGCTTGGTAGGCCTTGGATACATCAGAACAAGATCGTTTCATCCTCCCTTCATCAGGCATCAAGTTCAGAAAAGATGGGATTGAATACCATGTCAACGGAGATGAAAGGCCATTTTCAATTAGAGATGTTGAGATTTATGAAGATACGACTTACTATCTTCCTCAAAATACCCTTTCTCGTGAACTTGGAAAAAATTCAAATGCAAAAATAAAAGAAAAAGAAAATAAAGAAAAAGAAAAACCAAAAGAAAAAGAAAAGAAAAATAAAAGTCCAAGTACACAAGGGGAAATGAATAAGAAATAGATCTACATATTACATTCCACTCATAATTCATTCCATCATATGGATATGTGGGTAAGATGGCTCAATCTCCACCAGGTAAAGGCAGAGGCAGAAACAGAGGTGGGAGACTCCCTAGTTGGCCTTCAGCCAGTAGAGGTTGTGTTCCAGTTCATAGGAGTACTCCTACTATTCACATAGGCTTAGAATCCAACTTGGAGGATGAGTCTAATGTGGTTAGTATACCGCCTAACCCTCTCAGTGAGTTCCATTGGAGGTGACTTTTGACTCAGATAAAGATGAAAATCAAGCCTCAAAGCAAAACAAATTATTCGAATTTAGTTTATGTTAAACTATTAGGTAGCAGTTGGGAACCTTAGCTCTTACCTCACTTACATCTTAGAAAGTTGAAAGTTTGATAGTTAAAGAAATCCCTAAATCTTCTAGTGACATGAAGTAGAAGAGGTTCTTTTTGGGTTCATCCTCCTCAAGCCTTGAAGTTGATGTAGAGCTTGAGGAAGATACTTTTAAAGAATTAATGGAACTACCACTTGACTTTTACTCTCCTTGTGTTCAAAATCTTGTGCATAAAGGTTTGGTTCCTCACACGTGGTCTAAGCACAGGTCAAAGTATTTTGAAAAGTTATGGAATGATTCAGGTAGGGAAGCACAATTAATCTATTTTTCCACAAGCAGGTTACCCCGACAGTCATTCTGCTTTAAAAGATGTAAGACTATGACACATTCTTTGTAGCATGATTGCGAACCATACCTAAGTCGTTCGAGAGTTACCCCAATCGATCACCAGTCTTTTCTAGTGGAAGATGTGAGTCCTCGATCTTTCTTCCCTTGAAATGATTATTGCAAACCACAAGGCACTCCCTTGGTTGGATAGTTCTCCCATTGGCCGGGAAGCTATTCCCTTTGGTTCAATAAATCTGATATAGGTCTAGGCTTCTACAAAACTTCTCCTCAGTTTGATCCATAGCAAACCAATGAAATCCATCAAAATAAACAAATCTAAAAAATGAAACTAATCTTTGACTATCCTTGAGCTGATTTAAGTGCCCCAGCGATATTCACTTAATAGTCGGCCCTAGGTCGAGTTTGATTTGTTGCCAAAAGCAACCGATCACTCCAGTGGTTTCTCGCCTGTAGAAGATGTGAGTCCCCGTGCTTTCTTCTTAAGACTTGACCATTGCAAACCGAAAGGCATTTCTCCCTTGGTTGGATAGTCCTACCTTGTGGTTAGTTGATTATTCCCTTTGGATTGATAAATCTGAGTTAGGTATAGGCTTCCATGGCCCTTACTTAGTACAGTTTATCGCAAACCAACAAAATCCATCAATAATAAATCAAAACAAACAAATTTAAAAATGAAATTAATCTTGATATCTTTGAGTTGATCTTAGTCCCCCAGCGGCATTCACTCAATAGTCAACCATAGGTTGAGTTCAATCTATTGCCTTGCCAATGGATCACCCCAACAACTGGTCCCTACTTTGGAGGATGTAAGTCTACTACGCTTTCTTCCTTATATAACTATTGCATACCAAAAGACATTCCTTTGGTTGGCTAGTCCTACTACATGTTTAGTAGACTACCCCTTTGGATTGATAAATCTGAGTTAGGTCTTAGCCTCCATGGCTCCTACTTAGTGCAACCCATTACAAACCAACAGGGTTCATCTAAAAATTTAAACCTAACCAAATATGAAAAAAATTCAACCCTCTTCCCTAGTGGAACCCAAATCAAATCTCTTTCTCCTCAGTAAGAATTAAATCAAACTTTTCATCCCCTTATGGATGACTTGAACCTGCTTCCCCAGTGGAAGGTTCACACTCTATCCCTTAGTGGATTTTTCCCTCTCTCTTATGTCTTGGACATAAGTAGAGGCACATTGCACTAAGCTCTGGATTCTTTCTTTTCCTTGGGTTAAGGATATATTGTTTCTGTTAGTGCTTGTGATCTTTCGATATTGATCATTTGGTTAACACCATGGTTGTTCCTCACACCATACCTATAGCCTTTGTTGATCTCATTTTAGAATGAGCTCTCAACCCCTCCATCTTAGATAGGATTCCTCTTAGACTTTAAGAGTTCCATAGTCTTAAGACACATCTAGTGATTAGGTGGACACTCTACCTAGCCCTAAAAGGCTTAGAAGAGTTAGCCATAGGAATAGGTCATGCCTTAGGGGTGTTAGGAAAATTGCCTACTCTTAGCTTGAACCATTTTCACTTCCTTTCTTTCAAGTCAAAATCCAAATCAATTCTATTTTATTTTCTCATGACTCAAATCAACTACACATGATTGAAATTTATGATTGAAACCCATGATCAAAATCCATCAAAAATTCCTAAGTCTAAATTTTACCTAAATCCTTAAGCATCTTTTAAAGATTTAACCAAAATCATGATTCAAACCTATTCAAACCTTTGAGATTTTCTCATAATCCATTTATATTTTCATTTATATTTACATTTATAAATGAAATATAAATTCAAATCAATCCAACTAAACTCAAATTTTCAAATCAATTCATGAAAATTTTCTTAAGTCTCTTTAATTTTCCATTAAAAGACTTAGACAAAATCAATCTTAAACCTTGATCAAGCCCATTCAAATTCATGGGATTTTCTCAAAATTTATTTATATTCTCATTTATATGCTCATATATAAATGAAATATAAATATAAATCAATCCAATCAAAGGCAAAAATTAAATTTCAAATTTAAAATCCTTGAAATTCCCTTAAATCCCTTAATTTTCCATTAATGAATTTAACCTAAACTTGATCAAACCATTTCAAACTCATGGAATTTTCTCAAAACTTATTTATATCCTTATTTATATTCTCATATATAAATGAAATATAAATATAAATCAATCCAATCCAATTCAAAAATTAAATTTCAATTAAAAAATTATTTTAAATCCTTTAAATTTCCTTTAATAGATTTAACCTAAATCATGATTAAACCACTTCAAATCCTTAAAATTTTCTCATGATCCATTTATATTCTCATTTATATTCACATATATAAATGAAATATAAATTCAAACAATCAAAACCAATTCCAAAAATCAAATTCAAATCTACTCAAAATCAAATCTAAGCCTTTCAAGTGAAAATCTTGAACTTAGCCAAATCTCTTTCAAATCAAGCCAAACTCTTGATTTTCTCTTATGGTTCAGTCAACCTTACAATCATGAGCTCATATATAAATTCAAACTTCAATCACTCAATCAAAACTCAAATAAAAAATCAAACCCAAAACCCTTTTATATTCTTTCTTTGAATATAAAATTTTCAAATGGATCAAAACCCATTTGACTTCAAACCACTTGTAAATGGATTTATATTTCAATCATAAATCCGTATATAAGATCAACCAACTTCAAATCAAGCTTTGACCAAGCCATTTGACCCACTTAGGCTCACTTGACCCAAAGTGACCAAAAGTACCCTTATGAGCCAACTTTTGATCCTAACCAAATTGAATTGAACCAAACTCATATATCCCTCTCATCATGATCAACAATCATCATGGGATGATCAATCAATCAAATTGGGTCAAACCAAGTCAAACTTAAGGGTTGACCAAGTCAACACTTATTCCAAAATGAAACCTAACATAGCCAAATTCCACCATATGTCAAATTGATTGAAACCATTGATCCAAGTTCACTCATGACCTATGTTTGAACTTGACCAAGTCAACCTTTCAGCCTAACCTAGCCCATTTGGTCAACTTGACCCAAGTTGACCCATTTTGACCTAAAGGATCAAAATGTGTCAAAACTTGATCTAATCCAAATTGATCTAAACCAATGGGTCAAGTCCATTCCAAATCACTTGTGGAACTTGACCAAAGCCTCAATTGGCCAACTATACCCAACCTAACCCAATTGATCTTAGACCCAACATGACCTAAAAGGGTCATATTGAGCCAAAATTGAACTTAACCCAAATTGATTAGAAACAAAGATATCAATCCACTTCATATGACTAACATAACCTAAACCTACCCTTGACCTACCCCAAATAGGTCAAATGGGTCAAATAGGTCAACTTGGCTCATTTGACCTAAAGGAAGTTAAATGAGCCAAAACTAAATATATACCAAATTGAACCAAACCAAAGCCACCAAAATATTTCAAATGATCATATGAACTTGACTCAACCCTTGGTTTGACCCAATTTGACTAATTGGTCAACTTGACCCAAGTTGACCCATTTTGACCTAAATGGGTCAACATGAGCCAAACCTTATCAAATGGATTCCAAATCCAATGAAACTTAGCCAAACATAGTTTCTCTGCATACCCAACATGTCAAAAGTGGAAAAATAGCAAAATGGCAATCCTACCCCTAGGCCATAGAACAAATTTTGGCTTAGCCCATGGGTATTTTGGTCATACCCTCTTCACAATCACTTGAGGCTTTCCTAAAAGCTCAAGGGGACTTAGTGATGAGTGGTGCACCCAACCCAATGGGTTTGGTTCAGCCCATTTGGTCCCTAGACCAAACCCAACCACTTAGCTTAAAATTGAATTTTTCAAATTCCCTCTTAAGCTCAATTTAAGCACATGAAAAGTTGGCAATCCATTCTGTGGATCAAACCGACCATGTGCACACTCAAAACAACCTAAACAACCTCTCCAATCTCAGCAATTAGATCAAAATGGCAAGGAATGGTTCGGCAGTCTGATTGCCATAAGGGGAGATATACTACCCCTAATTCAATGAAATTTCAACACACTCACTGTCGATTGAGGCCTAGGAACCCTTAACAATCGTCAGAGAGCTTTCTCAAGGTCTTTAGAGAGGATTAGAATTCTTCTTTCTTGATTTTGGACAGTGCAAAAATAGGGGAGGTAGAGTGAATTGCTAATTTCCTCTACACTTATTTTCCTCCAAATTCCTCCTACACTTCTTCTAAGGACCAATTCAAGCTCACTCAAGCTCACATTAGAGTTCTCATAGCAAGGAGAGGATCAATTCAATCAAAGTCAAAGCCTAAGTGAAGTGTTGGTCCATCCATTGATCCACGCAATCTCAAGGCCTAAGAATTTCAACAGGGCTTCATCTCCACCAGACGAAGCTACCTCATCGATCTGAGCGCTTCATCCCAGAGGGAATTTTCACCACTTAGCTCAAGGTGTTTGTCCTTTGTGAAAGAAATGTTCATGGCATGTGAAATCGTTGGATAGGTTCGAATGCTTAGATGTGGGTGTTCACCAATCATGAAATTCTGATCTCTCCTCGATCATGGACATTGATTCTCGGGGAAGAACTTGGCTCATCTCAGCTGTCCATCCACACATTTTAGATGGATGGCTGAGATTATTTAGCATGTTTAGTAAATCCATTTATCTGTTTTAAACCATGGTGAATCTTGCCCCCAATCTTTTGATCGATGAGATATAAGCTGCGCCCATCGCCGCTTGTGAGTGACAACTTAAGTTTTCCCTCATGGCACGGTGTAAAGCGATGACCGCAGCCACACTGTGTCCTAAGCTAAGGATTAGTGAGGATTAGTTAAGAAATTAATTAATTTCTAATTAATTCTGAGAACTTCTAAAATTCATAATTCTCTTTAGAAAAATCAAAAAAATAAAATAAAAAATGCTATGGAAAGATAATTTCATCTAGAATATTTAAAAAATGTTTTCAATGGATTTTAAATTACTCTTTTATCTGAATTTGAGTTTCTTTAGGAATTTTAATTAGCTAATTATCCTTTAATTAGGTCGTTAATTAATCTCAATTTTTTAGGGTTCATTTTAGGGGATGACCTCGGCCTACCCTAATTTTCTTGAGATTTATTGAGGGCTCAATTAGGAAAATTGCTATTTCATTCCCTAATTATCCCTTTCATGCAATTAAGCATAATTAGGCTATGATTAGTGAATTTATCTTATGATTAGAGTTTGATTAAAGTTAGATCCAGTAAGTAGGAGGTCTATGGAATAATTTTGGGATATTTTTCCTAAGCTATTCCCTAAACCCCCTCTTCTCTCCTTAATCTCCTCTTAATTAAGGGTTAATTCATTACCCCATTAATCAATTTTCAAAATTCTAAAAAATTCCATAACTTAATTAATCTACCTTGGGTAGATGCTTAGGTGTTTAATAACCTAAGTTCAATTAAGAAATCAAAATCTAATTCACATGTGTGAAAGGGTATTTTAAAATTACTTAAGCTAAACCTCTTTGCTTAATTAACTTTTAATTATGAGCCAAATTGCATTAAGCCTTTTCAATATTAGGTGCATTGCAAATTTAAATTCCTTGTGGGTTTTATGTCATCTCATTGCTCATAATTATCTAGTTAATTCTTCTAAGGTGGTGTAGGTAAGAGTTAATTAAGCCACTTAATTCATACCTTAACCTAATCAACATATAAAAATGAATCTAATTGTCTAAAAATTAAAGAAACATACAAAATACATGTGGGAATGGGTTAGGAACAACAAACTTACCTCACCTTTTCAAAATTAAATTAAACTTCAAACTAAACAAAAATCATTTTGAAATTCACTTAGATTTATTCTAATTTTTTTTATTCTATAAGAATGTCTTTAGGATTTAAGTAAAGTGATTTTGTATACATGTTTTCATTATTTTGGATCTTTCCCAACATGTTAAGTTGTATGCCATGTAATTTTATGCATTCATAATTTCATATTTCAAATTTAAAAATGAAATTGTTTACTTTATATCAAATTTGCATGTGTTGGTTAAAGTAGAAATATGAATGGCTATTATCACTACTAAATCCAAATTATTTTCAAAACTTATAAATGAAATATCAAATCTAAAAGTATGCTACTTATACTTTAATTATAAGCTTGCATGGGAAATATTATAAAAGTATGCTTAGTATAGGTTTCCTTTCTTTCCTATGTTGGTATAGTTTTGAATAGGAATTTTGGTGTGATATAAGGTACATTTGAAAAGGAACTAATGCTCACCTAAATTTCATATCCTATTCATCCCTATCCTAGCATCTAAGAAGGGTTACCCACACTTACATATATAAATTGCATAAATAAAAATGAATCCACTTTTGCATTTTCCTTTTCTATTTCATTTCTTTTATATACATGTTTGCACTTAAGGAAAGTGGTATATTAGTCTGGACAACCTTGAGGTTGCGAGAATTTAAGTAACCCTAAGTAAGTTTTGTACCTTACACCTCTGGTTAACAATAGCAATGTACTCACTTATGCCTTTCTTATTTTCATGTATGTATGTGAAATTTTGGATAAAAAAATCTTGTATACTTAAGAAAAATCATGCATATTCAACTTCTAAATTTTCTTAAATGGATTACTTAGCATCATAAAAGTGTGTTAAATATTCTCATTTGCATGTATAGATATGCTTAAGGTCCATCCATATGCATATTATATATGTTGGGGAAAGAATTGAAGTAATGTGTGTTATGTGAATTTTGATTCATTTTATTTAATCTAAAATTATCTTTCTTTCTGAATAGGATTTTTAGAGTTTATCTAAACTTAGGATTAATTAAAAGATGTAATCAAAACATTCATCTAAATGAAACTAAAATATGAACCTACTTTAGAAAATTACTTAAGGTTAGGGAAGGAAAGATAAATTCTTTTATCATTTCCTCACTTCATAACTTAGTAATTAATTGTAGGATCCATTTAAACCAAATTAAAATATGAAATAAAACCAACCCAAAATACTTAAACAACTTAAATGAAACCCCCCCTTATAAGTTGAACTTATTCTCAATCATAAATAAAAATATTAATATTTTTGCTTGCAGGTGCTTTATACCCCTATGCATAATCCATAAGCCAGGTGGACTTAGTTACTCATGTGTGGGGTGATAAGTCCAATATGCATGCTTGAATTTGTGTGGTGTGACTTTAGCTAACTTTTTTTAGTATCGTTAGATTTCCACTTTTTCTTTTCATGTAAAAATTTGTATAATTAAGATTTTGGAATGATTTGTTATGGGGATTAAGATGAGCATTGGTCATAAGATCCTATCTTATGCACCATGTGAAGCCTTGGAGCATCTACCTTCCAACCATCCAAAAGAATAAACCAAAGAAGAAAGAAGAAAATAAGAAAGAAAGAAGAAGAAAGAAAGAAGAAAGAAGAAATAAAAAAGAAGAATAAAGCTTGAAGACCCCCATAACAATGAATTCCTTATTTAATTGTAATATTCATTTATAATTCGGGTTGTATAAGGGTAGAGCTCCTACCATTTCATTTGATTTTTTTATGTGTGGTGCCCACCACAATGTTTTTTTTATTCTTTTTACGATTAGCTTTATAAATTGATTGATGATTTGTTTAGCTTTTGCATTAAGTGGCATGTTTTTCCTAGTTTCTTTCTTGCTTTATGTATGACCTAAATGAGGATTAGGCTCCTTAGGGAAAAATAAACCCAACTTAACAACTCAAATAAAAATTAAACAACTCATAACCTCGCCTAAAACTTAGGATTAAAATCAAGATAAAAGAATTAACAACCCATAAGTCATCACTTATAGCCTTAGGTTAAGTCAGTGCATGGTTTGATGTTATGTTTTGTTTTGTGATATATGTTTTAGATTGGATGTTAGGGTGTATGCTTTTAGAATGAATGGTAGGACGTTCTTAGTCTAACTATTCTTTCTAGGGGATTGTGCTTAAAGGGCTATCAAATAAAATATAAATTTTTGCTTATGGTGCTTTATACCCTAAGCATAATACATAGGCTGTGGACTTAATCACCCATGTGTGGTGATAAGACATTTGAGATTTGAGTGGTGTGTTTTAGCTAACCTTTGTTTTTGAGGATCTTCCACTTTTCCTTTTCATGTAAAAAAATTTTGTGATAATTAGGGATGAGTTCCACCAGCCAAGAAAATCAAAGAAAAGAAAAGAAAGAAGAAGAAAGAAAGAAAAAGAAGAATAAAGCTTGAAGACCCCATAACAATGAATTCCTATTTAATTGTAATATTCATTTGTAATCCAAGTTGTATAAGGGAGCTACACTCACATTTGATATTTTCGGGTTTGTGCGGTGGTCCCCGACCATAACGATATTTTATTCTTTTTGTGATTAGCTTTATAAATTGATTGATTATTTGTTTAGCTTTTGCATTAAGTGACATGATTTTCCTAGTTTTTTCGTTGCTTTATGTATGGTCTGGATGAGGATCAGGCTCTTTAGGGAAGAATAAATCTTTTACCCAACTAAACAACTCAAATAAAAATTAAATAACTCATAACCTCACCTAAAGCTTAGGATTAAAATCAAGATAAAAGAATTAGAACCTATTAGCTGGATGAGCATTTCTTTATAATATCATGCACAAATGCATCTTATTTCACTTGATTGGAGGGCTTCCATCTTACCGAGAACTTTGACTGTGAGAGCTATGGAAACTCACCTCCTCCCTTCTCGGTGATTTTGGCCAATAACTTTCTTTCTCATGCATTAGTCATAAAAAATCCTATTAGCCTGAGTCAAAAATAATTATCCAAAATAAAAATAAAATAAAATTTGAAATGCATTAGATTTAGGTCATTTGAAGCATGTCCCTTTACATGATCTAGTCTCTTTAAGGAGTGACTTTAAGAACTTAGTCTCTTTCTAATAAATAAATAGTCTAGCTATCTTGCATAAGCATAGAGACTTGCCTACATATATTTAAAATACATAAGAGTTAGTTGGTCCACCCACGTGATGTAAGTCCAAGTGGTTTGTCCTCTCTAGGCAAACTAAATACCCAACTTTTGCCTTAGATTTAGTTGTGCTTCACCAAGCTCCTAGATTTAGGTCAGGTTGCTTCTCCCATTTGTGGGCCATAAGCATAATTCATCACCTCTTATACATTTTCTTAATCTTGTGTTAAAGAATCTTAAGTCCTAACTTTCTAATGAAAATATAACTCAAACAAATTAAATCAATTTCTAAAATGTAAAGCCCAATTATAGATAGTTTGAGATGCTCGCTAGGTTTCCTAACATCATGGGCATTTCCTACTTATCTTTCATTTTGGCTTCGATAATAACTCCCTCTTTTGATCAATCCCATTTGATCCTTCAAACATAAACCAATCGATTAGTAGTCCTTCTTATTGAAATCTTCAAAGACAATGATCATTTACCTTAATCGAGAGTTTTTCTAAGGGATTACATCCCTTAGGATGTAATTTACTATAGGGGCTTGCTCAGGGAACTTAACAAACTCAAAAATAAACTCTCATTTACTTTTTCCATGTAAAGGGGAAGAATCTCTGTACATATGCAGACCCATCATCCTGGGAGTCCATTGAGGTGATTAGGTCCTTTAAAGAAGACTTGCCTTTGAGATAATACACTATTTTCTTAATGACGCATACCAATCAATAAGCATATCTATGATGCGGCATCCTAAAAAGATGGATTTCAATAGGTCTCCTCTTTCTTTTCCCCACAAAATAGAAAGGCGACTCCCTATAAGAAATTTATTCACCACAGTCAATATAGACAAATCAGGTCAATCCTTTATCAAAGTCCGTCAAGCTTAAAGCTAGGACAGAAGAAATTTTAAATCTCAAAGCAAACAAATAGATTCCTCCATCCAACTTCAAGCATGAAGCTGGTCGAGGAAAGCCAAAAAAGACACAAAAGAAAGAGAATGGTGGAAAAAGCTCTTTAGTGAACCCATCGAAGTTGAAAATTGAAGTAATCCAAGACCCAGGGCCAGCCCGTCAACTAGTTTTTCAATAACCGTAACTCGCTCCATGCATGAATCATATTTGTTGGGGGGCATTTGTTGACCTCCATGCATTCACCATAAGTCAAGTCGAGCTCATGAGGTGAATTTGATGAGCTTACCCAATCAAATGGATTCCAAATCCACTGAAACTTGGCCAAACCTATTTTCTCCACATACCAAACATACCCAAATTGAAAAAAATAGCAAAATGATCATCTTACCTCTAGGCCATAGAACAAATTTTGGCCTAGCCCATGGGTATTTTGGTCATACCCTCTTCACAATCACTTGAGGCTTTCCTAAAGCTCAAGGGACTTAGTGATGAGTGGTGCACCCAACCCAATGAGTTTGGGTCAACCCATTTGGCCCATAAACCAAACCCGACCATATAGCCTAAAATTCAATTTTCAAACTCCCTCCTAAGCTCATTTTGATGCACATGGGAGGTTGGCATTCCACTCAAGGGATTAAATCGACCATGTGCAATGATCTAATAGCCTAAAGAACTTCCTAATCTCATCAATTGGATCAAAATGGCAACTAATGGGTCGGTCGTCCGATTGCCATAGGGGGAGATATACTCCCCCTAATTCACTTCTGTTTTCATTCACTCACACTCGATTGAGCATTATGGAGAGCTAGGAGTCATTTGCAAGTGATCCTAAGCTTCTTAGAGAGGGATTCAATTTCCATCTTCTCAGTTTTCTCCACTTGAAAACATGGGAGGTCCATTGAAGAACCAATTTCTTCCACACTCCAAATTAATCCAATTGTTCTTGCATACTCCATCAGAGGGTCAAGTCAAGTTTGTCTAAGCTCCCTCTAAAGTTCTAAAGGCAATGGGAGACTTAGCTTGATCAAAGCCGCAAAGGAATTGAGGAGGATTTGGCCCATAGAGCTCTACACTCAACCTCAAGTGCTCAAAACTTCAAGGCTTCCAAACCGCACGCTCCTCAAGGGAATCGGCCGGTGATCACCTCCGGTGAGGTTAGTGATTTTTCGAGCTTAATTCTTATAAGTGTTGGTCCTTTGCGAAGTGAACTTTAATTTCATTGGATCTTAGCTGTTGGATGTATTGGTAATTGAATGATGAAGGTGTGGGCTAAATTTTAGCCTAATACGAGCTCAATTGAGCTCGAATCAAAGCCTAAATGGTGGGCAGATCTCATTCTTCTTGAGCTTTTGTGGATGAATTCCGAGTCCATCCACATGGTTTGATGGACGAGATTATTCCACTTTATATACCCATTATCCATTTTATAAACCGCGAAGAGATCTCGGTCGATCTTTGATTGACTCAAAGCGTGCGCCACCGCCTTCTCGATGTGACTCTTAAGTGAGTGGTTCACAGTGCAATGTGTGTAAAGTGCTGACTACCGCCGCCACGCTTCGCGCCGTGAGCTGAGATTAAGTGGGGATTAGTTATTTACCTAAGTAATTCCTATAACTTCTAAAATTCATAAGTCTTCATAGAAAAAGTAGAAAAATAAAAGGAAAAATGCTATGGAAAGATAATTTCATCTAAAATATTTTTAAAATATTTTCAATGGATTTTGAATTATCCTTTTCTCTTAATTTGGGTTTCTTTGAGAATCTTAATTAGCTAATTATTCCTTAATTAGGGCATCAATTAATCTCAAATTTCTAAAGTTCATTTTTGGGTGGATGACCTCTGTCTCTCCTAATTTTCTTGAGATTTATTGAGGGCTTAATTGGGGAAATTACTATTTCATTCTCTAATTACCCCTTTCATGTAATTAAGGGTAATTAAGGTATGATTAGTGGATTTACCCTATGATTAAGTTTGATTAATGTCAGATCCAGTGAGTGAGGGATTTATGGAATAATTTTTGGGGCATTTCCCCTAAGCTATTCCCTAAACTCTCTTTTCTCTCCTTAATCCCCTCTTAATTAAGGGTTAACTCATTAATTATCCCTTTAATCAATTTTCAAAAATTCTAAAATATTTCAGAACTTAATTAATCTATCTTGGGTAGATGCTTAGGTGTTTAATAGCCTAAGTTTAATTAAGGAAATTAAAACCCCTTTCATAAGTATGAAGGGGTGTTTTAAAAATACTTAAGCTAAACCCCTAGCTTAATTAACTTTTAATTGTGAGCCAAATTGCATTAGGCCTTTTCATTATTAGGTGTATTACAAATTTAAATTCTTATGCATTTTATGTCATCTCATTGGCTTATAATTACTTAGTTAATTTTTCTAAGGTGGTGTATGTAAGGGTTAATTAAACCACTTGATTCATACCCTAACCTAATCAACACATAAAAATGGATCTAATTGCCTAAAAATTTAATAAGAATCTCACATGTGGGAATGGGTTAGGAACAGCAAACTCATCTCACCTTTTCAAAATTAAATCAAATTTCAAACTAAACAAAAATCATTTTGAAATTCACTTTGATTTATTCTAAATTTTCTTATTCCTTAAGAATATATTTAGGATTTAAGTAAAGTGAGTTTGTTTACATGATTTCATTACTTTGAATCTTTCCCAACATGTTAAGTTGTATGTCATGTGATTCATGCATTCATAATTTTATATTTCAAAATTTAAAAATGAAATTATTTATTTTATGTCAAATGTGCATGTGCTGGCTAAAGTAAAATATGAGTGGCTATTAGGGGTGTAAACGAAGTCGATTGAGCAACAGTAACTTTGTTCAGATTCTTGTTTTATATATCGAAAAAATTCTGTGTTCGCTCTTCTGAACAATGAGCTTTGATGCTATATGAGAGGATTGAACTGGGCCAATCTTTTTAACAAAAGTTTTAACCACTATTATTTTCATTTGATTTAATGCATAAAAGGAATGTAGTAAAAGAATTGAAAAGGATTACTTTATAATTTGTTTAGAGCTTTACAAATTCATGACTTTTTTTTTTTTTGACAAAAATGTAATGTAAAGTAAACCAAAGGTACATCTATGATGAGCAGACCCACGAATTATGATCCGGCGCATTTCAAAGACCATATAAGCAAAAGTATCCATCATTTATACCGATGGTCATGGTCACTAATGTATTCACCATACATCTATCTTATGCATCATTATAGATCACTTTTCATAATTTGAAAATCTATCAATAAATACGAACCAAATTTCTTTCTAGTATTTGAAATGTATTATATTACAGAAATTTTAATTTTATTTGTAACCAAATGCTTGAAATATATTAAAGGATGCATTTAATGCTGATTCAAATGCAATAAACCAAACAAAATTCTGCCATGCTTTGCAGGATATGTAAATGTGTTCAGTATGTATATATATATAATAATAATAATAATAATAATAATAATAATAATAATAATAATAATAATAATAATAATAATAATAATAAAATAATAATAGTAATAAAAAATAATAATAATAAATAAAATAATAAAATAAAATATTAATAATAATATATAATATAATATAATTTTATTTCATAAATCGAGAACATGATCAAACAAATGATTGTTCATGTTTCTTGTTATATATCGAGCTTAAAATGTTTGTGTTTGCTAGTTAACTAACGAAATGAACACAAGCTACATAACGAAAACACTTTTTTTTCAACAGTTTTTTGATGTTCTAGTATATTATTATTAAATCCAAATTATTTTCAAAACTTATAAATCAAATACTAAATTTGAAAGTATGCTACTTATGTTTTAATTATAAGCTTGCATGTGATAGATTAAAAAGTCATGTTTAGTGATTTCTTTCTTTCTTATATTAAAGCATAGTTTTGAATAGGAGTTATAAGATGTAGGGTTCATTTGAAAAGAACCCAACACTTACTTAATTCCATACCCTATTCATCCCTATGTCATCTAAGAAGGATTGCCTACACTTGCATGAATAAATTGCATAAAAAAAAATCTATTAAACAACTTTTGCATTCTTCCTTTTCATTTCTTTTATATACATGTTTGTATTTAAGGAAAGTGGTATATTAGTCTGACAACCCCAGGTTGTTTTAAGCTCTAAGTAGGTCTTGTACCTTACACCTGGTTAACAATGGCTACTCACTTATGCCTTTCTTACTTTCATGTATGTATGTGAAATTTGGATAAGGAAAACCCTTTTCTACTTAAGAAAATCATGCATATTCAACTTCTAAATTTTCTTAAATGGATTACTTAGCATGCATCATAAAGTGTGTTACTTCATTTGCATGTATAGATATGCTTAGGGTCCATCCATATGCATGTTATA
Source organism: Cymbidium sinense (assembly GCA_021442155.1). Lineage (NCBI taxonomy): Eukaryota > Viridiplantae > Streptophyta > Magnoliopsida > Asparagales > Orchidaceae > Cymbidium > Cymbidium sinense. The sequence goes on along the minus strand of CM038226.1, from coordinate 34,494,806 downwards.
TATGTTGGGAAAGAAATGAAGTAATGTGTGTTATGTGAATTTTGATTCATTTTATTTAATCTTAAAATCTTTTTTGAATAGGTTTGTTTAGAGTTTATCTAAACTTAGGATTAATTAAAAGATGTAATCAAAACATTCACCTAAATGAAACTAAAATGTGAATCTACTTTAGAAATTACTTGTTAGGGAAGGAAAGAGAAGTTCTTCTCTTCCTCTCTTCATAACTTAGTAATTAATTGTAGTTTCACTTAAACCAAATCAAAACATGAAATAAAATAACCCAAAACACTTAAACAACTTAAATGAAACCCTCCTCTAAGTTGAACATTCTTCACACTTAGAAAATTTGAAACCTAAAGTCCTAAGCTAAGCATACCACACACAACCTTCAAAGCACATTAGCCTAAGTCACCACTTCTAGCTTTAGGTTAGGTCGGCATGGTTTGATGTTATGTTTTATTTTGTGATATATGTTTTAGACTGGATGTGGTGTATGCTCATAGAATGAATGGTAGGATGTCTTAGTCTAACTATTCTTTCTGCAGGGATTGTGCTTAAGGGGCACTATCATAAATAAAATATAAATGCTTTTGCTTGCGTGCTTTTATACCCCTAAGCATAATCCATAGTCGTGGACTTAGTCACCCATGTGTGGTGATAAGTCCAATATACATGCTTGGGATTTGTGTGGTGTGATTTAACTAACCTTATTTTGTGTGTTAGTTAGATTTTTCTTTTTCTTTTCATGTAAAAAGTTATATATTTAGGATTTTGGAATGATTGCTCTAGGGATCAGGATGATCATTAGTCAAAATATCCCATCTTATGCACTATGTGAAGCCTTGGAGCATCTACCATCCAACCTTCCAAAGGAGGAACCCAAGAAAAAAAAGAAGAAAGAAGAAAAGAAGAAAGAAGAAAGAAGAAAGAAGAATGAAGCTTGAAGACCCCCATAACAATGAATTCATTTGCTTAATTGTAATTTAATTCATTTGTAATGGGTTGTATAAGGGTAGAGCTCGCTACCCACATTTTGATATTTTGAGTTTGTGTGGTGCCCAACACAACCATTTATTATTCTTTTATTAGTTTTATAAATTGATTTGATTTGTTTAGCTTTGCATTAAGTGGCATATTTTTCCTAGTTTCTTCCTTGCTTTATGTATGGCTGATGTGGATTAGGCTCTTAGGAAAAATAAATCTTTACCCAACTTAACAATTCAAAATAAAATTAAACAACTCATAACCTCACCTAAAGCTTAGTTTAAAATCAAGATAAAAGAATTAGCAACCCCTTAGTGGATGAGCATTTCTTTATAATATCATGCACAAATGCATCTTATTTCACTCTTGATTGATTTTTCCCTTGCCGAGAACGCTTGACCTTTGAGAGCATGGTGGAAACTCACCTCCCTTCATTTTGGCCAATAATCTTTCTCATGCATTAGTCATAAAATCCTATTAGCCTAAGTCAAAATGATTGTCCAAAATAAAAATAAAATGAAATTTAAAATGTATTAGATTTAGTTCATTTGAAGCATGTCCCTTTACATGATATAGTCTCTTTAGGGAGTGAGGTTAAAGACATAATCTCTTTCTAAATAAAAATAGCCTATTTATCTTACATTGAGCATAAGGCTTGTCTACATGTATTTAAAATCGTAGGAGGAGTTAGTTGGAGGCCACTCCCAGGCGGTTGTAAGTCCAAGCTGTCAGGTGATTTATCCTCTCTTGTAGAGGCAAACCAATTACCCATTTTTCATCTTAGATTTAAGTTGTGCTTCCAGCCCTCGCCGAAGCTCCCTAGATTTAGGATCTGAGATTGCTTCTCCCCTATGTGGGCCATAAGAATAATTTCTCACCTCTTAGGCATTTTTTTAATCTCATGTTAAGGAATCATAAGTTCTAAATTTCTAATGAAAAAGTAACTCAAACAAACTAAATCAATTTCTAAAAAGTAAAGCCCAACTATAAGATAGTTTGAGATGCTCACTAGGTTTCTTAGCATCGCATTTTGACTTCAATCATAAATCTCTCTTTGATCAACCCCATTTGATCTTCTAAAAATAAACCAATCGATTGATAGTCCTTCCTATTGAAATCTTAGAGATAACGATCATTTACCTTAATCGAGTTTTCCTAAAGAATCCCCATTCCTTAGATGTAATTAACTATGGGAGCTTACCCCTGTAGGGAACTTAACTAACCTAGTTAAAATAAACCCTACTTTACTTTTTCATGTAAAGTAGGAGAAGAATATCTGGTACATATGCAGACCCATTATCCTTAGGAGTCCTTATTGAGGTGATTAGGTCCATTAAAGGGTAGTGACTTCTATCTTTCGAGATAGTACATTATTTCCTTGATGACGTACTCGATCACCTGAATAAGTACATCTGCGGATCTACGTGGCATCTTAAAATATGAATTTCTATATATATATATATATTTTTCTCTCCTTTCAATAGATTTGAAGGCGACTCATATATGTGGAATTTTCAAACCACATTTTTATGGCTCCACTGGGATGGTTCCTCTCTCCATCTTTGGTAAATGATCATTGTCTTTGAGTCGATGATAGTGGGTTTGTACTTTGGTATGAATCCAAGACAATCCTTCTTTCCATTGGCACTTACCTCATTTCATTCTTGAGTTGAGTTAGCTAACATCTTTAGGTTTTAGGAACGCATTCCTCGTTGGTCTTAAAACCCCCATTGGGTTCCCATTGGGTAAAATGAAAAGATCTAAAATAAAAAAAAAATATTTTTAAGACTTCCTCCTTATCATGTTCATGATAAGGAAAGGTTCATTCCAAAATAATAAAGACAAAAATAAATCTTCCATAAGAACTTTGCTTTTCAAAAAGCACCTTTTCAAAAATGCACTTAATAAAATATTTTTTCACAAAATTTTGTCACCCTCATTTAGCAATTCACATGATTGTTATATGAAGGGATTTTCAAAAATAAAACTAACAACATCTTTCCAAAAGTACAAATGAATATCTTCTTTCAAATTACTTTGATGAAGATTTCATTTTCAAAATAAAATGAACAATCATCTTTCCAAAAATTAAAATATTCAAAAAGCACACTTTGAACCTTTCCATTCAATATACCTACTCTTATTGAATGGAATTTTCATTTTCAAACAAAATTAAACTTCCACAAAGCATAAATGAACATCTTCTTTCAAATTACTTTGATGAAGATCTCACTTTCAAATAAAATGAACAATCATCTTTCTAAAATCAAAATAAAATTTTTTTGAAAGCACATGTGAATCCTTTCATTCAATATACTCACACTTATTGAATGGAAGTTTCAATTTTAAACAAAATTAAACTTTCCAATAGCACAAATGAACACCCTTCTTTCAATTCACTTTGATGAAGATCTCACTTTCAAATAAAATGAACAATCATCTTTCTAAAATCAAAATCAAAAAAATTTCCAAAAGCACATGTGAACCTTTCCATTCAATATACCTACACATATTGAATGAAAGTTTCATTTTCAAACAAAATTAAACTTTCCAAAAGCACATATGAACATCCTCATTCAATATACCCAAATTTATTTAATGAAGCTTTCATTCTCAAAAAAAAATAAAATTTAAATCCCATACATATTTCACAAAAACATTTTCATTTTATACCAAATTTGTAAATGAATTCCAAATCAAAATCAAAATTTTCAAATACATTTTTGGAAATTCATTTAACATACCCAAATTTGTTAAGTGAAGTTTCCAAATCAAAATCAAAATTTCAAAACATTTGGAACTTCATTTAACATACCCAAATTGTTAAGTGAAGTCTCAAATCAAAATCAAAAATTTTTCAAAAAACACATTTTGGAACTTCATTTTAACATACCCAAATTTGTTAAGTGAAGTTTCCAAATCAAAATCAAAATCAAAAATCAAAAAATTTCAAACATTTGGAATTTCATTTCATACCAAATTTGTTGTTAAGTAAGTTTCAAATCCAAAATAAAAAAAAAAATATTTTCTTACTTAACATCAAATTTGTTAAGTGAAGTCTTTAAATCAAAATCAAAAATTTCAAACACATTTGGAACTTCATTTAACATACCCAAATTTGTTAAGTAAATCTCAAAATTAAAAAAATTTTTTTAAAACACATTTGGAACTTCATTTAACATATACCTGTTAAGTTTCCAAATCAAAATCAAAAATTTTCAAACAAAACCATTTTGGAACTTCATTTAACATACCCAAATTTGTTAAGTGAAGTCTCCAAATCAAAATCTAAAATTTTCAAAACACATTTTGGAACTCATTTAACATACCCAAATTTGTTAAGTGAAGTTTCCAAATCAAAATCAAAATTTTCAAACAACATTTGGAACTTCATTTAACATACCCAAATTTGTTAAGTGAAGTCTCCAAATCAAAATCAAAATTTTCAAAAACACATTTGGAACTTCATTTAACATACCCAAATTTGTTAAGTGAAGTTTCCAAATCAAAATTCAAAATTTTCAAACACATTTGGAACTTCATTTAACATTGAAAAATCTCCAAAATCAAAAAAAATTTTAAAACACATTTGGAACTTCATTTAACATACCCAAATTTGCTAAATGAAATTTCCAAATCAAAACAAAATTTTCAAACACATTTTTCTTTTAACATACCAAAAAGTTCATTTCAAAACAAATGAAATCAAAATTTTAAACACATTTGGAATTTCATTTAGCATACTCAAATTTGCTAAATTTCCATTTCAAAAACAAGTGGGACTTCATCTTTTATACCAAATTTTCTCCACTTTCAAAAATAAAATAAACAAAATAACACTTAATTCCCTTAGCATACCAAATTTGCTAAGGATACCAAAAATCAAAATATTCAACAAAAAATGAAACACTTAGGATTCTCTTAAATCAAAATATTCCAAACAAAATAAAACACTTAGGATTTTCTTAAAGATACCTAAATTTGCTAAGAATCTTATTTTCAAAATTCAAACAAAACACACTTGGATTCTTCACTTAGCATACCTAAATTTGCTAAGTGAGAATTCCAAAATTTTCCCAAAAAAAAATCAAAACAAAATAAAATTCACTAAAGAAACAATCATTCTCAAACACTTCACTTAGCATACCTATATTTGCTAAGTGAATGGAATTCTAAATCAACCAAACAAAAATAAAATCATTTGACCCTTACTTCAATATACCCAAATTTGTTAAAGGGAAGGGTCCACAAAATAAAAAATTCAATATATATATATATATATATATATATATATATATATATATATATATATATATATATATATATATATATATATATATATATATATATATATATATATATATATATATATATATATATATATATATATTCAAAACAAACATGAACCTTTGGAAGCATCCTTCTTAAAAATTTTGAATCCATATTTCAACATACCAAAATTTGTTGAAGTTGGATTCATATTCAAATTCCTCTTTCAATCAATCTTCTTAAATCTATTTGAACCCCATTTAACACTTCCAAGTTGTTGGATGTGGGTTCGAATTTTCAAAAATTTAAAATTCAAAAAAAAATCTATGGAGATAGAAAACTAATACAAGTTCATTGCTCATTGCAGATCCTTTCGGCAAAGATAGTTCGTCGCTTATATAGTTAGGTGGTTTCTCTAAGTTTGTCTTTACCTTCCCTTATGGCATGGACCTTGCTTTAGATCAGGCTGACTTCCCTCGTCTAAACCATACCCTTATAATCCACTTCAGCTGGGGATTTGAGGGGGCCAAGATCACTTGTGAGGGCATTCCCCTCACCACAAGAGAAGAAGAAGGTGGGTCAAGGCCATGGGTAGACTTACCTAATGATGTATCCTCATCAAGAGGAAAGCTATGTACCACCACTTCATTATGCAAGTTCAGCCCAGTTGTAGTTCATCCCAGAGTTGCACATGTTGCCCCAGTGTAGCACCCTACCATCTGTACCCTCCAAGGGTAAGGCTCCCCTAGTTTCAGGGCTTGCCTCCCCTACATTTGAGTATGGTTCTAGCTCGCACTCTTCTCATCCTACTCGCACCCAGCGTAGGAACAAGAATCGTATGATCAAACTAGTTCCACCCTTGGATAGCCAGAGAGCTAGAGGCAGCAGCTACATCAACTTTGGATGAGTCTCCCATGATCACTTCACCACTGGTTATGGAAAACTAGTTTCATTCTCTCTCAAGATCAGATAGAGAGGATTCCAGGAGGATCCGTTCATCACCTCCTCGTGGTGCGCCCGAGTGGAGTAGGAGGTCGCACCTGCTTATGCTAGTGAGCCTGGATGCTCGAGTCTGCATGCGCTCAATCTTGATCTACCTCCCATGTGGAAGGGGAGGTCGAGAGAGGCCCATACCACACATTACAAGCAAGTGATGGAGGTTCAACCGTCAATCGCCGCTTTGGTTGACTACCGCTACCGCATCAACCATAATAGTATTCTCCTCACCAACCACAGAGGGCCTGCATGAGAGCCGATGGTGTCTCCACCCCACCACTCTACCCCTCGTCCACCATCACCAGGGCAGGTTTTAGCATTTCTCATTCCATCCGGGAAAAAATGTACCTTGTTGGTGATCCAGCTATGACCAAGGGATCCTACCCCTCCTACACCACCCATTGTGGTAAGCTCTCCTGCCGACCTTACAGTGGTGGTGTGGAAGGAGTGGTGACCTCGTCATTCCTCTTCACCAACTCGCCTGTGAGATGGTGACAAGAGCCAAATATTCCATGACACTACATCGCTTAGTGGAACCTCCTAGGATTGTCACCCTCTAGCCAGATTATCATTCATCTAGTGAGTACCCCATAGGATTGACTCCCCGGTGTGGTCTCTCTCTCTTCACATAGTGATCACACCAATCAACCTAGATCAATCATACTTGTTCAGATGGATCATTCTATAGATGAAATAGTCACCAATTATTTCATGCAAAAGAAGGAGATCCTAGGGTATGAGTTTTTAGATGAAGAAAGAGTCAGCTTTGATCCCAATAAAGATGACTTGATGGGGATTCATGAGTCTACATGATGATTAGATCTCTTTTAGAGCAACAAGCCATGGAAGGTGATGAGGTTGATTAAGAAGAGAGAATCCCAACACCTCCAACATCGCTAAGTGAAGGATGAGCGATTAATAGATGGCATGTCAAGACTTGTTAGCTGGTGTCGAGCTTCAAAAACAAGCCCCTTCTATTCATCCTATGTCAGCATTAGTGCATGTCTTGGACCTAGACTTTACCTCTGAGCAAGGTAACACTAGCCAGAGGAAGGTAGTACCTCCATACATGAAAAAGATCTAAAATCCATGATTGAGCAACATGTGAAGGAAGCTTTGGCTCAAGCTCGGGAGGATCATCCCAAAGAGACCCTACCCAGGAATTCAATGCTATCCAATATCCCAAGGGTTTCGTACCTCCTTCCTTTAAAAGCTTTGATGACAGTAGAAATCCAAGGCAACATATAGCACATTTCAGGGCCAATTATTGCAACAAAGTGGTAGTGATGCTTTACTCTTTAGACTCTTTGTTAGTAGCTTGATGGGTATTACTTTTGATTGGTATGTTGAACTATCCAATGGTTCAGTAAAGATATTTTCTAAGTTAGAGCAACTTTTTATCAATAGGTTTGCTGGAGCTCAGCAAAGGGTTACTATATATGATCTCATTGTAGCATAACAACATCATGGTGAGTCCCTCGTTGATTATATTCTCCAATGGCATAACCTGAGTATGAAGTGTGAACCACTTTCAATAAAAATTCTCTTGATGAATATCCATGGCCCGATCGCCTTCATGCTTAAGGGCTTCACTATCAAGACATTTGAGAAGCTAATCAACAAAGAGACTAGTCTACAAGGAGAGGCCAAATAGTTGCCTTTTCAAGATCAGTTGCCTAAGCAAAAGCCCCAAAAGGTCTATGAAAAGAAACTGAGCAAGAAGTGCTGACAAGGGAAGCAACTAGAGATCGCCTGAGAGACCACGATCTCGACCTCTACTTACCGAAAATCCACCAACACGCCTCCATAGCATAACCACCACCACCATACAGATAGAGCTGCATGCATACCCGCCATCAGGTAGCTATGGTCCACCTACTCTTTTAGATAAGTTAAACAAACCTTATTCCTTTAAGAGGGAGGTGATTAGATAAATTTTTAAGAATCTCTTAAAGAAACCTGATTTCTAGCTACCCTAGCCTAGGAGACCGGATGAAGTTAGCAAAAGTCATGATCCAAACTTTTACCCTTACCATACCCACATTTTGTAGGATTGCTTCACATTCAAGGACCCTTGAACATAGTTTCAAGACGGTGTTGTAGTTTATCCCAAAGGAATACCTTGGAACAACCTTCCAGCCATTAAAACCTTGGGGATACATGTGATCCTACCAAAACTAAAGAAGGTTGAGATATCTCTGCACTCTAAGAAGATAATCCAAGATAAGATCAAGAAGCTTTCCTTGTGCATGAGTTAGCTCAAACCTCCACCACCAAAGGTTTGCAAGTTGCTAGTGCCAACTCTAGAAAGGAGGAGCTCAAGACAAAGATAAATGCAAGTGGGATAGCCCTTTAGCACACCACCTGTCCATGTCCAGCCTCTAGCCTTCAGTTACAATTTTCACACTGAACTTCTTTCATTTCAGCTAGCTCTTCTTTTTCTTCTACTAGTAAAACTCTTGTATTAGTGGATAAGGGCACCAAATCCCTTACTCCACTCACTCTACTTGATTTTTACTTTGTACCTCCAAAAACTTCCAAGAAATTGAAGAATAAAGCTAGCTTAAATTATATATGTGTCACTTCTTATAGGTTGTCTTCTTCTATTCCTAATGATAACTCTTCAAGTCTAAATAACTATAACAATTCTGATGTTCCTCTTTCTGATTTAGAGTTGGACTTTCTAACTCTGCCACTACGGGTTCACCTCTTGAGATAGACTTGGAATTATCCAATTTTGAGGGTCCCATAGGAGAAGGTAGTGTGAGCTGCAGAACCTTCCACCACCTTCCTCAAGAGATCAAGTTAACCTCTATAGTGGCAAGGTTCTACCTCCTCAGAACCTCAAGAAAAGTCATAATCAAGATTGAGAAGCCCTTTCACAGGATACTCCACCCTTGGATATGCTTGTGGAAGACCAGTCAAAAGTAGACTATAATGTCCTTTCTCATCTAAGAAAGTTATCATCTAAACTAAGCATATATGATGCCCTTGTCTTATCCAAGGAGATGAGGGAATCACTAATCAAGGCACTCCTTGATCCCGGGATATGCTTCACCGACTACAATAGGTGAGGAAGCACACAAAGGGATCACCATCACGATGAAGACCTTCTACAGGGACTTGGAGCACAACCGCCCCTTACATCACAAATATGGATTCTAAGGTTCTCATGGATTGTGTATTATGAACATTATGAGTCTAAAGACCCTTACCTATTTGAAGATCGACATCTGCACTAGACAGATGATGTTTAGAGGATTCAATGATCAAGGTGTTAGTTCTATAATGTACCTTGAGATCAAGACCAAGATCAAGTTCTACATCATTGATTCAAATACATCATTCACTGCTTTGCTAGAAAGGCCTTGGATACATCAGAACAAGATCGTTCCATCCTCCCTTCATCAGTGCATCAAATTCAAAAAAGATGGAATTAAATATCGAGTCAACGGTGATGAAAAGCCATTTTCAGTTAGAGAGGTTGAGATTTATGAGGATATGACCTACTATCTTCCTCAACACACCCTTTCTCGTGAACTTGGACAAAATTCAAATGCAAAATCAAAAAAAGTAAAAAGAAAAAAAAGAAAAGATAAAAGAAAATGAAAAGAAAAATAAAAGTCCAAGTACAAAGAAAGGAAATGAGAAAGAAATAGAAGATCACATTCCACCCACCCATTACATCATATGGACATGTGAAGAATGGCTCAACCTCCACCGTGAGAGGTAGAAACAAAGGCAGTGAGGAGACCCCTGGCCTTCACCAACGAGGTCGTGTTCCAGTTCATAGGAGTACCCTACTATTCACATAGACTTGGAATCCAGCTCAGAGGACAAGTCTAAAGTGATTAGTATACTATCAACCCCTCTCAGTTGGGTCCATTGTAGGTGACTTTCATTCCAGACAGTAACGAAGATCGGGCCTCCAAGCAAAGCAAAGCATTCGAATTTGGTTTATGTAGAACTATTAGACAGCAGTTGGGAACCTTAGTTCTAACCTCACTTTCATCTCAAATAGTTGAAGGTTTAGTAGTTAAGGAAGTCCCTAAGTCTTCTAGTGATATGAGGCATAAGAGGTTCTTTTTGGGTTCATCCTCCTTAAGTCTTGAAGTGGATGTAGAACTTGAGGATACTTTTAAAGAATTAATGGAATTACCAGTTGATTTTTACTCGCCTTGTGTTCAAAATCTTATACATAAAGGTTTAGTTCTCACACTTGGTCCAAGCATAAGTCAGAGTACTTTGAAAAATTATGGAACAACTCATGCAAGGAAGCACAATCAAAAGCATGACTAGGATTCAGTATAGTGGGTCCAATCGATGATGATTACTATTTAGTTGTTACCAACCATTTGGAGTCTGATAGGTTCTTCTCACACATCCCCAACTCTTATGAGAATGTAACTTAGAAACCTCAGATGATCCAAATGATCTAAGGATGCACCTCTAGAATTTAAAGAAGAAATCCATTCAACAATAGACAAGCTCAAAGAAATCAACCTCAGGATAGAAGAAAATGCTCTATACATCGTCATTGCTAAATGAAGAAGAAACCAATGACTTAGTTAGGCTATTGACTGAGTTTAAAGAGCTTCACATGGAGTTATGAAGAAATGCTTGGATTATCCCCATTGTAGTCCACAAGCTAACAATAGACCTAACGCCCCTTATTAAACAAGCCTAGACGCATGCATTAGAAATTGAACAAAAAGGTTAAGAAACCGACGATGCTAGTTTCATCAAGGAAGAAAAATATTCTTACTTGGTTAGCTAGTGTCGTCCTAGTTAAGAAGAAGAATGGCCAAATATTTGTCGATTTTAGGACTTAAATAAGGCATTCCTAAGGATGAGTTTCCTCTTCTTATACTAGAATTAATGGTGGACATTGCCTCATCTCATGCTTCTTTCATGGATGGGTCATTTGGCTATAACCAAATCAAGATGTCTCTCAAAAGATAAAAGAAACACCGCTTTTCAACCCGATAAATCTTCTATTATAGGGTCATGCCTTTCGCCTTAAAAACATATACCAATGACCATGACTCAGATCTTCAATGAACTTATCTATCATCAGGTTGAGTGCTACGTTGATGATCTCATAGTCAAAAGCAAAGAAAAAGAAGAGCACCTCTTTGACTGAGAGTAGTTTTCGAATGGTTAAGACAATATAACCTGAAAATGAATCTCCTGAAATGTGCATTCGGAGTAGCTTCAGGAAATTTCTTAGGTTTGTTGTTCAACACCGAGGAATAAAATAGATCTTGAAAAGATTAAATCTATATTAGAAATGCCACCTCCTAAGAGTTTAACTCAACTCAGGTCCTTTCAAGGACGGCTGGCATATCTAAGATGCTTTATCTCAAACCTATCGAGGAGATGCAAGCCATTCTCTACACTTATCAAAAAGGACTCTAAGTTTAAGTGGGATGACAAGTGCCAGCACACATTTGAAGATATCAAGCAGTATTTGGTGAAGCCACCAGTTCTCGCAGCCTATCCTGGGAAAGCCACTCATCCTTTACACTGCTGCATTGGATGACTCGCTCGACACTTTGTTGGCTCAAGCCAATGATGAAGGAAAGGAGAGTGTCATCTACTACTTCATCCATCGTCTAATCCATGCTGAAGCAAACTATCCACCTATTGAGAAACATTGCCTAGCTTTAATCTTTTCCTCCCAAAAGCTACGACAACATGCTTTCTCATAAGGTGAACTTGATCTCCAGGACAAATCCACCATAGTATCTCATGACATGGCCAATGCTTTCTGGACGTTTAGCTCATTAGTCCATGATACTCTCACAGTTTGATATCACTTGCACTCTCCTGGTTAAAGGTTCGACTAGATTTTTAGACACCACTTCCCGATTCTCCGCTTAGTGACAATCTCCCCAATGATCAAATCATGAACTTAGAGGAAGCCAGCAATCATCGATGGGAGATGTATTTTTATGGTGCCGCTTCTTTTTTTAAAGGTAAAGCATCACGATCTATTCTCCCAAGTAAGATAGGGGTAGGAATAGTTCTACTAACTCCAAACCGTGATGTGATGAGATTCTCATACTATCTTTCCAACCCCTACACTGATAATGAAGCCGACTATGAGGCTTTGATTATCGATCTAGAGTTATTCATCATTATCAGCATCAAAAGCATCAATATCTTTGGAGATTCTCAATTGGTTATCAACCAGATCATCGAGTCCTACAAAGTTCTCAAACCTAAACTTCGTCACTACCATGAGTATACCATGAAGCTATTGGCCCAGATTCCTGAAGTCACCATCTACAAGGTTCCCCGAGCAGAGAACATGATAACAGATGCTTTGGCCAAATTTTCCAAAGAATTAGCATGTCCGGAAGATGAGTCCATTCCAATAAGGGTCCAAAATAGACAAGTCATGTCCCTTATTGATGTTGAACTCATCGAGAGACTTTCTTTTGCAGGGGAGGTTGTTGTTGCCAAAAAGGATGAGGAGCTGGATTAGAGGAAATCGTTCATAGACTACTTGAACATTGACAAACTACCTCAAGAGAAATCACAAGCCCATCAGATGAAACAGAGAGCTCTCTCCTATGCTCTCGTTGATGGCACCCTGTACCGCTGGTCCTTTGACTAATTGTGGTTACGTTGTTTGGACAAACACAAAGCCCATGGCATTGTAATTAAGGTACATGTAGGTCTATATGGAGCTCATCAGTCTGGTCTGAAGATGAAGATGAAGATCAAGAGATTAGGATACTACTGGCCTTCTATGATTTCAGACTGCATGGATGTAGCTAGAAGATTCCATCAATGTCAGGTATACGGTGTGGTCCTCCACCAACCACCCAACATTCTACATGCTACATTGGCTTCATGGCCATTTGAATGTTGGGGTAAAATTATGGGTCATCCTCCTTCTTCCAAGGGTCCGTTCATTCTACCGCCACGATTACTTTTCCAAGTGGGAAGCCATCCCACGAGAGTACAAACATGTGCTTCAATTTTTCAGAACCATATCATATAAGTTCAGGTGCCTCGACAAATTATATTTGATAATGGTACCATTCCACAAAGATCAATTTACACAAGATAGACTAGAGATACTCTACCATCTACTACCCTAGAGAAAATGGCTTAACAGAAGCATTCAACAAAACTCTCATTCAGATTTTGAAGAAGACTCTTGTTGACAACAAACGATAGTGGCATGAGAAGTTGGTTGAAGCATTGTGGGCCTACCGCACCACATACCGGACTCTGACTCAGTCTACCCCATTTTTCTTAGTGTATGGGTCTGAAGCTGTTCTACCTCTAGAAGTTCAGCTCCCATCACTAAGGATAGCATTGGGTAACAAGATCACTACATAATAGAATGCAAAGTTATGTAAGAAGAGCTCGAAGGTTTGGAAGAGAGTCGCCTACGGGCATGCTAAAACCTCGAGTTATACAAGGCCAAAATGATTCAAATTCACAACAAGCTGGTCTGACCTAGGTCTTTCCAAGTATGAGAACTTGTGTTAGTCCTAAGAAGACCAATTGTTGCCCGTCAAAAGATGGGAGACAAGTTTGAACCCCTTATGCTATAAAGAAGGCCTACCAAGGAGGTAGGAGGATCTTATCAGCTTATTGATTGTAAAAGAGAACACCCGATTCTTTCAATTAATGGGCTCTATCTAAAGAAATATTACCCATAAAATAAATCATGTTTAAAAATAATCATTAATAAAAGAATAAAAAAATCTGATCGCAAACCAACAGAATCCATCATAATAAAAAATAAATAAATCTAAAAAATGAAATCTATCTTTGACTATCTTTGAGTTGATTTAAGTCCCAAATATTCACTCAGTCACTCTATTCTAGTTTGATCCATTGCTTTGCCAACCGATCACATCAGTGGTTCCTTATTTCTAGAAGATGTGAGTCCTTGTGCTTTCTTCTTAAAACTTGACCATTGCAAACCGAAAGACATTCCTTTGTTGGATAGTCCTACCTTGTGGTTGGTAGACCTTGCCCTTTGGATTAGTAAATCTAAGTCGGGTCTAGGCCTCCATGGCCCCTATTTAGTGCAGTTCATCGTGAACCAATAGGATCAATCATAATCAAAAATAAATAAATCTAAAAAAATGAAATCTATCTTGACTATCCTTGAGTTGATTTAAGTTCCCCAGTGGCATTCACTTAATAGTCTTCCCTAGGTCGGGTTTGATTCATTGCTTCGCCAAACAATCACCCCAGTGGTTCCTTGTCTCTAGAAGATGTGAGTCCTCATACTTTCTTTATAATACTCGACCATTACAAACCGAAAGGCATCTCCTTTGGTTGGATAGTTCTACCTTACGGTTGGTAGACTACTCCCTTTGGACTAGTAAATATGAGTTAAGCCTCCATGACCCCTATTCAGTGCAGTTCATCGCAAACCAATAGAATCAATCAAAATCAAAACAAACCTAAATATAAAATCTATCTTTAACTATCCTTGAGTTGATCTAAGTCTCGGTTCACTCAATAATAGTCGCTAGGTTGGGTTCAGTCAAATAGATTAGAACCCGTTCCTACTTTGGAGGATGTAAGGCTACTATGTTTTCTTCCTAGTACAACTATTGCATACCAAAAGGCATCCCTTTGGTCGGCTAGTCCTACTATATGTTTAGTAGACTACCCCTTTGGATTGGTAAACCTCAGCAGTCCAGCCTCCATGGTTCTACCTGTGGATCCATCACAAACCAACAGGGTTCATCTCAAAATATAAAATCTAAAATCTAAAAATCTGAAACAAACAAATCCAATGAAATAAAACAAATCAAAATAATCAATCCTTTTGCTTCTCCTTAGTGAGATGCAAATCCTTCTAGTCCCCCAACAGATCTAGAATTCTTATCCCTCAATGGATTTCTCAACCTCCCTCCCTGTGGATGACTTGAACTTGCTTCCCTAGTGGAGAGTTCATTTTTCTATCCCCCGTGGAGTCTAAACAACAACAAAAAAACAAATTAAATAATAAATTGAAACAAATTCAACCCTCTTACCTCAGCAAAACTCAAATCAAACCTCTCATCCCCTTGTGGATGATTTGAACCTACTTCCTTAGTGGAAGGTTCACACTCCATCCCTTAGTGGATTGTTCCCTCTCTCTTATGTCTTGGACATAAGTAGAGCCACGTTTCATTAGGCTCTAGATTCTTTCAACCCATTGGGTTAAGGATTAATTATTTCTGCTAATGCTTGTGATCTTTGGTATTGTTGATCGTTTCGGTCAACACCAATATGTGTGGTGTACCTGGTCAGTCACACCACACCTAATGGGTGCCCTTTGTTGACCACATTTTTAGAATGAGCTCTCAACACCTCCATCTTAGACATAGGACTCCTTTTAGACTTTAAGAGTTCCTTAGTCTTAAGACACATCTAGTGATTAGGTGGACACTCCCCTATCCCTATAAGACTTAGAAGGTTTAGCCATAAGAATAGGTCATGCCCTAAGGGTGTTAGGAATTTTCCTACCCTTAGCTTGAAACACTCCTCACTTTCCTTCCTTCAAGTCAAACTCCAATTTAATTCAATTTGATTTTCTCCAAACTCAAATCAATTCCATGATTGAAATCCATGATTAAAATCTATGATTGAAACCCATGATCAAAATCCATCAAAATTCCTAAGTCCAAATTTTGCCAAGTCCTTAATCCTTCCTTAACTTAACCAAAATCTGATTCTGCCAATTCAAATCTTTGAGATTTTCTCATACTCATTTATATTCTCATTTATATTCACATATATAAATAAACTATAAATTCAAAATTTCAAATTAATTCATGAAAATTTTCTTAAGTCCCTTTAATTTTCCATTAAATGACTTAGCTAAAATTAACCCTAAATTTTGATCAAACCATTTCAAACTCATGGGATTTTCTCAAAACTTATTTGTATTCTCATTTATATTCTCATATATAAATGAAATATAAATATAAATCAATCAAATCAAAAGTAAAAATTAAATTCCAAATTTAAAATCCTTGAAATTCCTTTAATTTCCTTTAATGGATTTAACCTAAACCTTGATCAAACCATTTCAAATTCATAGGATTTTCTCAAAACTTATTTATATTCTCATTTATATTCTCATATATAAATGAAATATAAATCAATCAATCCAATTCAAAAAATTAAATTTCAAATTAAAATTTTTTTCCTTAAATACTTTAAATTCCCTTTAATGGATTTAGCCTAAATCATGATTAAACCACTTCAAATCCATGAAATTTTCTCATGATCAATTTATATTCTCATTTGTATTTACATATATAAATGAAATATAAACTCAAATAATCAAAATCAATTCCAAAACTCAAACTCAAATCTATTCAAAATCAAATCTAAGCCTTTCAAGCCAAAATCTTGAGCTTAGCCAAATCAATTCTAAATCAAGCCAAATCCTTGATTTTTTTCTCATGATTCAATCAACCCTACAATCATGAGCTCATATATAAATTCAAACTTCAATCAAACAATCAAAACCTAATTCAAAAATCAAACCCAAAACCCCTTCATATTCTTCCTTTGAATATGAAATTTTCAAATGGATCAAAACCCATTTGACTTCAAACCACTTGTAAATGGATTTATATTTCAATCATAAATCCATATACAAGATCAACCAACTTCAAATCAAGCTTTGACCAAGCCATTTGACCCACTTAGGCTCACTTGACCCAAAGTGACCTAAAGTATCCTTATGAGCCAACTTTTGATCCTAACCAAATTGGATTGAACCAAACTCATAAATCTCCCTCAACATGATCAACAATCATCATGAGATGATCAATCAATCAAATTCGGTCAAACCTAAGGGTTGACCAAGTCAACCCTTAACCTAAAATGAAATCTAACATAGCCAAATTCCACCATAGGCCAAATTTATTGAAACCATTGATCTAAGTTCACTCATGACATATGTTTGAACTTGTCCAAGCCAACATTTGAGCCTAACCTAGCCCAATTGGCCTAAGTTGACCCATTTTGACCTAAAGGGCCAAAATGTGTCAAAACTTGATCTAAGCCAAATTGATCCAAACCATTGGATCAAGTTCATTCCAAATCACTTGTTAAACTTGGCCAAAGCCTCAATTGGCTAGCTACACCCAACATAGCCCAATTGACCTTAGACCCAACATGACCTAAAGGGGTCATGTTGAGCCAAAATTAAACCTAACCAAAATTGATTAGAAACAAAGATATCAATCCACTCCATATGACTAACCAAACCTAAACCTACCCTTGACCTACCCCAAATAGGCCAAATGGGTCAAATAGGTCAACTTGACCCATTTGACCTAAATGAAGTCATATGAGCCAAAACCAAAACTAATCCAAATTGAACCAAACCAAAGGCACCAAAATATTTCAAATGGTCATATGGACTTGACCCAACCCTTGGTTTGATCTAATTTGACCTTTGGTCAACTTGACCAAAGTTGACCCATTTTGACCTAAATGGGTCAACATGAGCCAAACCCTATCAAATGGATTCCAAATCTATTGAAACTTGGCCAAACCTATTTTCTCTACATACCAAACATACCCAAATTGAAAAATAGCACATCCTACCCTAGGCCATAGAACAAATTTTGGCCAGCCCATGGGTATTTGGTCATACCCTCTTCACAATCACTTGAGGCTTTCTAGCTCAAGGGGACTTAGTGATGAGTGTGCACCCAACCCAATGGGTTTGGGTCAACCCATTTGGCCCATGTAGACCAAACCCAACCATATCTCAAAATTCAATTTTCAAACTCCCTCCTAAGCTCAATTTGATGCACATGGGAGGTTGGCATTCCACTTAAGGGATCAAACCGACCATGTGCAATGATCTAACAGCCTAAACAACCTCCATAATCTCATCAATTGGATCAAAATGATAAACAATGGCCGGTCATGATCCATGGAGATATACTCCCCTAATTCACTATTTTCATTCCTCACACTTTCAAGACTAGAGAGTTAGCCATTTGCAAGTGATCCCAAGCTTCTAGAGGGATTCAATTCCATCTTCTTTTCTCCACTTGAGGGAGGTCCATTGAACTTCCACACTCCAAATTAATCTAATTGCTTGCACAATCCATCAAAGGGGTCAAGTCAGTTTGTCTAAGCCCTTCCAAGTTCTAAAGGAAGGGAGAGCTTGATCAAAGTCACAAGAATTGAGGAGGAGTTGGTCCATAGAGCTCACACTCAACCTCAAGTGCTCAAAACTTTCAACAAGGCTTCAACCACTAATCTCCCCAGAATCGAGCATCATGATCACCTCCAGATTAGTAATTTTTAATTCTCATAGGTGTTGGCTTTGTGAAGTGAACTTTAATTTCATAGATCTTAGCCATTGGATGTATTGGTAATTGCATGATGATGTAAATTTTTAAATTCAGCTCAATCGAGCTCAGATCAAAGCTTAGAAGGTGGACGGATCTCATTCTTCTTGAGCTTTGGCACGATGAATCCGCCGCCCATCCACGCATTGATGGATGGTCAAGATTATTCCCATGTTTATATACTCGTTATCCATTTTATAAATCACGGAGATCTAATAACCGATCTTTGATCGACGGCAAAAAAAAGTAACGCACCGCCATCTTCTCAATGTGATGCTTAAGTGGCTCATGGCGCATGTAAAGCGATCACCACCGCCGCCAATGCGAATGAGTGAGATTAAGGGATTAGTTATTTACCTAACTAATTCCTAATTAATTTCTATAACTTCTAAAATTCATAACTCTTCATAGAAAAATCAAAAAAAATAAAAGGAAAAATGCTATGGAAAGATAATTTCATCTAAAATATTTTTAAAATGTTTTTAATGGATTTTGAATTACCCTTTTCTCTGACTTTAGGTTTCTTTGGGAATCTTAATTCGGTAATTATTCCTTAATTATGTCATCAATTAATCTCAAATTTCTAGGGTTCATTTTAGGGGATGACCTCTACCTCCCCTAATTTTCTTGAGATTTATTGAGGCTTAATTGGAAAAATTGCTATTTCATTCCCTAATTACCCCTTTCATGTAATTAAGAGTAATTAAGATGTGATTAGTGGATTTAACCTATGATTAGGTTTGATTAAGGTCAGATCTAGTGAGTAAGAGGTTTATGGAATAATTTTTGGGGCATTTTCCCTAAGATATTCCCTAAACTCTCTTTTCTCTCTTTAATCCCCTCTTAATTAAGGGTTAACTCATTAATTATCTCTTTAATCAATTTTCAAAAAATTTAAAATATTTCATAACTTAATTAATTTATCTTGGGTAGATGCTTATTTGTTTAATAGCCTGAGTTTAATTAAGAAAATTAAAACCCCTTTCATAAGTGTGAAAGGGTGTTTTAAAAGTACTTAAGCTAAACCCCTTAGCTTAATTAACTTTTAATTGTGAGCTAAATTGTATTAGGCCTTTTCATTATTAGGTGCATTGTAAATTTAAATTCCTTGTGGGTTTTATGTCATCTCATTGGCTCATATTAACTTAGTTAATTTTTCTAAGGTGGTGTAGATAAGGGTTAATTAAACTACTTAATTCATACCCTAACCTAATCAACACATAAAAATGGATCTAATTGCTTAAAAATTAAACAAAAATCTCAAACATATGTGAGAATGGGTTAGGAATAGCAAACTCATCTCACCTTTTCAAAATCAAATCAAATTTCAAACTAAACAAAAATCATTTTGAAATTCACTTTGATTTATTCTAAATTTCTTATTCTAAGAATGTCTTTAGATTTAAGTAAAGTGAGTTTGTTTACATGCTTTCATTGCTTTGAATCTTTCCCAACATGTTAAGTTGTATGTCATGTGATTCATGCATTCATAATTTCATATTTCAAATTTTAAAAATGAAATTATTTACTTTATGTCAAATGTGCATGTGTTGGCTAAAGTAAAATATGAGTGGCTATTATCACTACTAAATCTAAATTATTTTCAAAACTTATAAATCAAATACCAAATCTGAAAGTATGCTACTTATGTTTTAATTATAAGCTTGCATGTGATAAATTATAAAGTCATGTTTAGTGTAGCCTTTCTTTCTTTCTTATGTTAGCATAGTTTTGAATAGGAGTTGATAAGATGTAGGGTTCATTTGAAAAGAACCCAACACTTAATTAATTATATACCCTATTCATCCCTATGTTATCATCTAAGAAGGATTGTCTACACTTGCATGAATAAATTGCATAAAGAAAACAAATCTATCAAACAACTTTTGCATTATCCTTTTCCATCTCATTTTTTTTAACATATGTTTGTATTTAAGAAAAGTGGTATATTAGTCTGGACAACCCCGAGATTGTGAGGCTTTAAGTAGCCCTAAGTAGGTTTTATATCTTACACCTCTAGTTAACAATTGCGTTGTACTCACTTATGTCTTTCTTACTTTCATATGTGTATGTGAAATTTTGGATTAGAAAAACCCTTTCTACTTAAGAAAAGTATGCATACTCAACTTCAAAATTTTCTTAAATGGATTACTTAGCATGCATAATAAAGTGTGTTAAATACTCTCATTTGCATTTATAGATATGCTTAGGGTCCATCCATATGCATGTTATATATGTTGGGGAAAGAAATGAAGCAATGTGTGTTATGTGAATTTTGATTCATTTTATTTAATCTTAAAATACATTTCTTTTAATAGATTTGTTTAGAGTTTATAAAGATTTAATCAAAACATTCACCTAAATGGAACTAAAATGTGAACCTACTTTAGAAATTACTTAGGTTAGGGAAGGAAAGAGAAGTAACTTCTCTTTCCCACTTGAACCAAATCAAAATATGAAATAAAATCAACCCAAAATACTTAAACAACTTAAATGAAATCCCCCCAACCATCTAAGTTGAACATGTTCTTCACACTTAGAAAATTTGAACCTAAGGCCCTAAGCTAAGCATATCACACAAACCTTCAAAGCACACACATTAGCTCAAGTCACCACTTCTAGCTTTAGGTTTGGTCGGTGCATGGCTTGATGCTTTATTTTATTTTGTGATATATATTTTAGATTAGATGTTAGGGTGTATGCTCGTAGAATTAATGGTAGGACGTGCTTAGTCTAACTATTCTTTTTTGCAAGGGATTGTGCTTGAGGGGCGCTATCATAAATAAAAATAAAAATGCTTTTACTTAAAGGTGCTTTATACCCCTAAGCATAATCCATAGGCCAGGTGAACTTAGTCACTCATGTGTGGGGTGATAAGTCCAATATACATGCTTGGGATTTATGTGGGGTGATTTAACTAACCTTTATTTTGCAGGTGTTAATTAGATTTTCATTTTTCTTTTCATGTAAAAAGTTGTATATTTAGGATTTTGGAATGATTGTTCTGGGGATTAGGATGAGCATTAGTCATAAGATCCTATCTTATGCACCATGTGAAGCCTTGAAGTATCTACCATCCAACCTTCCAAAGGAGGAACCAAAGAAAGAAAAGAAGAAAGAAGAAAAAAAGAAAGAAGAAAGAAGAATGAAGAATGAAGCTTGAAGACCACCATAATAATGAATTCCTTTGCTTAAATTGTAATTCAATTCATTTGTAATCCGGGTTGTATAAGGGTAGAGCTCGGCTACCCACATTTGATATTTTTTGGGTTTATGCGGTGGTGCCCCAACAACTACGTTAATTTTTTTTTTTTGCTTTATAAATTGATTGTTGATTTGTTTAGCTTGTGCATTAAGTGGCATATTTTTTCCTAGTTTCTTCCTTGCTTTATGTATGACATGGATATGGATTAGGCTCTTTAAGAAAAATAAATCTTTTACCCAACTTAACAATTCAAAATAAAATTAAACAACTCATAACTTCATCTAAAGCTTAAGTTTAAAAATCAAGATAAAAGAATTAGTAATCCCTTAGCTGGATGAGATTTTCTTTGTAATATCATGCACAAATGCATCTTAGTTCACTCTTGATTGGAGGGCTTCCACCTTTTTCAGAGAATCCGGCTTGACCTTTGAGGGCCGTGGTGGAAACTCACCTCCTCCCTTCTCGCTGATTTTGACCAATAATCTAATTTCTCATGCATTAGTCATAAAAATCCTATTAGCCTAAGTCAAAATGATTATCCAAAATAAAAATAAAATGAAATTTGAAATGCATTAGATTTAGGTCATTTGAAGCATGTCCCTTTACATGATTTAGTCTCTTTAGGGAGTTAGTTTAAGAACTTAATATCTTTCTAAATAAAAATAGCTTAGCTATCTTGCATTGAGGATAAGACTTGCCTACATATATTTAAAATCATAGGAGGAGTTAGCCACCTACAGGCGGTTGTAAGTCGTCAGTGGTTTGTCCTCTCTTGAGCAAACCAATTACCCATTTTTGCCTTAGATTTAAGTTTGCTTCCCTCAGCTCCCTAGATTTAGGATCTGAGGTTGCTTCTCCTTTGTGGGCCATAAGTATAACTCCTTACCTCTTAGGCATTTCCTTAATCTCGTGTTAAGGAATCATAAGTCCTAAATTTCTAATGAAACTGCAACTCAAACAAACTAAATCAATTTCTAAAAAGTAAAGCCCAATTATATGATAGTTTGAGATGCTAGTTAGATTTCCTAGCATCGTGAGCACCTCCTACTCATTCCTATTTTGGTTTTGATAATAAATCTCTCTTTGATCAATCCCATTTGATATCTCAAAAATAAATCAATCGATTGATAGTCCTTCCTATTAAAATCTTCAGAGACAACGATTAATTACCTTAATAGAGAGTTTTCCTAAAGAATCCTCATTCCTTAGGATGTAATTAACTATGAAGGCTTACCCCTATAGGAAACTTAACGAACTCGATTTAAAATAAACCATGTTTTACTTTTTCATGTAAAGTAGGCGAAGAATCTCTGGTACATATGCAAACTCATCGTCCTTAGGAGTCCTTATTGAGGTGATTAGGTCCATTAAAGAGTAGTGACTTTTGTCTTTCGAGATAGTACACTATTTCGATGACGCATCATCACCGAATAAGTACATTTGTGAATCTGCATGGCATCCTAAAAAGATGAATTTCTACATATATATAGTTTTTCCTCTCCTTTCTACCAGACAGATTTGAAGGCGACTCTATATATTTATGTGGAAATTTTTCAAACCCACAAGGTGGTAGTCTGATGATCCAACGAAAACTACGGAAATATGGTCGATTGTCGCGGTTTGGCGGCTACCACCGGGTGACCAACAAGCGTGGCCAATGGCGGTGGATGACGTCAATCGGCGATGATCCGGCTATCCGATGGGCGAAGGATCGCGGCCGCAGCGACTCGCTGGCCGAAGGATCGGTAGGTAATCAGCATTGGCAACGATGATGATCGGCGGTGGCAGCTGATGGTCGCGATGGTGGGCTGATGACGCGAATGGCGGATGACGCGGTAGCCGAACGAAAGTGGCCGGCGCGACCGACAGTGGCAAGCGGGCGGATCAAAAGGTGGTCGATAAGGTAATGAGTGGTGGTGGACACCACGGTGAGCGATCCAACGAACCGCCGTACTTGAGATTCTTTAAGTTTTTTCCTCTCATCTCTCTCTCTCATGTGAAGAATGATGAACTATTTATGACAGAGGACATTTACAGAAATACGAAAATCCAAACCACTCCATTGGAAGGCTCAAAATGACTCATTCGATCATATGATGTATTTTAAGTATTTGGATGCTCAAATGAAGTCATAATTAAGAGATCTTAGGCTTGTTAGATCCGGCTCGTTGTGATGCTCGATTTGACTATAAACACTCTATATTTATGAGCTATGTAGGGATCCAACTGAAATCCCAAAGTTTTCAATTACATTTTAGGCTGCGATAGCCTCAACTAATCGACTGATATCAAGATTCTTCGTGTTTTAGTAGTAGTGACTTATTCATGTTAGTCATAACTTTTAGTGTGAAATACTTAGGAAAACAATATATAAGCATAACGAAGGTATTTAGGTCAAAAAATAATTTTAACATATTAAATAATAAAGATATTTCTCTAATTACAATTATTAGGATTCTTATAAAGTAAAATAACTCTTAGAAATTTTTTACTTTCTTTTGATTAATTGCATCATTTTTCACATTTAGATTGAAAGAAATGATACGAATATGACCATAATCAAGCCTCTAATATCACAAGCTTTCCTAAAATCAAAACTACTTTACAAGGTAAACTAAAAAATTAAAAATATTGCAATGAACTCAAGGCCATATGTCTAGGTGTGTAAACGAGTTGAACTCTTGCGTTCAAATGTCAAATGTCAAAAAATAATAAAATCAGAGGATTCAAATTTGAAATCTGATTAATAAAATTTAACCACTAAGTTATACTTAAACGTGATATATATATATATATATATATATATATATATATATATATAGTTCGCGAACAATTAGTTTTTTATAGCCCTATATATGTCTCAAGTGTTTTTCTTAATTATTTGGGTTTCTCTCTCTTTTTATCATTAGAATTTTTTTATTATGTTTTGAGACTGGTGAACCATCCGGTGCCATATTTTACGTGCTCATAATAAAATTTTGTTTATGATATTCTTTTAAAGATATTATTTTTTATTATGTTTTTAACACTTTTAGATGGGACTTGCTATTATATTATTAAGTTTATAATTATGTCAACCTTCTTTTATAGTTTATTATCATCTATTTTTTATTTTTTTGCACAATAAATTTGATATATGTTATTTATTGATCTTCCATACTTTGATTTTTAATGCTTAGCCACTTGAGTTTTTTGCTTGATATCTCCCTCCACCTTAAAAAAAATTAAAATTTAGTTGAGGTTAACAAATATATTTTAAAAAAATGAATTGATAAAGAAATAAAATTAATAATTTTGAAAATAAATTTTATAAATGAAGTATCCCAACACATCCTCTGTAATAGTCGCTCTTATCCGGGTCCAACAGGCTACAATTTGAGGATTCAGATTGACGTCTTTGATCCTATGTTTTTTTTTTTCAGCATGTTCCTGCGGAACATGTGACATAAAAATTCTTATAAATTTATCTCAGAAAATCAACGGTTCAGATTTGCTTGAGAAGGCGAATACTGTAATATTAATCTGACATCAACGGCGAGGATAAATACTCAGCTTATATAAAAATAGCTAAATTGTGAGTTGTCGAGCACATAAAACCCAGGGTGCTCAGCTGCTGTAGGGTTTTAGCCGAGAAGGGAAGGCAATCGACGAGGAAGGGGAATCGGAAACCCTAGTTTTGATCGGTATTTACTCACGCTTTTTCGTTTCTTTATTAATTTCTTGTTTTCTAGAGTTAATGATGCATTTGTTTATTTCATGATTGATTCTGTTGGATGCTGGATGTCGATTGCAGTCTGGGTGTCGGGTTGTTGAATTTTTTGCTTCTTTTGATTTTTTTTTCTAGTTTTCTTTTCTATGGTAGAGTTGAGCTCTTATGGTTTCGGTGTTTGATGTATAAGTTGCTTTATCTTGTTACCCTACTTGTGGCGTTGATAGGGCGTTGCCATGTTTGATGCTGTCCTTCTTTTCGATTTTTTTGTGCTTTACTGTTAATAATTCTTAAACGCTTTTTGATGTGGTTGATTAATGGATTATGTCCAGGTTATGCGATTAATCGAATAGAAAAGTAATAAAGCTAAGGCTTCATCCTATAAGGTAATAAGTATGCTGCTACTAGATGCTTCATGTTCTGGCAACCTCATGTTGCCATCGTTTTCTAAAGTTGTTTGCCTTATCTGTAATTATGATGTACTATTATTCATGTGCTGATGAAATTCACTTCATTACTTTGCTTTAATCTATCTCTTCTTTTGAAAGTTTAGAGTAATGGCTTTTGCCAATAAAATTGGGTGTCTCGTCAAGCATGCATTGTCATTGAAACCTTCAATCTATCAGGCTGTGAGATGCATGTCATCATCAAAAGTCTTTGTCGGAGGTCTGATATATTACCTTTGTTACTTCTTTTATTCATTCCGGGTTTGATTTTGAATTTCTGACTGATCTTATATTCTTATGCAATTTTATAGGGCTATCATATGCAACTGATGACCAAACTCTAAGGGAAGCATTTTCTGCCTATGGTGAAGTTATTGAGGGTATACATTTTTTTTTATGTTCTCTGCTGTTTTCATTGTGAATTTGAAGACCTATGTTTCACTATTGATTTAATAACTTCAGCTAGGGTTATCCTTGATCGTGAGACTGGGAGGTCAAGGGGTTTTGGTTTTATAACTTTCACGTCTGGTGAAGAGGCCTCAGCTGCAATAACTGCTATGGATGGAAAGGTACTCCTAAATTTTGATCCTAGCATTTAGTCATGCAAAACTAGATGGATTAATATGTTGACTGGTTTTTTCCTGCTGTGATAGTCTTACCTAGCTTGCTTTGATATAGTAGTGTTAGTTTGAATTGTTGGAGGGAACAAGATGCACTTTCGTATGTGCTGATTTGATATGCTGTAGTTTGTTTTTGTAGTGAAGTATTGTATGCTGTTGAAATACATTATTTGAAATTTTTGAACATTGGAAGAGTTTGGGAGTGTTAAAGATACAAAAATATATGGCTATTTAATGAAATCAGCCATATAAATGTTATTATTGAATTGGACATGAATATGGTTATGTATATATAATTTGTTGGTTTCAAAGCATTGCAAACTCTACATCTATGAGGCCTGCAAATCCCCTCTTCTTATTCCAAAACTTTTTGAAGTCGACATCATGTCATCTAAGTTGAAAAAGGTGATTTAAACGAGTGTTGTAATCTTCTCTATTGGGAAGTACTTTTTAACCAAAGTTGGTATTTTTATTGGCTATAATAGGATGGTTTATAAATGTTTATGGGGTAGACTTGGTTTTACTAAGAATGTTAAAACCATAGACCAATTATATGTTTATGAGTGAAGGGCGTTTAACCAGCCTTCTTGACATACCGCTTTGTTGCAATAAGTAATTTTCCCTTCTTGCCAGTGTGGTAAATCTCTTAGAAAAAAATCCATGGAGATGCTCTCCCATGGCTAGTTGGCATGGCAATTGCATGTACAATTTACACTTTTTGTTTGCAAGTTTGGATGCGCATCAGGCATGCATCCTGTAATACACTTATTCATATATTGTTGTATTTTTAGCTAGTAAACATAGTGTTACAGATTTTGCAATGTCTTCTTCACTAACGAGTGTCCGACCATTTTGAATGTGTGTGCCTCCATTATTTATTGAAGTTAGTTTGTTGAGTTTGTTATGCATGATTTTCCAACTTTGCAAGAAGGCCATCTCTTAGAGTAAACTTTGAAGTAGATGCCTTCTTTGAATCATTTAATATTTCTTTGAAGAAGGGGTTTTCTTTGTACTAATCTTGATAGATTTTCTACTTAGAAGATTCAACTTGCATAATAATTCTGAAACAAGAAAGTGTCAGAGATAGCTGAGAGAGCATGCCGATCATTAGGCTGATTTGTTGAGATAAGCTATCCATTTCATATGTCGAGTCTACAATAGATTTTTCTAAGTCTATAAATATTGTAGCAATTTGTGATTATATGCACTTTAGCGCCAATAGCTCCAATAGTTCCTTTTTGCAAGCGAGATTATTTTTCTATGTTGCTTGAGTATGGAACATGGCTTCCATCATGCACTATACACCCATTGCATGTCTTTTGCATCCACATATCTGCAATTTCACAAGGCTAGCACTAGCGCCTCATTTTTTTTTTTTCAACAAGAAAAATTTATTCTTTTGCTTTTACCCCATTTAAACTTGGCATTGACTCTGGTCCAAGCTTGTAGAGGAGAGTCAAGTACTGAAAATGGTGAATACATTTATAAATATATTAGTAATTTCATAATCTCTCTAAATCAAAGATAGAAGACGAGGAAGGCCTTCTTGGCGATTCACACTTCTTTTGGTTGAGATGTAGCTACTATTGCTATTATGAGTAGAACACTTTCCTTAGATGTTTCAAGTGTTCTTCCCATGATTTGACAAAGATTAAGATGTCATTTAGACAAACTGTAATAGTCATATAAGTACGATTTCAAGATATTGTTTATGAACCTCATGAAGGTAGCAGTTGCATTATGGAGTCTGATAGGAATGACCATCCACTCGTACAACTTTGAATTATCTTGAATGTAATCATCCACATGTCCATCTCATTGATGCTCACTTGATGATAGCCAATTTGAGATCCAGCATTGTGGAGATATTACCAGGCTTTAGTTGTTCCAACATGTCGATGTGTGAAGATATTATTTTAATGAGGACATGATAGTCAACACATATCTTCTATGCGCCATCTTTTTTTAGGGGTCATTATAATGGATGTTTTGTAAAAGTGTTGGTTTGGATTGCTCCATTCTCAATGAGCTTTGTAACTACATCTCAGATCTCAGTCTCAATGCTGAATATTGCTACATCAGAATATTTGGTAACAATGCATACGAAATCAACTGAATATTATACTTAATGGGTTGCTTTGGTGGCAACTATTATACCTCTTAGAAAGTGATACATGCTTCATGCCTGATAAGAAGGAATACATGTCATGTATAAGTCTACTGATTTACTTGTCATAGTGATTGTATGTGGCATTACATAGTTTTTCTTTAGGAAGTACTTCTTGATAGTCAAAGGCACACTAATAGGAGATGGGTGCTATATCTCTTTTGAAATCTTACCGAGTCATAAGCCCTTACAAACAAATACAAGGAAGTTGAATAAGCCAATGATTAGATCAATAAATGAAGTACGCATACCAGTGTGTGCAATTATAGGAGATAAGATCCTCAATGTGTGATTAACCAATATAATGAGTGTATGATTACTTTGAATAATATAAATAATTACATTCTAGAATATTAGCATCCACACACTTGTAATTAATTGACTTAATCCTATAATTGTGACACCACACAAGTGAACTAATGTGTAGTATAAATGATTGAGCAAATGAGTGAGTTTATGACTATTAAGATAAATATAATTTAATTACTCAATTACACTTGTTGAAGTAATTCCTACACTAAACTCTCAGGTTACAAATGTCCACACAAAAAATATGATTGTATTATAAGTAAATATATATTACATATGAGATTAATTGATTTGCAGACACAACATAAATAATTTACTCTATATAAGATAATAAATGCATGTATTATACTAATCACTGAATTAACGTTCAATCGCAAGCAATTTGATTAAGAAAATAAATCTAAATTAAAGAGTAATGGGACAATAATTTTTACATTTTTTAGCACTCAAGTAGCTTACATCCATATCTAATCTCTACTTATTTAGGATTCTACTACTGAGATATGCTATTATAAGCCCAACTTACTTCTTCCCCTTAGTTGGTGGAGAAACCTTTACAAAATTTTCTTCAAGGGTAAAAGCTCTCCCTAGATACAAATTAAAACCAAACCAAAGTACTGCAAATGCTTTGGAGGTGAAAAAATTATTATCATTTAACAAATATTACAATCTCTGTTTTAGAATAAGAAGATATAGTAAGGATGTTATCAAGATCAAGCTTCTTAATGATTTACTTTTTGGATGATTCTATTGATAATCTAACTCATTTTTTGTGAAGACTCTTTAAAAATGAATTTACCATGACATTTTTTATTCACAAATTTGTTAGTCTTTTCATTTCTAATATATGTTGTGCATATTGTCTATGATTCACCTTAAAATAACTTCTTTAAAAAAATTATTAAAAAATACAAAATAATCAACAAAAAGGGGGACCTTGATGCGTACCAGCTAGAGCAGCGTGGTGCTCTTTGGTTAGCGGGCATCCAAGTAGCTATATGGTGTGGCATTTTGGTCATTTTTGTAACATTTTTATTTTAATTATGACTAAATAATTTCATATGATATATGATTTTATATATATAGAACTTTGTGAATCTAATGGATTCTAAACTAAACTCAACTACAATGTCATATCAAAATCTATTCCCTTTTCAAAATGTTGGAATAGCATTCCTATTTTACTAGAAAAAAGTTGGGATATTTCTTATTCTATTTAATATTACTTCCCTTTCTATTTTATTTGTATTTTAGTTATGATTTTTCTAGTTCTAGGCTTCTTTTTATCTCCACTATTATATAAAGCCAACCTTGATCAATTGAATGAAATAATTCATAGAAAATTATTATTTTCTTTTTTCTTTTTAATTATTAATGTAAATATTATACTTATTGTTAGTGCTTTTGCTCCTCTATAAGTTGAAATAGAAGATAATTTAAATTTTTAATTTTGAAGAAATAGATTAAATATAAGAATGTATATCTTATTAAGGAAAGGTATTTATTGGGGTGATTAAATTGACATTAGTTCTTGTAGGATGGGTTATGAGAGAGTTTGTAATGTTTAATGAATAGGAGGTAGAAATTCAATGTGGAAGTCTATACTTGATTTCATAGTATCCTATAATTTTGCAATAGTAGGTTCACCAAGTCATAAATAGATATTTTTCTAGAAGGAAAAAAAATATTTGTGCAAATAATATAAATGTTATTTTAAAATAGATTCTTAAGCCATATTGATTAGTATCTCTTTCTCTCTCTCTCTCTCTCTTTATATATATATATATATATATATATGTATGTACGTATATATAAGAAACAATTGCTTTTGAATAATATGATTTTATGATTTACAAAGTGAGAAATTTTTAATCTTTTAATATAGATTAAGAGATATAAATTGGAATTTTTTAGCTGAGTCAAATGTGATGTGGGATAAATTATTAGTTTCATTAAGAAGATTGTTCTAGATATTTTAAGAAAATCTAAAGAATGGATCATATAATAGTAAGAAGACTAGTGGATTGAGGATTTACAAAAGGTTATTAAGAACTGTTCTTTCAATGATCGACAAAGTTAAATTTGATGAAGTCAAAGTGGATGTTGAGCAAAGCAAAATTGTAACTTCTGATGATTTAGATAATTTTTTTTGTAAGGAGACTTGGTATTGAGAGAGATATAAAAGGTTTAAGAAAACTAAATGTGTTTTAAGAAATGGTAAAAGTTAATTATTATGAGTCTTATAATATATATGAAATCTAAAATACTTGTTAAGGATGGTAGTGAGTTGTGAACAAAACAAAAATCACAACTTCTAATGATTTATATAATAGACTTGACATTAAACAAATGAAAAATGATAAATAACAAGTTATTACAGGTTTAGATATTTTTATTAAGTCTGATGAATTAGAAGCAAAAAAAAAGGATCTTAATCAGAGATGAAAATAAGGAAAGCTAAAAATGCCACTTTTTAGTGACTTCACTCGAAAATATTTTTTTCTATTCTTCTTTTGGTGTTTGTTTGTTCTCCTTTATGAGTGATTCTTTCAAGTTTGATGGTATTACTTTAGCATATGCCCCTTCTTTTCCAACCATTACCTTCTTTGTGTTCTATGACAATTTGTTTCTATGGTAATTCATACTTTTTCATTGGTAGGCAAATAAGCAATCACATTTTAGTATGGCCAAGGCTTCAGGTTTGTTGGCTCCTCAGTCTCTATTGTCTACCTTTCATGGAGGAGTCATTCATTTTGTGTCAATTACTTCTCAAGTGTAGATCACCTTGGGAGACCTTACTCCACTGGAGGTGTTGACCTTTCGTCCTCCCTAGAGGTGGAGCCATGTGTCTATGCAGTTGGTTGTTATAGCACTAACCAGAGCACCAGTCATAGCATCAGTGCAGCCAGCCAAAGTAGTTAGAATAGCAATACCTACTGGGCCCATGCAGCCAAGGCAAGTTCATCATCAGTTAGCGTAGAGGGAGCAGTGCTAATAATAGGAGCACCCATTTTACTTATGGCTGTTGTGTCTATGCATCTATCTCTTCAAAGAATGGTGCCCATATCATACCGCCTTCCCTTCCACTTTAAGTGACGATCTTTTTAACACATTAAGAGTTTCTGAGGTCTGAGCGGAAGGGTGTTTATGATACAATAGAAAGACTTTGTGATGAGCCGTTGGGAACTCTTAGGAATAGAAATTACTTGAGATCACTGACATGCTAGGTTGGAGGGTGTGTAGCTCGATATGGGTACTCTTAGGAATAGAAATTACTTGAGATCACTGACATGCTAGGTTGGAGGGTGTGTAGCTCGATATGGGTACTCTTTCTCAAAATAGGGGACGTACAAACATAAACTTCCACTTGTGGAATGGGTGTCTTTATTGCTAGCATTGCTTTCTATACTCTAATCGTTGGTGAACCTGCCCTAGTTGGCATGGGCTTTTCGGGTATTGCTTCTCTGGTAAACAAACTCATGGCCATATGATCCTACCTTTATGATGGAGGATGAAAGGTCATGACCTTGGCTAGACTAGGGTCTCCCTAGGGAATCTGTGCCTAAGTAATTGGTCAAAATTGATAACTCATTAAGAATATTGGATAACATAAATTGAGGAACAGTCAACCTAAAGTGCCATTCATAGTATTGAAATGAGATTGCTCTCCTAGAAGTCATGAGATTTGTCTGTTTGTAAAAGATATGCATCGACATGAAAAATGAGTTATCAAATATCACGAAGATTGTAAAATAGTTGTAAGGGTTGCAAGGGGAGTGGCTCATGTTAAAGTAGAAGTATGAAACACGAAAGAAATAGTCATTAAAGGAACGAATGCCCAAAGATGGAGAAAAACCTTCTTCAATAGAGCTGTTATAAATTTGTGGGAGACTCATGTAGTAGAGAGAGTCATCCATCGTGAAGGGTTGGATTGTATTGTTTTATATGGTGAAAATGGTCATATGCTGGTATGCTATGAGAATTAATGAAAGGCATACTGGTTAAAGATATATTTATTTTGAGTATTTTGCAGGTTGGAGAGTCCATTGAATAAAACTGTGTTCTATCCTTTTAAGATGGTAGTCCCCAATCTAGGAAGTGCTTAAAAGAAAAATATATTTGTAACTAATATGCCTTTCATTGATTCACATATTGGAGCATAAAGGCCTAAGATCATCTCTCTCTCTCTCTCTCTCTCTCTCTCTATATATATATATATATATTCCCTTATTGGTACATGCGTGCACCTACTGTAACCTTAAAACAAACATGACTAATGGATGGAAGCTGTGTTTTTAGTGAAAGCATGCATGAATTGCACGTTATAGGCTTATTTTTATGAGGGCTGTCCTCTTATTCTAGTAATTTTATTGGAAGGCAACATTTAAACGAATGCATAATCAATATTTTTTTAAGGTTTTTTATAAGCCAATCAATTATGTAAATTCAGTTTCTTTATTCATTAATTATTCAACCTTTTTACTTAATTTTATTATTGACTCTTCTTATGATTTAACTTTCATAATTGATGTTTATAGACAGACATGTGCTTCAGAACATGAAGCTCCCATTTTACTCATTCTCTTTTTTGATCATGACAGGACCTTCATGGGCGTTTAGTTAGAGTTAATTATGCTAATGATCGCCCTAGTTATGGTGGTGGTGGTGGTTATGGTGGCAGTTATGGTGGCGGTGGAGGTGGCAGCTATGGTGGTGCTGGAGGTTACGGTGGTGGAGGTTATGGCGGTGGCCGTGGTGGTGGTTATGGTGCTGGGGGATATGCTGGTGGATACGGAAGTAGTAGTGGGGGCTTTGGTGGTGTCGATGGTAGTGGTGGCTCTTCTGCCGGTTATGGTGGAGATAGTTACGGAACTGGAACTGGAACTGGTTATGGCACTGGAGGTGGAGGTGGTGGTGGTGGTTTTGGTGGGGGGACTGACAGCGACAATTATGTTGCCAGAGGTGCTGGCGGGAGTGAAAATTATGTTGCCGGTGCTACCGGACAAAACTACTCAAGCGGTGCTGCCAACTTCGGCAGTGGTTCTGATAAATACAATTTCAACCTGGATGGATCAGGTAATAGCTATGATAACAACAATCAATATGGCAGCAACCCAGAAGGCTCACCAACCGGTTTGAACCATGACAATCAGGATGACTTCGATCAAAGTGTGAAGGATGATTTTGATGAATCTGACGATTATGAAAACAAGAGTAGATCATAATGTTCATCAGGACAGTCTGATTCGAAGATGAGAGGTTTATAATCCTATATTTATCTGTCTCAATAAATACTTGTATTAAACTTTACGAGTTGGACACCAGCTGTTGTAGTTCTTGGTTACTGTCATCTTTGCATTTGTTTTGTAGTTTTATTTTTCCTATATTTTTGATCAAAAATGTTGCTTGTTCCTAAATGAAAAATATTTTCTTTAGCGTGTGGATTATAATCCAAAAGCAGCAGTGAGCGACATTGCACTCAATGATTGGTTAGTTACTTCACTTAATCCAAAGCATTTGTTGTGATTCTGATCTTGTAAAAAATTTTGTATGCATTTCTTTTTTCAATTTATGGTTCAAATTTGATCTTAAGTTCAAAAGCTACGCAGCCTAATATTGTTTGTTTTTTTTAATGCCTTCTTGTTTTGTTAAGTCTATTAGAATGGCTTAATGTATGCCTCAGTGAAGACATTTATTATGTTTACATAAGTGAACCAAGTGATAAAAATTAAGTTCCGAGCTCATATAATTATATTTCTACTAGTCATCTGAAAATTAGCAAATTGTTTAGGAGTTCAAAGTTTTCGATTCACTGTTCTAATTTTGAGATTTTGTTTTAGACAGCACTTTGATGTTAAACTATAGAAATTTATGTCTTACCGACGATGGCATTCTTGTTTAATGGGAAACAAAATGGCAGGCACCATCACTTTAAACTTTGAAGTAAAACAAGGAGAATGCTCAAATTTGACTAATATCTATATGATAGAACTTTGTCTTCTGATGCAAATAAAGTAAGATTGAATCAGAGTCGATCTACAATCAATTTGATCTAAAAGTTTGAAGTTCAAAATTACTTTTTTCATATCCCCTTCTACAGTCTTAAAGAAAGTGCAGGGCTGAACCAGGCTTCAAACATTTCAATCCTGGTATCAGCGAAGAAGATTATACAGAGCCACAATTTGTAGGGCAACACAGAGCAGAAGGATACCTTATCAGATGCATTTACAGGCTATCTTCCATCCCTTGTCACAGCTTCAAAGCTTCATCAATCAGACCAAAAAAAAAAAAAAAAACCTGAGAGCTCCACGGCAGGAGATTAGGCGAAATTAACTATAGCTGAGTTTCATACAGCCCAAAAAGGCTTTGAGCTTCTGCTTCGCATTATATTGCTTCTGCAGGATTCTTCCGCTGAGGCAACCATGTCGTCTTCCTCCTCTTCCTCTTCGTACTCGACTAGCTTCAATACAATATCTGAAACATATGAGAGAACTGATCAGCAATCACAGGAATCGTTAAGTTCAAAATAGATGGATCTGATATTGGAATGTAATCACCTGAAACTGGTTCTACGGTAGTAGCCGGAGTTTCGGCAGATGCTGCTGCTCTCAGATCCGGATTCTGGCTGTGTACCTCTTCTACAAGTAACTGTGATGATGGAAACTTCGGCGGAGGCATCTTTCTTGACCTGTGATCGGATGGAAACTTCGATGGTGGAGGGGGAGGCATCATTCTTGAAGGTGGCGGCGGTAACTCTCTGAGCGATGGTGGTGGAGGGGGGGCATCATTCTTGAAGGTGGCGGCGATAACTCTCCGAACGATGGCGGACTCAGCTCCTTTGGTGGAGGCATGGTTGAAAGTTTTCTACTAGCAGTATCCTCCTCTAAACCTGGCTTAAAACATTCTGAGTCCAGTCGTGAGTTCTGAAAAAAACCAAGCACAAAACTTCATCTCTAAAATAATAATCGCAAGCTAAAAATAACAAAGATTGAACACCACCACCACCAAAAGATCTGCCCCTGCAGAATAAGATGGTCAAATGGTAATTAACTAATACAATTAATCATCATTAGAGATACTCCTAGAGTATTTGGTAATGATTGCAGAAGCCAAGAGAAGGATATAAGAAAGTACGGTAAAATAGAGAGAATTCAAGAGCAATGGGTGATTATGTCAGATGCCAAGAACGGTAAAAATATAAAAACAAGCTAGAGCATAATGGCATTGGGAAGAATGAAAGAAGTTTCAATAGAGAAATTAGGCCTGATATGGGCATTGAAGGAAGTCTATTGCTTATATATTAATGAGATTTTTGTTTTTAAAAAGGCAAACAAAGGAAGCAGTTTCAGAACACTAATCACGGTAAATTTAAAGTGAATGTGTATGAAGAATATATGCAGTAATGAACAAGCAACCCATCATTTGATAACTCGAGAGAGTAAGGGTCCAAGTCCAGACATCCTGTCAGCTTCAGAGAAAGTCAGACAAAATACCTGAAATAATAGTAGAAAAATCAGCACAACTATAACCGATTTATGGTGGTGGGGTAAAAAATAAAAATACAATCAAAGAACAATGAAAATTTTGAAGATTTAGGTTCTTGTTTGATTTCTAAATGATAGTAAAAGGATTAATAGTCTAATAGTAGAATCTCCTTTTCAAGGTTAATACCTCAGAATTTATTATAAGAATTACTAGTATAAGTACAAAAAAAAAAACGATCAGAGTAAAGCAGAGAAATCAGCAATGAAATATTTGATTTAAGTTTGTTTTAAGAGTGATCTAAAGATTACTGTATCAATCATTGCAGCTAATGTGTACTAAGTCATTGAGTATAACGAGGGCAATGAGTTATATAAAAATGGATTGAAGTGCAAAAATAACAGTAATAACTCTGCTCGTATAAGTACAAACTATAAATTATTATTGCCTGCATCAAATTCTTCCATTGATCCTCTTTCTTGCAATGATTTCTCTTCTTTTTTTCTTTTTTTTGTTTGCGGGATGTGGTTTTGGCATCTTGATGGTAGGGTTTATAAAAGAGGTGACACACTTGGAAGCTGGTTATTGAGCATTGTCGAACCACCAATCTTTCAAAGGAAGAACATAATTACCTTCTCTACTGAAACTAAAAATCAGAATGTGAAGTAAACGAAACACTGTAGATACAAAAATCCCAGCGAACAATTGATCAAAGACATCCATCAATATTATGCTAACATTTTCTAAACAATTCTAGTATTTTTTAGATTATTTCTTGAATTTTTATTTTTGTTTCAATGATAAGAATTTTAAGAGTTACCAAGATATTAGTTGTGTTAGTTTTATTTTAAAGGTAACCCAATTTCATAAAATAGGGATTTGACTGCTTGTAATTGGATCATACAATTATGAATGAAATTTGAATAAATATTCTTCCTTATTCCTCTCTATTCTCCCTTCTCTCCTCACTGGATTACATGATTTAGGGTTTTCTTGATCTTGGTTGCCGCACAACAAAAATCGTGAGAAGCATCTTTATGGGAATCCTCTAGGCGTAATTCCCAATTTTGATAGGCTTAATTTATGAAAAAAATCAATCCTTTCTTCCTTTCTATCGTTAAACTTATCTTTCAATCCTCACACATGTTAAGGGTAGAATTCAAAAAATTTCAAAAGAAGAAATAAAAGCAGGATCATCAAGAAATCTCTATTAATGTGGCATCAGGAGTAAATTGTTTTCTCCAACAGAGCCAGGTTTCGGGGAGATCAAACACCTTTACACTTCACACCACATCCGACCCTTAACACCCTCAACCTCTTCACTACCATACAAAAAATTCTAATCCAAACACTGGCCTTAGGAAAAAAATGGGTTTTTTTGTGAATTGCAAAAATAAGGCTGTCTTCTGAAAAATACAAAAATGTATATCCGGAAAATATATTGGGCATAAACTCACCTTAAGAAACACAATTCTCTGGACTAAATTTGGAATCAAGGTTGCAAAAATTACATCATTTTCGTATCCTAAACAAATCTAAGCTTTTTCAACATCAGCAGCTCAGGAGAGCACTTTTCATTTCAGTTTCAGGTATAGAACGAATTCAAATGGCCATAATTTAAGATCACATCCTTCGTAACATATTATATAATTGAATATAAGAAAATCAGCTCAGCTTGAAAAAATGGGTAAAATAACAATACAAAATTCTCATCAAAGTGCGCTGATAATCCCAAGATCCGGCGTATGAAACATATGCAGATTTTGTTAACTTACCACATGCATGAAAATACTCTCTTCTTCCCTTCAGTAAACAAAGTAGAGAACCATTTATGGAATTCAATTTTAAAAACGACACTTATATAAAGTATGCATGTCATAGCAACCAACTGCAGAATTCCCAATGCATGACCATAAGGATAAATAATAGTTCCACTGAAGGCTAAAAATCAAAAAACACCATAACGGACTCCCCTAATAACAAAAGATTTTTATTAACATTGGTAGTTTAGTGTGAGCCTCATTATTTTATTACAGTCCCTATCTAGCAGTCCAACAGTTGTAAAACAATATCACACAATGCAAGTATAAAGGTATAATCTACCTGATTAACTGTTGACGGTCCTTTTGAAGTGACCGGAAGCTCCTGAAATTTCCTCTTCTGAGGTGGCCGTTTTTCTGTATCAGCATTTGAATTTGAGGTCATCTTTGGCAATGCATTTGCATGTGAAGTTGTGGACGTAACAACAGAAGTGGTTGAAACAGGGGCATGTTTGAGCGCAAGAGCAACTTGCTGCAATGGTGTTGCTTGGGGATATATTCCACCATATCCACTGTAGAATGTTCCTCCAGTTGCTGTTGAATAAGCATAGCTTCCAATGTTTGGTATGGAGGTTCCACAGCTAGCCAGGTTCCCATTTGGTACTAAAACACCAGAAGGAAGCACAGTTGAGACAGAAGAGCCTACCAATGTAATAGATGCAAGAGACTGCCCAGATTGTGTGATGCCAGCAACAGCACATGATGAACTAACAGCCGGATTGACAGACACTTCAGTATTTGCAGAGCTCACAACTCTCGATAACAATTGCTGTGGAGGAGGAACTGCACTGTATACCTTGCTTGATGAAACCCTATACCACAAGGAATTGACCAAATTAAAAAAGAAACTTTGGTCATCAAATAGTCTAATCAGCTTGAAAGTTATATGCAAATGACATTAATTGAAACAAGGGATGTTAAGGGTAGATTAGAAATTCTTAGGTTGTAGTCTTGGAGGAAAATATGGAACTATAACCTAAAATAAAATAGGATAGATTCGATACAAATATAATGATATTACAGAATGTAGTCTACTTGCATGCTGTAAATATAGAAAACGCTGAATCTAAACAAACAGCAATAGCAACCAACTACAATTTTGTGTATGTGTGAACTCTGGAACAAAAATGAAAAATAGTAAATGGATGAATAAAAGAAAGTGATTTGATGCAGATATTAAAAAAGTGCACTAAATGATGAAACAAACAATCTATATGATGAAGCGATACATCCTTATCTAAAATGAGAAGATCTAAAAGTATAAAGACTACTGGTGAAGATATGTTAGAATAATTAAGGCTATGAGGCCTAATATTTCGAGAAAGCAATCCATTCAATGTACCAGACAACTAGCAAATTTTGCAAATTTCCAACAAATGCAACAAATGAGAAAACAAAAGATGAAAAAAGTTAATCCAAAGAGAGCCACCTTATTCTTGAATTGTAACCTGGAAAAACTAGAGAAAAGCCTACAAACCTGGAAACACCGCATTCTCCAGAAATTGTATCCAAGAGGTTTTCAGCTAAGCTCCTTGCAGCTTCAAGACTCTTGGAATTTGTACTTGACAAATAAAGATGCAGTGGTTGTTGAGCATCTGCGAACATAACAAATTAAGGGATAATAAAGGAGCATAGCAGATTCTTTCTGCAAGAAATAGGAAACCATACCTTGACAATGTGGTACCATACCTTCAGCATTAGAAATGTCATGACTGCCAGAACCCAGCCCTCTCAGTACAACAGTCGCTCCTGTTTCATTGATAATGTGATTTATATACTGATCCTGCACACACAAATCCGAACCAGCACAAAAAGAATCTCCCCCCAATTGAATGGAGATGACAGAGAAAGCTCACAGATTAGAAAATTCTCACATTAATAAAAACAGTATGCTTCAAAGAATGAAATGTAGAAAAAATGTAATGAACTGTAGTTTTATATTCGAATGAAACATGCAAATTCAGACACAGAAAATATATGAATGCTACTCTATGAATCTTGTTAAAGGAAAACTTTTCTATTAATTGTAATGTTCTCTAAAAAAAAGGACAGAAGCAAGAAGGTAAAGATTTAAAAAAAGAGTCAATTATTGTGAAAACATACATTAGGTCCTCTAATGCGAGCAGCAATATTTTGAGATGGATCAGGTTCAAAGCCCAGAAACAGACAGGTACTCAGAGGTAGATTCACCTGTGAAAAAAAAAGATCATTTAGAATTATATCTCACTCATCCATCAATATTTTTTGATCCATGTGAAACATACCTGAGTAGCACTGCTAGAGGTGGTGTATGGGCCAGATGTTGATAGTAAGTTGAGTCCTTGCCGCAGTATTTCCTCAACCATGGAAGCTGCACGATCAACAGCTATAATTCGTTCTGCCATGTCTTTCAACTAGAGTCAAATACATACATGAACCACAAAGAGACAACTCTATCAGTCAAATACATACAGTTTAATATGGGCATTCATCCCAAAAAAATAACAAAGTACATTTACTCAAAACGACACCCAAGTGATAAATTCAACCCTTCTCCTATTAAGAATATCCTATCAATAATGACTAAATAAATAAATAAAAAGTCCAAAATCTCAAATGTTCCTGATTTTAGTCCCACCGCTTTGCACAAAAATTATTACAATTTTCTTCCCATCCCAATAACAATGTTGTGGGTTATCTATTAACTTCATAAGTTAAAAAGAAACTGTCATCAATCCAAAACAAAAATTAAATTTCTCGCAATTTTAATCAGTCTACAATTTCCCAAAATCAGACTGGGAAAGAATAGTAAGTAATAAACTACCATGGAGGCCATATGTCATTGAACATAACAAATAAAATCAACCACCAAAGATTAGTCTTCAGCAAAAAATAAATAAACAAATAAATAAATAAAACTACTTACATGGGAACCAGCAGAAATATGAAGATAAAGAGGCTTTTCACTATCAGGTAATGCATTGGGAGGGCGGTACTTTCCTCTAATATTTAAAAGATAAACCAACTTGTGAGTACAAATTAACTATCTTTTAAATTACTTAAAAGTTTAAAAACCTGCATACCTAGTGATAACAATGGCACCAGTGCTTCTTTGAATCTGAAATGAATATGCTTTCATGTCAGCAAAACG
This sequence comes from Cymbidium sinense, assembly GCA_021442155.1. Taxonomy (NCBI): domain Eukaryota; kingdom Viridiplantae; phylum Streptophyta; class Magnoliopsida; order Asparagales; family Orchidaceae; genus Cymbidium; species Cymbidium sinense. The sequence goes on along the minus strand of CM038226.1, from coordinate 34,453,319 downwards.
TTGTTTTAAAGAGGGTGTAAGGAATATAACTCTAGCAACGAAAATATGTAATAAAAAACACAAATTCAAAAGTCTCTTAAATCACCTCCTCCTGCGTTTGACGCTTTGTAAGCTTGTATCTAATCGTTGGTTCAGCATCATTTATTACTATTTCTCGGGCTATTAGTTCATCCTGAACCTTTGGCTGAAAACAGTGAAGATAGACAAAATGAGTTCTCAAGTAAAACAGAAAGCATCGAAAAACGAGGGGCCTATATAGACATCATTACTTTTGTAGTCCTTGTATAGCCATTCATGAACAAAACATTATTGGTGCTCCTTATTCAACTTGATATCCATGAATCATTATAAAAGAGATTGGATCATTTAAACAACATAATCCCAGCTATTTCAGGGACTGAATTTAGAGATTACTTTTGGCCATTCATCCTTGATTGCAGTTACATAAGGAATAACAATAGATAATCTTTCTGAAAATATTTTAACCGTGCTAAGCTTTGGCGCCTGACTATATTACTGTTCTAGTTCTTGTATAGCAATTCATGAACCAAACATTATTGGTGATCCTTATTCTACTTGTTATCCATGAATCATTTTTATTTAATTTCTACACCTCAATACAAGTTTATCCAATGCATAAATTTCCCAATTTTCCTTCCCTAATTTAACCGCACATGCATCCTAATATTCTTATTTAAAGTATAATTTGCTCAATAGGGAGGTGGTTACCGCCCAACACAAACTCTAATATATAACTTGTAAATGTCATTCATATGCTGATATTTTTAGCTTCTATTGAATTTTTGTTGAGAAGTCCAACTGCTACAATACCGTGATTGCTATAGTGTTCGACAATAGTGCCACATTTACTACAACAACACACCCAGGTTTCCTCTCTCTTCCACAATGAGGCCCATTTATTCTCCAATCATAGTGAAAGCTTAAGGCATATTTTTCTCCAATCAAATTCTCAATGAACCTTGGATTGCAATATGTGTGCTTCCCTATAAGACCACAGTCTCCTTATTTTCCTTTTATTGTGATTTATTTCTATTTTATAATACCTCTTAGTGATGTATATATACCTCCCCTCTTGTACAAAAAAATAAAAAAAAAATTCTTGAGAATTTCTCCTTATAGTTTTATTTTCAACAAGAAATCAAAGCGATGTTGGGGGTTTCCTTCCAATGTTAGTTATCTTTCTCTAAGGTTAGAGTTTCTTACCTCCAAATTTATTCTTCTTGCCAGGTTCTCCTTTTATTTATTATGTTTGGATTCTTGAAGTTCCCTTCAAAAGAATTGGCCATGATTAATAGTGAAACCAAACTAAGAAGAACTAAAGATTTCAATCATCTTATCACTTCAACAAAAAAAATTAAAAATTAAAATAAATGATCGTAAATCATCAAGATCTTTCTAAAAGTAAAGAGCAAGATCTAATACCTAATGGATCTACCTCCGAAGCCTAGAGAAATGAAGTTATATTTTGGGAAGAAGTTAATTTCATGACCATGACATTATTGCGGAACACCATGCTACTAGAGATCAATGAACCTTCTATATTGCTTTTCACCGCTAACAGAGATTCAAGATGTAGCTGAACAAACTTCACAAAAGTGAAAAATAATGCACTCATCTATCACCACTACCAAACAACAAAACCTTCTTATCATTAAATACTTTAATATCATGAAAGCTTTATTAGTTGGAGTTAGATTACTACTAAAATCTCAAGATGTCGTGATATGAGAATGTAATAATCCTCAAATAATTTATGGAGCGATAAAAAATCCTTGAGTTCCTAGCACGACTTAATAATGAATTTGACCGAGTTCAAATAAAATCTTAAGCAAAGAAAATCTCTTATCTCTAAATAAAGTATTCTCTGGTACAATTGAAGAAGGAAGAAAGGCAATGATGATCAATGGTCCAACTCTCAAAATATCTATCAATGACAAGTTCTAAATCCCAAAGAAAAGTACTTTCTATCATAGAATCTTCTCCAAAAGAAGAATAAAAATCTTCTTCCAAAGCAATCTTTATTGCAAATACTACAAAAAAGGATACACTAAAGACATATGTTGGAAATTTTATAGAAAGCACTAGGTCTATAAAAAATAAAGATGAAAATAAAAAATGATAGATCTGACTAGTTGAGTTGAAAGGACTAAATTTGGAGAAAATTGACAAATTAATAACTTTTCACAATTCATTAAAAAAATCAAATGGATTGTGCTCTCTTGCTCAAAATGGTATTATTTCCCATTATTATAATTTTAGTTGCTCAAATAAATATTTCTTTCTTGATCATAAATTTAGCATCACTGGCCATAAGACAAATCCTACCAAAATATTTCAAACTTATAAACTATTGCATGATTATGGATAGATTTTAACAATTATTGCATGACATGGAGACATCTCAATTTCCACCAAACACTCAGACCTCAGTTATGTATTCATGCATCACACTTTGCAAATAACTTCTCATCTATCCACAAATTTATCAAAAATCATAACTTCAAAATCACCTTTTTTTTTAATTTAGCATTATATTTTTCAAGACCTCACTATGAAAATAATAATTAGCAAGTTAGAGTTGGATTGATATGCCTTCTTGAGGGTCAAAATCAGTTGTCATGCTCATTCACCTCTCACAACATCGGCATCATCTGAACATATATAGAAGAGAATATCATTTTTTTTAAATCCTCAGTATAAAATTTATGAAATTTCTATACATCATCGTGTTTCAATTCTTTAAAGTAACTTTAAATTCTCCATTACTTTTTGTGTTGACACATTCTGGTATGACCCTCTAAAATAACTAATATCACTAGAGTCATTGATTTTATTACTTTTTTCATAGCAGCAATTGAATAATATGGGTATAATTAATTAAACAAAAAATTAATCTTAATATTATACTCCCTAAATTCACTATTATGATAAAGATAGAAATCAATTTTAACATCAAGTTTTTTTAAATGATATTCATGATTATTTTAATTACACCTTATCATCTTTCTTTAGAAAGAGGGTATTCCCTAAAAATCTTATTGCCCTAACACTCCCCAATAAATGAAGTGGCAAAAAGAAAAATTGCCATATTTTGAAGATCACTAAAACACTTCTCTACAATCAAACACCATTATTAGAGACAAGCTTCAACTAAATTATTTAATAGAGTTCTTTCTTACAAATACAACAACAACAACAACAAGACTTTATTCCATTATGTGGGGTCGCCTACATGAATCCTTCTTTCTCCATTGTGTCCTATTATGTGTTAAATTCTCATTTAATTCTAATAAACTAAGGTCATTTTTTATATATCTTAACCAAGTTTTTTTAGATCTACCTCTACCTTTCTTAACATAAGGCAAATCTAATACATCTACTCTCCTAACTAGGTCACCAGACAGTTGATGCTTTATATGGCCAAACCATCTACTCCAACCTTTTCCTAAACATACTTATTTCACATTTTATCTCTAAGAGTAAAGCCACTCATCGGCATGAGCATCATCATCTCTGCAACACTTAACTTATGTCTTTTGGCCAAACATTCGCACCATAAATCATTGTAGGTCTTACCACCATCTTATAAAATTTTTTCTAAAGTCTAAGCAGTACTTTTCTATCACACAATAGGTTAGATGCATTCCTCCACTTCAACCATTTAACTTAAATTCTACTAATAACATCTCCATCTATATCACCATTATTTTGAACAATAGAGCCTGGATGTCTGAAATGCTCACTTTTTTTAATGACTTGATCACCCAATATCAGAACACCACTATTAGAACTTCTACAACTAAAATTACACACAACACATATATATATATATATATATATATATATATATATATATATATATATATATATATATATATATTCAATTTTAGATCTACTCAAACGAAAATCTTTAGACTCTAAGGTTGACCTCTATAATTCAAGTTTCTCTTGGACTCTTTCTCTAGTCTTATCAACAAAAAGAATGTCATAAGCAAAAAGAATACACCAAGATACATCTTCTTGTAAATGCCTAATAAGAATATCCATAACTAAAGCAAAAAGATAAGGCTTAAAGTCGATCCTTGATGTAATCTAATTGAAATAGGAAAATATTTTGTCAATCCTCCTTGTATTTGGACACAAATAATAACTCTGGTATACATATCATTAGTGAATTGAATATAACTAATATTTAACTCCTTTCTTTTCTAGAACTCTTCAAATGATTTCTCTTGGAACTTTATCATAGCCTTTCTCTAAATAAAAAAATAACATTTGTAGATTCTTCTTACTTTCTCTATACTTCTCCATCAAACCTCTCAACAAATGTATAGCATCCATAGAAGATCAACCTGGCATAAAATCAGACTGATTTTGAGAATTTTTTATATCACATCGTAACCTGTGCTCAATCCCATAATTTTAATGCATGACACATAAACTTAATTCATCTATAATTTGCACACTCTTGTGCATCACCTTTATTCTTAAATACAGGAACTAACAAACTCTTTCTCCACTCATCTGACATCTTTTTATTCTTAAAAATAATATTAAAAAAATTTATAAGCCAAGAAATTTTTTGATCTCCTAAATATTTCCACGCTTCTGTTGAAATATCATCAGGTCCTACTGTTTTTCCACACTTTATTTTCTTTAAAGCTTCTCCAACTTCAAATTTACAAATATGATGATAACAATAAAATTTATTTTTTTTAGAATATTAAAGTTGCTAAAATCAATCATATTCTCAAATCTTTCATTGAAAAATTTATCAAAATAACTCGTCCGCCTATTTTCAATATCATTTTCTAAGAAAAACAGTTTATGATTTTCATCCTTAATACGCCTCACTTGAACTATATCTTTATTTCTCTTATCTCTTTACTTAGCTAACTTATATATATATATATATATATATATATATATATATATCTTTCATTTTTTTTGATCTAATCTATCATATAAAAAATTTAAATTTTTCGTCATATATTACTTTCTTAGAATCTCTACAAACTATTTTATATTTTTCTTACAAATAACATCTCAAAAATCTCTTATAAAATTTTTAAATGCATTACTTATGTTCACATCTATAGATAATATTTGAAAAAACATGATCAGAAACTCTCAAATGTGTATTCATCAAATATTCTGCCACACAAAAGATTCCACATTTCAAGGGATGTCATTTTTTATGAAACTCATAGCTTCTTAACTCAAATTTATCTTTAAAAGAAGAATTTTTAATTTGATGCTATGTTTGATAATAATTTTTATCTTAATATTCTAGTAGCCTAAAATCCTATAAGTACAAACCTCGTAGCAACCATATCCCTTCAAGTCTATGTAAGACGGAACAAGCCCAATCAAGATCTACAATAAGCCCGAGAATCAAATGCGTTACCAGGTAATACTGATCAACCCACTACTAGTTTATATCCTATCTATCAATACACCTCCATTCATAAATTTTTTTTACTCCCATTAAGCCTTTCTAATAAACATCAAGACTAACCCCATTTTCAATTCACAAACTTTATTTGAGGCAATTGAAAACATAAATTTGAAGGAGATCATGAGACAAGAGATGAATAATTTTAAAAATATAACACATACAAAAAATAATACATAAGAGATCATTGAATTGCCAAAAAAAAAAAAAGAAAGATGCAAATGAATCTTCATGATAAAAAATAATAAAATAGATGGACGCCTAAAAAATATAAAAAATTATATGAGATTAACTATCAAGAAGGCTTTACTCCTATTACAAAAATGAATATTATTCGCATTATGATATTCCTAGTAGTAAATTATGGATGACATATACAACAAAATGATATAAAAAATATTTTCTTAAATAAGGATCATGGAAAAAAGGTATATATAGATCCACCATTAAAATTTGATAGCTTCTTCAAAAGTAATTATGTATGCAGATTGAAGAAAGCCATATGCATATAGATGCAATTACCAAAAGCTTGTTTAGTAAATTTATAAAGGCTATGATTGGAGCCGAATAAAAATAAAGCCAAGGAGACTATATTGTCTTTATAAAACAACCCTTGATGGTGAAATCTCAATTTTTTTATATACATTGATGATATGACTGCTACATGTGATAATAATTAGGAGAAAGAAGCTCTAAACAAAAAATTCATTGAAAAATTCAAAATTAAAGAGCTAGGAAAACTCATATACTTCCTAGACATAGAAGTGGCTCAATCTAAAAGAGGGATATTTCCCTCTCAATTGAAATATATTACAATCTTGCTAGAAAAAACCAAAATGATAAAGTATAAGCCATGTGAAACTCCAATTGAGCTATGATGTAAAATGAACCTTGATAAATAGAGAGTTGATGTAGACATGAGATAATATCGAAAGTTAATAGAAAAAATAATCTACTTATCACACACCCATCCTGATAGGTTGATATCACATTTATAACAAGTTTAGTCAGCTAATTTATGTGCAAACCTAAAGAATCACACCTTCAAGCTGCAATAGAATTCTCAAATGTCTTAAATCAAGTTCGAGAAAAAAATTCTATACAAAATGCATAATATCCCATAAGTTGAAGAATACAAAAATGCAGACTATGTTGAATCATCAGTTGATAGAAAGTCCACTTTAAGATATTGTACATTTTATTGAAGACATTTCATAAATTGGAGGAGCAAAAAATAGCCTATGATTTTAAGATCAGTGTTGAAGCTAAATTCCAAATCATTACCAAAGAGATGAGCTCCTATAGATCAAAATCATAATAAAAAATTTAAAATTTAAATGAAAAAGCATATAAAAATATATTATGACAATAAATTGACTATTAATATTGCACACAATCCAGTACAATATGAGTGTCTCAAACATATTGAGGCTGATAAGCACTTCATAAAAGAGAAATTGAAAAGTGGATTAATTTACACTCTATATATGCATACAGGGAATTAGCTAATCACATATTCACTTAGTACTCTGCGGCCCCAAATTCAATAATATTATAGGCAAACTTAGAATTAAATCTCTAAAATCTAATTTGAGCGAGAGTGGTGAATTTCTATCAAGTCCAATTGTTATAATGTGGCTACAATTTCACAACTATTACAAAATCTCTCACATTCTCTCTCTCTCTCTCTCTCTCTCTCTCTCTCTCATCTCCGTAGTAGGACTCACTTACTCTCCAATCATATTAAAGAGCTTAAAATATATAAATCAAGTTTTTTACCTTTAGATCAATTTCTTTATAACCCTTGAATTGCAATCCATATCCATCCATATAAGGTAAGGAATTTGCTCTTATTCCCTCCTTTTATTTATTTATTTTTATTTTCTAGTGACTATTGGAGACATGTACATACCTTCCCTCTTGTACAAAGAAAAAAAAAATGTCTTGAGAGTTTTTCTCCATTATTTTATTTCCTATACTTTCAAGTGCTCCGATAGCTCCTACTCATTTTAATAATCCAAGTTTAGTCTTAGCATTATCTGCTTTCACACATTAACGTTTTATAAAACATCTAAGCCTCAACCTATCACAATAATGATTGAATTCTATAACAATTGCTAAACACTTTCATTATTAAACTAATAATACTACACATATAAGTATCATATATTAGGTCATTACTATGGTTATGTGAAATCCACTAGCTTATATAGCTTTCTTTATTCATATGCCACATTTCATTAACTTCCATTGCACCAATTAGGCTTATATAACAACATATGATTCTTACAACAGCACTCTTTGAAGAAAAAATTTGATTACACCACATAACAGAAAGGACTAGATCAATAAAAATGAAAAAGCTAAGAAGGATCTTTGAAGAGAGAAGGAAATGACCTTTAGGACATGAATACTTATTTAAGTAACTATATGATAAACAAACTTACATAAAAGCCAATACTAAGTTTAGGAATTTGATGCTATGTATCCAAGTAATTAATGAGAAATGAACATAGAGATAGAATAACCTAACCACCCACAAAACTTTGTAATAAAGCCACAAAATTGAAACAAAAATGACAAAAAAACTAGGAAAAAGAATACCTGACTTAATTTCTGAACAAGTGTGGCAGCACTCTGAGTGATCAAAGGTACTACTGGGTTTGTTGCAATAGCATTAGAAAGTGGAAAAACTCCCAGAGAAGAAATCCCGAGTGTGTTGCCAAAACCAATAGGTATAGTGCCAGGTATAGATATGCCAGTAGAACAAAGAAAATCAGCTGGTTCATCCCATCTTCTCTTTTTCCTGTCACATAATTTGAATTTGGCCTCAGTTTACATTAGTGTGGAATGCCAAAACGTTCAACAGGTGGTAGAAGGATGCATAAAATATAATAATATACATGACTTTTTGAGCACCGATTATGATGCCATGAAAAAGGAGTTTTTCAAGCATGTGACTTGCATGAAAATGCCATAATTATCTCCATTTCAATTGTATATAAAAATATCCTTCTTAAAGTTTTAGTTAATTAACTTCTAACATTTGTAAAATTCATTCATTTCCTAATCTTTAAATAAGACGTTAATGTCTTCCCTTTTAATCCATCTGACCTAATTAATATCACTTATATAGATTCTATAATTATACCTCAACCAATGATGTCCAAAAATGCTTGCATCTTTAACAATGTCCCATCTAGTAACTACACAGATTTAAAATATGAACTTCGTTCTCACCATGAAGAGTAACATAATAATACAAAAATATCATTACTTGAAGCAATGGGCACCAAATAGAGTGACAGCCCTAACTGCCTATAAAGTAATAGGAAAAAAGTAGTAGAAGTTTCATAAGGTAATAATGAGTGAGAAAGGTGTAAATAGATCAACCTCTTTTTTATTATTTTGACAATTAAACTCCAATGAATGCGAAATAAGTTTAAAGTTGACAAAAAACTCAGTAAAATTTCAAAAGCTAATCTAAAACCAAAAGTTATCATTCAAGAGCAAAGAGCCAGATTGTTGGAGACGCACAAAATTTGGTCGAGGTGCAGTACAACCAAATTAAGAAAATGAAAATGTAAACACATGCTCGTAGGTGCAAATTTGTCCAGCATATACTTATTTTGTTACTCTAAAAGCACTAAAGCTATAATGCTGCAATAAAAAAAGACTGGTTATTCACACAAAGAATCTACAACTCTCATCCTCAAGCATACATCCATCCTCAATAAACATTTAGTTGAAGAATCAATAAAAGTTTTTATATTTCAACAATATTTTGGAGAATTCCAAAATAATTGTTGCTGGGGTCTTAGAAACAGTGAACCTGTTCATTCTACATAATCTTCAAAAAGCCATCAAATATCAAACACGGAGATGTAACAAATTCATAATGGAAAATTTCACTGTCAAAAAATCAAGGTTCATCTAAAAAAATGCAATCTAAAATGGTTATATTATGAAGTCACTAAAGAAAAACATATTATATGCATAAAAGCATCATTAATTATTCAAATACAACAAAATTACCCCAAATGGAATCAGTCACTGTTAAACAACAAATCATGGTTTGAGGGTTCAGTAGTCATTCTTGTAACAGATATGTTTTCAAAGTACTTGTTACCTCGTAGGAAAAATACTGCATAATGCATATCATATCCTTAGCTGCTAATTGTTTATGCACCAACAAAGCAACTTTGTTAATGAAAAAATAAATTCAAGTCAATGGTGAAAAACTCACAAGCTCTGTGAGAAAACAAGATCAATGTGAAAGATGAAGGAAGAAGGGTAAAACATTTATAGCATAGCAAGAAATTGGTCCAGAAGGTTCACTTAAACAAGAATAGCCTATAAATACAGATCTTACCAAGATGAAACATAAAAAAGGGTATAGTGGAGCTGATTTAAATAGTACGAAGGACATAACAATAAAGACATCAAATGCCTTTTGTATATTAAACATACAACATTTTGAGCCGGAGAAAAAAAAAAGCTAGAAAAAGATATCGTAACATAAGCTTTTCCCCTGCATAAATAGCCGGAATTCCCTCCAAAGCCTACAGAAGCCAAGAAAATCATGCACAACACCCGAGAAAAGTCAAGCTCACGGGTTAAAAAGCTCGTTTTATTATAATTCCCGAATAAAAAATCAAACCCCAAGCCAAAATACCCACACGCCAGACTCTCAACTTAAAAGCTAAATCAACAACAAGAAGTACGAATTCCAGCTATTTCGCCCCTTACCACGAAGAATAGGAACAAAGGGCATGAATTATCACGAAGTCTCAGAATTAAGGAAACCAAATGTGAACAGGATGTACCTTTGCCTCATGGCGCTTGCGGAAGCAACGGATTCCTCCGTCGTCTTCGTGCCGGCATCCTCGGTCATTCTTGCGGAGGTGTTCTTGGGTACGCACAAGCAAACGACGAAGAAAACTGTATGTCGGAAGAGACTTACCCCTGAAGCGATTTCGCCAGTTCTTCCGCCTTCTTTTATCAATAAATGATGCCGCCGCGGGAGCAGAGAAAGGACGAAGAACTCGTCAATGGATCGCCGGAAGTGGGTGGAGATCGATCGATCGCCGGGAGAGATCGACGGTTTTCAAGAAATTGCACTCCTACGAGGAAATCGGGACCAAGGTTTTTCGTTTAGCTGATCGATAAGAATGGAGAGTCTCGTGGCGGCGGAGGGCCTCACCGCGTTACGTTATAAGCCACATTTTAGGTCCAGATGGCCCATGATAATACTATGAACTGGAGGCCCACACTAGTAGGATGGGCCGATTACATCGAAAAAAAAAAGCAAATTATTGTAAGGAAATTTTTTTTATTTCTTAAAAAGGTGTACAATATCTTTTAATAATGGTCACATTGCAATGAATTTGATTATAAAAAATAATCCTTATTACTAAACTTCTAAAAATAAAATCAATATTTAAATAAGTCAAATTTAAATAAACAAACTATATATATATATATATATATATATATATATATATATATATATATATATTGATATGACTTAAAATACTACTTCGAAACGAATTTTAATGCTAATGATCGAGAAATTGAAGCTGGTGAGATCATTAAAATATCATTTGGAAACTTTGGGACATCAGTTAAATTCTTAAAAAGCTCTTAAAAATGGAGTGTTTATAGTCAAATCGAGCGTCTCGACGAGCCAGATCTAACAAGCCCAAGATCTCATAATTTCCATTTCATTTGAGCATTCAAATACACAAAATATATCATATGATCAAAGGATTCATCATGAGTCAGATGGAGAGGAGTGGTTGGATTTGCATGTATTTCTGAGAGGCGACACTCCTTGATCTATAAATAGCCTCATTCCTCGTATGAGGGGAGCCCAGCAAGAGAGATGAGAGAGCAAGCTTGAAGATCCTCCAAGAAACCCGTCGTGCCACCACTCGGCGGTCGTCAACCGTCATTTGTATTCTTGTTAGTCGAGGCCCGTGGTTTTTTCCCTCTTTTCGAGATTTTTCACATGAAAATTTTTGGAGTTTTCTTGTTCACTCTTTAAATATATGTGTGTGTGCTGGATTTCACAACAAGGCTAAGGCGTAAACTTTCACTCTATGGGATTTTCTAGCACGATAGTTTGGCGCGTGGGAAAAGAACACAATCTGATTCTGAATACTCGCATATGGCTAATAGCCAATACTCGTCCGCAGCGGATCCTCAGCTCCAACTCGTCACTCTCAAAACTAATCCTTGAGCAGGGCGTAAACACTTCTCCCCACGATAGCGTGACCATGTCGGTGAAGGAGCGATAGGAATCTCTTTAGAAGATCGTGTCCAGAATGGAAGAGTCTGAGATGATCGACTTTTTTGAGGAACACCTATCACACATCTCCCTCGATCGATCGTTAGCGTGAAAGGTCAAAATGCTAATCTCTCCTTGGCGAAGTTCATTCGTAGAGACCATGATCGATCTCCTTGACCGCTAGTTCTACTCATCCACGTGCGGCCAGCCATTGCTAATCCACCATTATTGTTGGTAGACCACATTCGTCTTGTTAACCCCACTCATCATGTTATCGTGAATTATGGCGCTTAATGCAAGGCAATTTCACCTTCAAGGCAATCATCATCCCCACCTGCGGTATCGAGTCCTCACCTTTAGTATTCTTCAACATCATTCCTATGGGTTTCAAGCTTAGAGCATTGATTCTTATAATGTGGCAATTGACCCATATGAATCGACCATTACTGGGACCATCATGCATATCCAGCGAGCTCGACACCTTGTTTTATCAAGTCTTCCCGTTACCCTTAAGGGCTGCAGCTTGGTTCTCCCTTCAGGGGATCCATCCATACCTTTGTGAACTAGATTTTAGTAGAAACGTTCATTCTGCAGGAGGATCATTAAAGATTCCTCCCATCTCTCGACATTCGTCAAAATGATGGTGAATCACTTAAAGAATACTTCGAGATTCTCCTCGCTGAAATACAGGTAGACCAGATTACTAAGAGGAGTATTCCTTGGAGGGCTCAGATCACGGACCTTCTACTGGTCATTGTGAGATATGGTCATCATGGACTTGGTTCACTTGTGGAAGCAAATTCTGGCGATGAGGCTATTAATGCCCAGAAAATAATTTGAGCGATTCAGAAAAGCGTAAGAGTGCTCACAGGAAACCTGGATCAACAATCCCATGAAGAAGCAACAAGGTAGTGTGATTTCCCCACTCAACGATTGGAATACACACCACACATCTTGTTAACGTCTTGATGGTCATTCGAGATGAAGAGACTATTAAGTGGCCATCCACAGAAACCAATTTCAAAAAATTAGAGCAATATTGTCACTTCTTCCAGTTGGACATACTACAGGCGTGTAAGCGACTTAAAGAAGAGATTGAGGCTTATTCAGGATATCGTCAATTTGTGCGAGAATCAACCAACTCAAGCAAACATAGCTCTAGCGCAAGACAATCATCATCAGAAACAATATAATACGCCAAATAGTTGGAGAAATTGAAGCGATTACAAGTGGGCCCCTTTCTTATCTAATCAAGTCTTCATTTGCCTTTGAAGAAGTTAAAAAAATCTTGTATTAATCATCTCATCACTTTTAATAACTCGGACTTGAAAGGTTCAAGTTCCACATCAAGATCCTCTTGTCATCGGTCGATTGGTGACCCCTGTTATGTTGTAAAGAGAATTTTGATTGATAATGGGAGTTCCGTTGATATTTTATTTTACTCCACCTTTCTTAGCATGGGTTTGATTAAGAAAAAATTTCAACCCGTGCAGGACCGTTATATGGGTTTTATAATCACATGCAGTGGAGGGGACAATCACCCTTCCGTTGTTCTCGAAGAATTTCCCTCACTCAGTTCAATTCATAGTGGTCAAGTCAAATTGACGCTATATTTGGAAGACCCTCCAATCAATCTTTGGTCTTATCGTACCTCATCTTAAGATAAAATTTTAAACTCCCATTGGGGTTGGAGTGGAAAGACAAATAACATAATCATGTTACCTCAAACAAGCTCAACCACGCCTTGGTGACCTTCAACATCGAATTTTAATCTTCAAGATAAAGAAGTACCTCGAGGGTTTTACGTAAAGATGCTTACTCGTTATCAAATGACCAACAAAATTTATAACTAAAGATCGGAGAAAAATCATCCTAGAACTTGGAATATGGAGGTCTAAAAAGTGTTATATGTAATCCTTGGTGTATAAATATTATAGTCTTTAATTTATCCGTTTATCTTTTCCTCTCCACCTCTTGTCTTTTGTTAACTTTCTAAAATGTATCTCGTCCTTTTGTTAAATTATCTTATGACAATATTGTATCACCAATATTATCAAAGTAATGAGTTTATGGCTTTTTTTTACAAGCTTATTTCTTCTTTATTTAATCCTCCCACCTGAGAAATATATAACTCACGTTGTATCTCAATCGGGCATGATCAATCCCAAGGGGACTTGATCGAACCTCTTCCTATAGGTAAGAAGTCAAGTAACACTTTGGGCGATACAGGATAGTCAGGTCGCGGTGGACATCGCGATCTCTTCCCTGGTTAATGTCATCAGTAACACTGACAACCTTATGGTCAAAATTCTCAGCAGTTGATTTGACCTCTTCCATCTGAGTTAACATCCTCACAAACAATACCGGATAGGTCAAAATCCAGCGGATTCAATTCAACCTCTTCGTACATGTTGCGTCGTCGAGTCACACTCAAACAACCGGATAGGTCAAAATCACCACCGTCGCGATTCGGCTGCACCGCGTCAAACATTGCCATCCACCATGGCATAGCGTCGACTATGCGCCGATTCGCCGTCACCACCGTGCCGTAACCAATCCGGTCCTGCGACCATCAGCAATCTTAAAAACCGTCCCATCGCCGTCTCCATCGCGGTCACCCCATGCGTGGTCATCCGGCTGACGCCCGGCCGCCACCGCGTCCCGTAATCGTCTCTCGCCATTCATCGCCTCGAACTCGGTCCAACAAGGCGGTTGCGCCTCTTTGAGAAAAGCGGAGCCTTGCCGTATGAATCTGAATCTTGATCGCCTCAACTGGTCGGTCTGACGGTTAATACCTCTTTCAAAGCGGAGCCTCAGAACTACGTGTCTTGATCGCTTTGAACCCGGTCGGTCAAGGTCTTGACACCTCTTTCAAAGCGGAGCCCTGCGTATGAACTACGGTCTTGATTCTCGAACGGTCGGTCCGAGCTCGGTAACACCTCTTTCAAGCCCTTGTGATATGAGCTACTTGATCGCCTCCATGTCAGAGTTGACACCTCTTTCGAAAAGCGGAGCTGGTATGAACTACGGTCTTGATCGTCAGAACCGGTCGTTCGGTCGATTCTCTATTTCAAGCGGGGCTTGTGAGTATGGGTCTTGATGGCCTCAGAACCCGGTCGGTGACGAGGTTAGTTAACACCTCTTTGGGAAAAGCGGAGCCTTGGTATGAACTACGGGTCTTGATTTCGACCTTCTTGAAAAAAAGAAGGTGTCTTCTCCTTGGCCTGGGGTTTTTTAGACCTCTATAATGGCAAAAGGTAAAAATCGTCAAAACCGCGCGGCTCGAAAATTCGAAAATCATCGTTTGTGCGGTATTTCGCCAGCGTCTGCGATCCGACGTAGCGTTCGAATGGGCATCTCTCTGCGTCCGGATTCACGTGACCCTTCGACGACTTGCTTAGCCATTTTGTCCCCATCGTTCCGTGCTTGACCCATCGGCGTCCGTCAGTGTGCGCCTATGACCAGCCGGCCAGCATGGCCAGAGGCGTCGAGAGCTTCAGCCCGCATGAGCACCATGCAGTGGCGCCCGTACGTGCAGGATAGTCTTCCTCGAAATCTCGCTTGTACTTACACATCAGGTGGCCCTGCGTCTTGTTCATAATCGCTTCTGATATTCTTTCAAAATGTGTGATTAATGGACCTCAAATTTCATTGAAAAATTTGCTATTTTTTGATATATATATATTTGGATGATTGAGATAATGTCATCCAAATAAGGGACAATATGACACTTAAAATACTACTAGTGAGCCGAATCTTGATCAAAAAGCGATCAAAATTGGCGTGAGATCAAGCACTTATAATATCATTGGAAACTTTAGGACATTAGTTAAATTCCTAAAAAAGCTCTCAAATATAGAGTGTTTATAGTCAAATCGAGCGTCTCGATGAGCATCTAACGAATCTTATAATTCGATTTCATTTGAGCATTCAAATACATAAAATACATCATATTATCAAAGGAATCATCATGAGCGTCCAGATGGAGAGTGGTTTAGATTTTGCATGTATTCTGAGGCAGCTCCTCCATCTATAAATAGCTCATTCCTCGTATGAGGGGCAACAAAGAGAGGAGAGAGCCTAAAGCTTGAAAATCCTTCAAGCACAATCGTTAATCACTTCGGCCGTTTACCACCACCGTGATTCATGATCACCGTGATCCTCGTTGTCGTCACCTTGGTCTCCATCATGGACCTTTCGTTATTATATTCCGTTGTTAGCCATTATCATACCAAGCATTGTTACCACTGAACATGACTACATAGTCGTTGTTCCCTTTATACTTGTAATCGTTATGGAAGATTTGTACTCAAAGCAGATACTAGTGGAAGCTTTTCTTAGGCTAGACTCGATTTTTTTTTAGAAAATTTTGAAAAAATTATAAAAAATAACTTTAAAACTTATAAATAATTATTATTCAAAAAGTCATTAATATAATAAAAAATTTTAACTCAAATTATACTACAAAAGACCTGAAATCAAATTAAAATAAACTTGAGGAGTGATAATGTGAAAATTAAGGCTCAAAATATACTAGACATCCCTGAAAATAGTCGAAACGACCTCCGATCGACGAACGGACTTTATCGTCGCATTCAGAACATCGAAATTGATCAAAATATAGATATTGCAAAATATAACGAACAATTGATTAAGCGCTCGAGCTATCAATGTATCGACACGTATATCGAAGTTGGAAAGCTACGATGCAAGCCAAATGACCCCCGTTTGCAAAATTGATTGCGTCATTAGCTTCGAAACGTCGAAATCTATCAAATGAGGCGTATTCGGACGGTGTCGTGCAAATGTCAGTGATTTGAAGTGGCCGCAATCGATCTACGGGGCGTCTCGAAATCAAATCGATGACCTCGTCGATGAACATCTTGTCATTGCATTGAATAATAAAGCGATCCTATAAATATAGCATGACTTGATGATCAAGATCGCCGATTCATCAGCCGCGCTTCACGCATTTAGGGTCGGGGAGGCGACGAGGGATGACGCCATTCGGAAATTGATCGCGTCGTTGGCGAGCAAAATCTATCAGTAAGATTGTTCACACTCAATTCGAGCAGTGCACGAAAATCGGCGGTCGAAAGTAGCGACAATATTTTAATTTGAAATTGGCCTGGCGTCGAGAGCCAAGCGAACTGCGAAGCGGTGTCGTTGTGTTGAAACACAATTACCATCAATATATATTTATGTGTATTTACAGTGAAATTCACATTAAAATCCTTTAATAAATTTAAATTTATTTAAAAATCTCCAAATTATCCCATGCTTAATCGTCCCTCCCAATTTTTAATTTTATGAAAAAAAAAATGCCAAATAATAAAAAATAAAAAGAAAAAAAACTGAAAAGTAATCACTCCCCTCATTCTCTCCTCATTCTCTCACTCTCCTCTCTCTCCTGCATTCCCCTCTCACGTCCAAGGAAAGCTCAAAAAAATGTCCCTCTCCCTCTCGGTTTCGTGGTTCCTCCGCCGCACTTTCCCGCTCCGCTGCCGCAGCCTGCAGCGCAATCTCGCGAACGGCTCGCCGGCACGCAGTCCTCTTCCGCGCACGCGACCCGCCGTGCCCAGCCCACTTCGTCGCCGTTCCGCACACCACTTTTCCCGTCGCCGGCGCAACCGCCGTTCCACTGCCGCGTTTCCTGCCGTCGCAACTGCTCCCGCAGGCCAAAACCCACCCGCGACCCGCTGCCGATCCCGCGTTCCGCGCGACCCGCTCGGGCCAAACCCGTTTTTCCGTCCTGCGCACCGACCCATTGTTGCAGCCCGGCCCGCTCCTCTTTCCGCGCTGTCACCGCCAGCGACCGACCTGGTGCCGGCCCTGCCGCGCAGAAAGCGCCGTCATCTCCCATTTCGCGCAAACCCGTTGCTGGCTCACGCTTCCAGCCCGCTGCACCCACGGCCCGCCAGCCCGATGTTCCACTAGTCCATGGCCCGCCAGCCTCCTTCCCTCCAGCCCAAGGCCCGCAACTCCTCCCTACAGACCACAAAACTGCATAGCCCACCAGCCCACTTTTCTGGCCCGTTCTGTGTCATCCAGCTCACAAATCTGGCCCGTTTTGTGTAATCTAGCTCGCAAACTTGACCGTTCTCAATCCTTCATAACTCCGCAGCATCTTCTCGTTTTCGATCGCGGCGATCGGGAAGAATATCGTCAAAGGTGAATTCTTCTTTCGATTTTTTTCATCTCGCTTTTCGTGTTTTATCTTTGCCAAAGCGGTAAACATCGTCACAAGCAATTCTTCGATTTCATGTCGCGTCCTCGCGTTCCGTTTTCTTTTCACAAATGGGGAAGAATATCATCTCAAGCATTCTTTCTTTTGGCGTCTTCTCCTTTTAGTCTGCGTTTTGCCATGAACGGGGAAGAATATCATCAACATCTGAATTCTTCTTTTATTTTGATCACTCCGCCTACATTCCAAATTGCATCTAATCCGTTCTTTTCTACCTTGCGGCAGAAAAATCGTCGAACATGTTGAATTTGTGAATATGAATATATATATATATATATATATATATTTATTTATTTATTTATTTCTTTGTAGGTTTGAAGACCTCGTTGTGCTCAGGGCGAGACGAGATGAAAAAATAGTGTGTGTCAAGATCTTGCTATTATCGATAGGTCTTGAATAAGCGACACTTGTTAGATGTAAACTCTCTAGGCGAAATCTTTGTGAAATTTTCTTTTAGACTTAGAAAGAAGGGGAGGAATATATATTGAATTGTCTTCTTTTAGGTTTAAATGCCTCGTTGTGCTCAGCGGATGAAACTGGCGGTCATATAATACTATCTCATAGAGCGTGTGGTAGACACCCGATCTGTACATGGAGATGGTAGGGAGGCTGAAATTACGTCAAATCTTTTGACTTAGAAAAATGGGAGGGTAAAATTAACTTAGAGCTAAGTAGGAAACAGTAATTAAACTAAAAGGTCAAACAAGAAAAAAAAGGGGGAAGCCTTTAAAGCAAATTTTAGAAAAAATAGAATATTTATTTAAAATCTAAGTGAAATTTGGGAGAGTCTAATATTAAACTGACAAACTCTAATAGTTATTCTCTATGACTAAAATGAAAGTAATGAGTGAGTTCTCTTTTTTTGTAAATTCTTCAAAATTAGGCAAACTTTAATTGAAGTTTTTTAATACAAAACTCATAATAAACTTGCATTAAACTTAAAATCTGAGGATAAATCTAAATTAAGTTTAATAACTCTTATGCGAATATGGAGGTGATTACTTTGCTAGCTAGTAAGCATTAGTATGGCTAAAGCAACAAATACTGAGATCGACATAACTTATCAAAATTGATGTAAATTGAACATAATTAAGTTGAGAGAATTACAAAAACTCAATAAGTAAACTAAGTGCAATAAATGTGTTAAACTACAGTCTAATTCAAAACGTCTTCTTTGCCACCGGATCTGTAACTCTTTGTAGAAGCAGACAGAAGGCAATACTAAATCAAAATCCACATAAATCATAAGGCTTCCTTTGATCAAAAATTAAGGAATTTTATTCTAATTATGATTTTTAAAATCAATGATTTCATTAATTAGATGAAATTAACTAGGCTATAAACACCTGCATGTGCTCAAACATAGAGATTTCAAGTACGAATTTTAATGTCTGAAAAGGTTGCGCAGGCTAAAGTTGGAATTAAATGAAAAATCTGAAATCAATCTCATAATTCAAACACCAAATTACCTAAAATTATTATACACCCACATGGGCCCCGACACTATACTGAATGCTTAAATTCAAGTGCCTGAAGATGCTACGCGGGTCGTTTCCCAGTTTAGTCTTAGGAATGGGTCCAAGTTAATAAAACCTAAAATCTATAATAAGAGTTTCAAATCGGTGAAATATAAAGCGAGATCATGACGATGATCTAATCCTCATCGTGACTAAGCGAGTTGAAGGATCTAAAGCTCTTAAACATATTCAAATTTTAATGTTTAAAAGGCGTATCAAGTTGAAATTAAATAAAAATTCAAAATCAATCTCATAGTTAAGAAACAAACATAAAGTCTTAAATACACGGATGGCCCAAACTATTGAATGTTTAAAATTCAAATGTATGAGGATCTTTACGAATCATTTCGGTTTAGTTTTAGTGGATTGTTAAAAACACTATAAAAGAGTTTCAAATCGTGAAATATCGGCTGATTACGTAATGTGGATCTAATCCTTTGCGATTAAGCAGTTGTGAGGATCTAAAACTTTTAAACATATTCAAATTAATCTATTTTTTAAATCAAATTAAGTAGATCTAAAAATTTCTAAAATGAAACTCTATCATTATAAAACTTAAATAAACTCAATCTATCCACCTTCCGCAATAGTTTGTGGGGGTGACAAATTAAGAAAACTTTAGCTCACAAAGAAGCCAATGTCAAATCAAGTGTTCTACTATGTTTACTCTCAATCAATCTCTTGTCATTTCTGTGCTCCTCTTGACGGCGGTTCAGATAAGCGATTACGAGAGTCCTCGATCGGTGGTTTGGCGACTCCATTATATTATAATGTGGCCGTAGCATGCATGCTCGCCTTTGAGTTGTGAATCATGGGGTATACTTGATAAGGAACAACGCCGGTTATGATAAACTTAAGATTGTCTCATAAACCACCCAGTCTAGTTCTTGGATGACTTAATGTGTTCATGATGATCCTTACGGTTGGGTGTCTTACCTCCTCATTAGTACATACCCGGGATGTGGAACCATGGGATCTAGATCGAGACGTCATCATTCCCCAACCATCGGTTTAAGCTATAATAATGAATTTATATCAAATTCTAAACTCATATCTTTCTTCTACATGCTACGCATTAAATATAGCTAGCCTTAATTGAAAGTTCTCTCTCACTTATTGTAAGGGGTAATTAACTATAGGGGCTTGCGCCTATAGAAAACCTAAAACTAGATCTAAAGTTCTCACCAAATGAGGACGAAATCTCTAGGTAATGTCTTATCTACTATCCCATCTGCCTTCTGAAAATTACACCGACACTTTCAAATCACATTCTCTTCAATTCATCAATCATCAAAAATTATCGAGAGGTCGGTGGCAAATTTTTAGAGCCCACAGATTTCTGACACCTCCGCTGGGGACGTGTTTCTCTTTCCATCTTTGGCTAGTCATATATGTGTTATAGTAGTAATAAATTTTTTGAAAATTCAAAATAACAAAATGGTGATTTAAGTGTGTAACAAATTTAATATGAGCCTCTATATAGAATGAATCATTTCAGTAGAGTGTATCTTTATTATACTATTATTGGTTATGTAGTACCTCTGCATCTTGAAAGTATGGGGTGAAATAATAATTGCTAATTACTAATCCTCATCTTTTTACTTGATGGATCTACAAAGTACTCCTTTCATGGTTTAGGTCATGTGCGAACATCTGCCAATGCATCATCAAATGATATCGGGTTACCATTCAATTTGGTAGCTTGAATTTCTCGATTATCGTAGCTGCAACTCATGAAGTACCCACTTGCGATACATTCGTCTGAGGCCATGCTGGAAGGCCTCAAGTTATTAAAACTCCTTACCATATCGTCAGTTCAAATAGCCAGCTCGAAGTTCTCCAGAAGAGAACTTTTCAAAAGGCTAGGTCAATCTGAAGCCCCTATGATAAAAAGAATTGTTAGTGGGAAAATTATGTCTTTAATTCCTTGTGGTACAGCTGTTGTGCCGACTGAACCTTTTGTACCCAGAAAGCATGATCATGAAGCTTCCTCATCATGAAACAAATTACCCAAAAGACAGAGAAGAAGGAGAAACGCTGAGTAGAGGACTCAGCAGATCCTCTTTGAATGACTGTGAACAACTGCTGCGAAGCAGTATTCCTACCCACAACAACTTTGATAATCTAAAGTGGGTAAGAGGAATAGCTACATAAAATAAAGTCCTTCGGAACCAACCATGTCAAGCTCCACCACCACGGAAGAGATAGTCAAACAATGCACGTGGGATACATAAAGTTCTCAAAGTAGCGGGAGGCTAATGAAAGAAGATTTCAAGCTGTGGTGATGGAAAATCGAAGCTCACCAAGAAAGTTGTCATCTCTTACGGTAAGCCGGGTGATGCATCACATGGTGAGCATCGGGCGTGACACTTGGACCCGTGTCCAAGAATCCGAAAGGTCCAAAAAAGGGTAAGCAAATATGGAGAGGCCCATAATGAAACTTTTAATAGAATGGGTGTGACATCGATACATATACTCGAAATCTCAAAATTAACTCATCAGTGGATACCAAAAGAAGGGATATCAATGATGAAAGATATGATGATCGACACCAGAGAATCTCTGGGGATCCCATCACCGATCAGTTTCACCCTACAAGAGAAGGTTGACGTTGATCGTGGTCCTTTAATAAAAGAGGTGGTTGTTCACATTGAACCAGAGATCCACTGGAAACGTCGATCAGAAATTCATGTGCAGGAAGAAAACAATGAAGAAGATTCTGGAAGTGAAAGTTCATACATATGGTCGAGATATAAATGAACTCCCTCCCACCATCGTAGCAGCATAAAGCAGAATCGAACGAATTTGATGCTTATGAAGAAGAGTCTTCACAGAAGTAAATATAGGATGGATCTTCAATCTTTGCTAAAGATGAATAAGAAGAAACTAGAATGAGAAAGAGATCATGAGGTCAAAGCTGTCTATATGGTTGAACCAGGAAATGATCAGCCTGATATACGCTTTTCTAATCGACATGACTAACCCCAACAATACTAAAAACACAAGGAGAAGGGCCGTCAAGTTCTCCCCATGAAAATGAACAAGGAGAAGAATAACAACAAGAAATAGAAGAAGAGGAATAACTATCTTGATTGGCGCCATGGCCAAAGTAAGAGAAATGCAGCGTCAAATGGAGGCCAAAGATAAGGAGATTGCACAGCTTGGTACCAAAATGAATGATATGATGGTACAAATGAACATCATGATGGAGATGTTACAGAAGAATATCATATCAAGTGTAGCACCTATTTTGTCTGCTAACCAACAGGTAGCTAACAATGTAACTTCTATACTACCAGCTACTATGGTACCTCAAGCTCCTACAGTACATGCTATGCATGAAGAAAGGGATGAAGTTAACCAAATATCTCTCCAACCGATAATTCAAAATCGCTAGCTAGCAGCTGTAACAAGCTGGTTAGAAATAATATTCAATGAAAAGATAAAGGCGGTCATAGCCGAGCGGACTGAAAAGATGGTGAGTAAGTGTACCGGTGAATGACCAAGTGCGTGCAGAAAGGTTACTCGATGTCAAAATACAATACTTTCAGCGGGCTTGGTAATCCAAAGCAACATCTGACCCAGTTTAAGGCTACTTGTGATAACACAGGAGGGAATGATGCACTTCTTTTCCATCAATTTGTCAGTAGCTTGACCTCAACCGCTTTCGAATGGTATGCAGAATTGCCAAATGATTCAATTAAAATATTTACTGAATTGGAGACCATATTTGTGAGAAGGTTCGCTAGTAAAATTGAAAAAATCACAATCGCTGACCTTGCCTTGTTGAAAAGAAGGAAAGGCGAGTCAGTGACGAAATTCATAAGTCGTTGGCGCAACCTAAGTATGAAGTGCGAACAACAATTGAAAGAAGAACATGATCCAATTACTAATGGGCAATATGGATGATAAAATGACACCATTTCTATGCATGGCATCGATTGCATTACATGACTTGCTTTCGATAGTGGGCTAAATTGAAAAGTTGAATCACAAGTAAGTCTATGCAGATAAAGCAAAGAGAAACAAACCTTCGGACTCAAGAAGAAATGAAACTCATGCCGCTTCTTATAGTTCAAATGATGAAAAGCGGGTGATATACAATATGGATAAAGAAAAGTAGCCGATGTACAATAATGATAAGGGTAAAAAGCTTGTTTATTCCAATCCACAGCCAAAATTGGTATTAGGAGGTAATGACAAACCTCGGACTTTTCCAAGTGGTGGGGAGCATAAAAAAAAGTAACAAGAGATGATGAGCAAATGCGGCCATCTCTCAAGGAAAAGATGAATAAAGAATATTCCTTTAGAAGGGCGGTGTGGCTAAATTATTTTGAGCGGTCAAAGTTGGTTCTGATTAGAAATCAAAAGCGAAGAAGTATCAAGTCGGTAATCCAAATTCTGTCTATCATCGAATGATCGATCCTATGAAGGTTATGTCTTCAAAGATTGGCTAGAAAGGAAGTATCGGCGAGGTGAATTTACACTATCCGACAGCGTTCTATTAAACCCTAAAAGAGAATCTACTAGGATGATTACGTCCTCTTCCATAACATCCGATAATGACAAACAAAAGGAGAAATTAGTTCATACTAAAGAATGACAAACAGTAGTTTTCAAAAAGAGCGTGAAGATGCTAAAACAGCTAAAAGATGTCCCCAATGTCAAGTGAAAATCACCGCTTGAACCTATATTGGACTTAAGAGAGATGCCTAAACCAAGTATTTGGGCTTCTCAACGGCATTATAAGGCTACTTCACCATGAGAATCAACCAAACATAAGCCCCATAAATCAAAGAAGCTGGCTAAGAAAATAAGATCAAGAAGAGAACTACAACTCAAAAGATCATTAATAATCTAGAGGAGTATCACCAAGATAACCATTTAGGCTTGGACTTCATAAACATTCTTGAATCAGATGAAGAAGATAATAGCGAGTCTTGTCCGGTAGAGACATGTCAAATCATCTGCGTGATGTCAGATATTCTTCAACATAAGTTACTCCAAAATGATAATGATAGTCAGACAAACTCGATCAACCCGTCAAAATTTTTATCAGGAAAGCAAGAAGAGCCTAAGGAGCTAGTTTCTGAATTTTGTTTAATGACTCAACAAGACAATAATAGTTCGATGAAGATCATATTTTCCGAAGAGTCGGACTCATCGATATCATCGCATGAAAGCATTATGGCGTTGAAAAATGAGTCTAACCTTTTTGACCAATCTTCCAGAATAAGAGAGAAATTTGAAGAAACTACCTCTTCAGAAGAATCTGAGTGAGACAAAGTTATTCAAGTTCAGTTGAGAAGTGGTAAATTCTTACCGCCTTCATCAAAGAAGAAAAATGCAAATAAAGATAAAGACAAATAAATTGAAGTCAAAGAAGATACTATTCTCAGAAATTCTAGGATAAAGCTTAAATTAAGCGAGAAAATAGATTATAATATTCTATCACAGAAAGATCCCACTGGCGAGTGTGTACGAGGCTCTCTTGATGTCAAAAGACCTCCGAAAACTTTGATACAAGCTCTCAAGATCAGGAGTTATGAAGCTTACTTTGCTAAATATGCATGGCCATTGCAAACTCAAGATCTCCGATAATCACATTTTGAAGAGAGATCTTATGTTGAGAATGGCATCACAACCATCCTCTTTATGTCTAGAGTGATGACATCTCGATCAGAATATTGATTGATCTAGGTTCTTCTATCAATCTCATGAGTCTAAAGGTATTGAGAGGATTATCACTTGATATCCAACATCTTGGGAGAGATAAATTGATGGTTCATGGATTCAATGAAAAGGCGAAAACTCACGGGTTCTTTTATTCTCTCAAATTCAAGGATTTATATACTAAGCCAAGTTTCATGTAATCGATGTCAATACATCATTTATAGCTCTCTTGGGCCTGCCGTGGCTGCATGAGTATGGCATGGTCCCAACAACTTTGCATCAATGTATGAAGTATCTGAAAGATGGAGAAGAATTCATAATTTCCAGTAACTTATAACCATTCTTTATCAATGAAGCAAAAATCTATGAAGATGCAAAGTACTTCATCCAAAAGCCAAAAGCCAAGCCTCTTGGTAGCATCCACTTCAAGAAAGAGCAATTTCACAAAATGAAAGAGCATAAGCAAAGGAGGAAGAAAGAAGGCAATCACTCTCTAAAATACTTGATTACCTAAATCAAAAATGTTCCTCATTTGGGAGTGACATAGAAGAAGAAGAAGAAGATATATCCAACCTAAAGGGAATTTATAAGCTCTCAAGAAAAGCGAGTATGAAATAAGTGATTACGATTCAAGCTATGATTTTTTACTTATGGAAATAGAGTTGGATAGTTTGCATCAAGGAGGATAGCTCACTTGCAGTGAGATGACTCACTCAAATTATACCCATTCCTAGCGGTGCTTCAAGAAATAGGTCACAGCGGAGGCTCATAATATTAAAGAATTTATATATTCTGTGCCATAGTTGAGTGTGAGGTGGCGAGAATAAGAACTCTACTTTACTAATCTGAAGAGTCTCAGCCTCAAGATTTCAAACAACCTGCTCCACATAAAAGTTCTGATGAAATAGTACCAACAAGAATATCAATATACTATCCACAGAAAATGCAAATAATGATGTGTAAGCTTGGAGTTCATATGAGAACTACTAAACATATGACTCAAGTCTTTAACAAGATGTGGAGCCAAAGAAGTCCTCAAGCATCACGAAGAAGTGATAA
This sequence comes from Cymbidium sinense, assembly GCA_021442155.1. Classification (NCBI taxonomy): domain Eukaryota; kingdom Viridiplantae; phylum Streptophyta; class Magnoliopsida; order Asparagales; family Orchidaceae; genus Cymbidium; species Cymbidium sinense. The sequence goes on along the minus strand of CM038226.1, from coordinate 34,427,061 downwards.
GTTTATCACTAAAGTGTCAGGTTTCATCCTTAAACCTTATCAAGGTGGAACTGTTATAATATAATGAAAGGCGATATCGAGAGTGCTTAGGATGAAGAAGATGATTCCAGAAATTCTTCTTAAAAAATGATGAAAAGTAGAGAAGGCAAGCACACTTTTGAAGAACTTGAAGATGGTGGACAAATATTTACTATAGATGAACTTAAAGAAGTCTTAGGGGTGATAATGATCCCAGTCAACTTTCATCCGATTGCCTTACGCGATGAGAAAGTTGAATAGCTAAAATACTACTTTATGAATTGATTATTTTGCTAGACATATTCTTAAATGTCAGCTTATCCCTGATGTAGTATGTCATAAACTAGTAAGCGGATCTGATACTTGTTAAGCAAGCTCTAGCGAATGAATGGAGATTGAAGAGCAGTAATTGCGAAACTAAAGTTAATCGAGCGGGCTTCATCAGGGAGGAGAAGTATGCAAAGTGATATAACATTATCCCAATTATAAGAAGAAACGGTCAAATCGTCTCGCATTGACTTAGGGACATAAATAAGGTGTGCCCAAAGATGATATTTCCAATACTCGAGGCTATTAGTGACAACACTTCCAAGCGTATGACGTTCTATAGACAGATCGTTAGGATACAACTAAATCAAAATGACACCTGAAGATGAAAAACATACATCGTTCAGAAAATATGCTAGGGCTACATACCAAAAAGCCATGACATGTATTTTTGATGAGTTGATTCATCAAAAGGTGGAATATTATGTCGACGATTTGGTGGTGAAGAGCCTAAACCGTGAAAACCACTTCGAAGACTTGAGAATTATACTAAAGAGAATTATAAAATATGATCTCAAGATGAATCCTCTAAAATGTGCATTCGGGATATCCTCCAAAAATTCACAGGGGTACATTATGTCATGAGGTATTGAAATTGATCTGCTAAAATCAAGATAATTATGGAGATGCCTCCATAGAAGAGTTTCGCGTCCTCAGTTCTTTATAAGGACAACTTCGCATTCAATTGATTTATATCAAACGTTGTCAAGCGTTCAAGGTTAATGAAGAAGGATGCTCCATTCAAATGAGACAGGAGTGCCGAAAGCCTTCAATAGCATTAAAACTACACCAATCCACTCATCTCGGTGCTTATTATTCTATACACGGTATATTAGAAGAGTCCTTGGAACATTATTGGCATAAAATGAAAGAAGACAAAGAGAATACTCTTTATTATATATGTCGGAGGTTGATTGGAGAAATGAGATACTCTCAGATTGAAAGCCTTGTTTTAGCATTAAATCTTTGCGGTCAAAACTTCATCATTATATGTTATCTACAAGATTACTCATATCGAGGATTATCAATTTGATGATAAGATCAGCATTGAAAGGTCGCTTGGTAAGATGGACAATATTGCTTTTGCAATTTGATATCATATACGTTCCGCAAAAAGCAGTAAAGAGACAAGTCTTAGCAGATTTTCTCGCTGCACATCTTATCCTTGCGGACTCTTCTCTTAATGACGATTTGATGGATTATGTTCATTCATGAAAGGAAAATATACTTTTGGTCGATCAAATAAGTCCAATCCTAAACTTTCCAAGAGCAATGAAATCAACATCATCTTCATAACACGGAAGGAGGGATAATGAGGCGATCATATGAATTGAGTCGAGGCAAAACTAATAATGAAGGCGAAAATAAAGCATTAGTAGTGCGAAAGAAGCTATTTTCATAGGCATTCATAACATACTTTTGGCAAATTCTCATCTTAATAAATCAAGTACTTGACATCATAGAATCAACAAGTTTGAGTTAGCTTTCTATCACAGGCGAGTTCTCGAGCTTATGAAACATATAATAAATATCACACTAACTTCGAGTCTCTCGATTGAGAATATAAAAGCCGCTTAAAATTAGCTAAGGAAATGATAAGTATGAATGGTGATTATGTCATGCGATAAAGTATCGATCCATGAGGTAGAGGGGTTATCAAATTTGACCCAGCAGGATGTGACTCATGTTGCTCCTCATACTCCCCAAAATCAATAAAAAGTTATACCAAGAAGAACTAAGAATGACATTGCATCAGAAAAGCAATGTGAAGCCTTCGTTGTAGAAGAGTCACATGATTGGAGGCAACCCTTCATTAACAACTTTAAAGAAGGCAAATTACCAAATGATAAATCACTAGTAGCTCAAATAGAGAAGAGAATGCTACGCTATGCTTTCATCAATAACACTTTATATCATAGATCCTTTGAACAAATGTGGCTACGATGTCTAAATGTATATGAAGCTAGCAAAGTGATGGTTGAAGTTCATGAAGGACTTTGTGGTGCACATCAGTTAGGTCCCAAGATGGCAATAAAGATCAAAAGGATGGGTTATTATTGATCATCTATGGTGAGAGACTATATTAATCATGCTAAGAAGTGTCATGAATATCAAGTACATGAAAATCTCATCCATCAACCTCCAAATCCATTACACCCAACAATAGCATCACATTCGAATGTTGGGGGCACAAATGTAATTGGACCAATTGATCCATCGTCACTAGACATCGCTTCATCTAGTAGCGGCATTTATTTCTTTAAGTGGGCTGAAGCTGCTCCATTTAAGGAAGTTATTTCTGACCAAGTGATCAACTTCTTTACGCATAATGTGGTCTATAGATTTGGAGTGTCACGCCGAATAATTTCTGATAATGGCACAATCTTTAAAAGTGCAAAGATTTATAGATTCATCGATTGACACATAATTGATTGGCGATACTCTTCAATATATAATCCAAGAGCAAATGGCTTGGTCAACAAGACACATTAGTCAAGTCATTTTCAAGAAGATTCTCACCAAAAATAAGAGAGAATGACATACCAAGCTAGAGGCTCTCATATCAACTACCTACAAGATGCCAAAGCCACTCCCTATTCATTGGTATTTGAATCAAATAGTTCTTCCACTTGAAGTCGTTTTCACTTCGAAATATCCATTCAATACTCTAACGAAGATCAAAATGCTCGAGAATGGAGGAACCCACATGAAGTTAGATTGCAAGCTCATCAAAATCTGGAAGTCTATCGAGCAAAGATGTGTGGCTTTTGACCATACTAACATTCCAAAAAGGAGAATTGTTCGTGTCAGAAGACCAATTACCCCAATCAAAAAATTTGGCAAATTTGAGCCTAACTGGGAAGACCCTTTTCATCAAAAAGTATACCAAGGAGGGGCATACCAACTCATCGACTTAAAGGGTGAAAAACCAATGCTGCCAATTAATGGTCGATACTTGAAAAAATATTATACTTGATGACCATATTCTCGAGGTACAATAGAAATTCCCCTGCAAGATAGGACGCATTTTTTTAGTATATCTATTTAGGTTAATATCATGCTTTATGCCGAGATCCCTAAATAAACATACTCCAAATGAAGAACTTTTTCGTGAAAATTCTCCTGTTACACAGGGGGCATTTTTAGATTTTATATAGATGAAATCAATGTTGTATGTTAAAATCTCCTTTAGAGTATATCAATTCAAATATGGATGTATTTGTATATATTTATCTTGAAAATTCTCCTAAATGTACTTTAGAATTTTCTGTATAAGACAGGGGGCATTTTTTTTAGTTTATATTAAGTTTATTTGATTTGACATCGTGCCATAAGACGAGATCCTCAAATATATTCTAATTTAGGTGGACATCGAGCGTTACGCCGAAATCTCTAAATACATCTATAATTATCATTGTTAAGTTGGATGTTCTTGTAGAAACAAAAAAAATCTATTTTTATGCATGAAAGGACAACCCTAAATGTCAAAAAATTTATCTCCCAGATTTGCCAAATTCTGAGAGATCAAGTCAAAAACTCGATTGGAAGCTTCAATCAACCGAAGTTGGAGAAACATCAACCTACATCCCAAGTCTAGACAGATGGATTCTAAAGGTCGACTCAACAAGCCCACAAAGTTGTCGACGCCTCCTCACTCAACAAGCGCAAGAAAAGGAAAGAGAGCCCCGTCATCCGATGACAAAACCACCAACCACTACTTAAGTCAAGACTCGAGTAGTTCTAAAGGTCGAACTCAACAAGCCCAAATATGGTCGAGTTGCTAACGCTCCTCTCACTTAATAAGCAGCAAGAAAAGGCCGTAGTGAAAGAGCCCTCGCCACCCAATGATGATAGCTTCAATCTCAAGCCGATCCAAAAGTGATTACAAGCAACTAGATCCAAGAGATCTCTACTTGATCGATAAATCAAGGCACCAGGAAACGCTCTCAATTCGGTCGCCAAATCAATATGCATATTACTGCAAGGTGATATTTCAATCTATTCTCAAATGATGATCAAGCTCAAAGCAAATCAAAGCCTATCTCCTCATTAAGTCTCAAAGCGTAAAGCACACGAGGCAATTCCATAGTTCAAACAAAGTTGATGGCTGGAATAAAGAAATTTCATGGTTATTCAGTCTGTTAAAGCACACGCTGCTAGACTAGTAACTCAACATTGACCCTATATAAGCCGGAAGGCTGGGTCATCTGTATGTACCCTTCAACGAATCTGTCAAAGCAGTAAGCACAGGATTCATGGAGTGCATAAACTTCCTGACAAGTCAATAGGGACAAATTAAGTCAGTCCATCATTGAGTCCGTCAAGCTCACAAATGGCGAGTTACGCTTCCCTCACTCAACAAGCAAAGAAAAGGCGCTGAAAGAGCCGGTCGATCAAAACCACCAACTCACTACAACTTAAGTCAAAGACTGAGTAGGTTCTAAATCGAACTCCAAATCCCAATATGGTAGAGTTCCTCCTCTCACTTAATAAGCCTCAAGAAAAGGCCGTAGTGAAAGAGCCCTCGTCACAATCGAGATAGTCGCTCAATCTTAAACCCATCGACTTAAAGCAACCGTGATCCAAGAGATCTCTACTTGATCGATAAATCGCAATATGAGGAACGCCAAGGTCGCCTCAAATCAATATGCATATTCCTACAAGGTGATATTTCAATCTATTCTAAAATGATCTGATCAAGCTCAAAGCACAGATCAAAGCCTATCTCCTCATTAAGTCTGTCAAAGTAGAAAGCACAGGACCGAGGAGGCAATTCCATAGTTCAAACAAAGTTGATGGCTGGAATAAAGAAATTTCGTGGTTATTCCTGTAAAGCACATGCCGCTAACTAACTCAACATTGACCTATATAAGCTTAAGGGTCATCTGTATGTACCCTTCAACGAATGCGTAAGCAGTACGGATTCATGGAGTGCATAAACTTCACGACAAGTCGATAGGGACAAATTAGTCGGGCCCATCATTAAGTCCTCAAGCTCGGACGGGAAGAATTTCAACCACCAAGCACGAATAAATCAAAGCCCCAGCGAATCATTCATCAAAATAAATAGACCAATTCCTCCATCAAACCTAACCAAGCATGAAGGAGAGGAGGCTCAAATCAAAGAGCATAAAAGAAAGAGATCTTGAAAGCCATCAAGAAGTAGATGGTGTAAGAACTCTACCAATGACAAGTCAATTTTGACAAATCACCAATCTCCAGTCATTTAGCATGTCACGAATAAGGTAACATATTAATGACAAATCGTCAAACTCAGTTATTCAATTGAAGCTAAAATGATCCAAGCTATGGTTAAATAACAATCATTTTTCAACAAATGTGACTCGCATGCATGAATCACATTTATTGGGGAATTTTGACCTCCACATATGTGTCATAAACCAAGACAAGTCCACAAGTCAAATTCGACGGACTTCGGAGGTGACAGTGTGCAAATTCATGCTCGAAATGCACTGAACATCCCTAAAAATGATCGAAATAACCTCCGATCGATGAACAAAATTCGCCGTTGCATTCAAAATATCAAAATTGATTAGAATATAGATATTACAAAATCTAACGAACAATTGATTAAATGCTCGAGCTATCAATGTGTTGACGTGCATATCGAAGTTGGGAAGCTGTGACGCAAGCCAAATGACCCCTGTTTGCAAAGTTGATTACGTTGTTAGCTTCGAAACATCAAAATCTATCAAATGAGACTATCCACGCTCAATTCGGATAAGTTCGTGCAAATGACGAGTGATTTGAAGTGACAATACGCAAATCGAGGCTGAAATGCACAGGACGTCACCGAAATCAACTCAATAGACCTCCGATAGACGAACAAACTTACCATAGCGTTCAGAACGTTGAAACTAATCAGAATATAAATATTGCGACTTGATGATCAACCGATCAAGCGCTCAAGTCGTCAACACGCCGCACACATATCGAGATGAAAAAAGTGGGTGTCAAGACACTACTCGCTTCAAGAGCGAGAGTAAAACACCCGACGCGCATACACGGATGAAAAATGGCCAAATCTTTTGACCTAGAAAAAATGAGAGGGTAAAATTAGCTGACTTAAGAACGCTAAGTATGGAAACCTGCAACTAATTCTAAACTAAAAATGTCAAACAAGAAAAAAAAGAGAAACTTTTAAAGTAAATTTTGGAAAGAATAAAATATTTATTTAAAATCTAAGTGAAATTTGGGGGAGGCTAATATTAAACTCACAAACTCCAAATTATTCTACATGGCTTAAATGAAAGTAATGAGTGAGTTCTCTTTCTTGTAAATTCAAAATTAGATAAGCTTTAATTGAAATTTGGGGAAATACTAAACTCATAACAAACTTGCATTAAACTTAAAGCTGAGGATGAATCCAAATTGAGTTTAATAACTCTTATGCGAATATGGAGGTGATTACTTTGCTAGTTAATAAGCATAAGTAGGACTAAAGCAATAAACACTGAAATCAGCATAACTTATCAAAATTGATGTAAATTGAGCATAATCAAGTTTGAAGAATTACAAAAACTCAACAAGTAAACTAAGTACAATAAATGTGTTAAACTACAATATAATTCAAAATGCCTTCTTCGTCACCAGATCTCCAACTATTTGTACAAGTAGACAGAAGGCGATACTAAATCAAAATTCACATAAATCATAGAGCTTCATTTGATAAAAAATTAAGAAATTTCATTCTAATTATGATTTTCAAAATCAATCATTTCATTAATTAAATGAAATTAGCTATCCTATAAATACTATATGCTGGGACATAGAGATTTCAAGTTTTTAATGTCGAAAAGTATTCATTTCGGTTTAGTCTTAGATTGGGTAACAACAAAACCTAAAAACATATAATAAGAGTTTCAAATCAGTGAAATATCTGAGACACTGATTATGTCAGGTGACAATAGATATAATCCTCTGTTAGCAGCTAAACAGAGTTGACAGGATCTAAAGCTCTTAAATATATTCAAATTTTAATGTCTAAAAAGACTGTATATGCTAAGTCGGAATTAAATAAAAATTCAAAATCAATCTCATAGTTAAGAAACAAACACTACATAAAGTCTTAAATACACCCGCATGGGCCCCGACATTACGCTGAATATTTAAAATTCAAGTGTTCGAGGATCGTTGAGTCGTTTCGGTTAGTCTTGGTGAGTCCGTTAACAAAATCTAAAAGCCTATAAAAGAGTTTCAAGTCGGTGAAATATCGAGAACTGATTAGTGACTAGATCTAATCCTGTTATGAAAATAGAGTTGACAGGATCTAAAGCTCTTAAACATATTCAAATTAATCCATTTTTCAAATAAAATTAAATAGCAATCTAAAAATTGCTTAAATGAAACTCAATCATTAAAAAATTTAAATCAAACTCAATCTATCCACCTTCCGCAATAGTTTGTCGGGGTAACAAATTAAGAAAACTCTAGCTCATAAAGGAGTCAATGTCAAATCAAGTGTTCTACTATGTTCACTCTCAATCAATCTCTTCTTGAGGGGCGTCGTGTGGCTAGTTTTGGTCGAAGAAGCTCCACGATGAAGGCGATTCGAGTCCTCTCGACGTGGTTTTCCAACCGGCCCATTATATTACAATCACTTAAGTCTGATGTTCTCAATGGCTCGCTTTGAGTTGTGAATCAGTACTGATGTAAGGCAAACATCCCTTTATCAGCTAAGGTAAACTTAAGATCGTCTCCTTAGACAAACACCACCACCAAGTCTACAAGGATTTCTTGGACAACGTAACCCATGTGTTGCTGATGAGGATCCTTCCGTTAGGTTGGGTCGACTACCTCACATTAAGTGAGGAAGGGCCGGGATGACGGGAACCATGGGATAGATGCACACGCCATCATTCCCCAACCATACCATGAAGCTATAATGATGAATTTGATATATAAACTTCTAAAACTCTATATCTACTACTACACGCCACGATTTGATCTAAATGACTTAATCGAAAGTTCTCTCACTTATTGGGAAGGGTAATTAACTATGTTTAGGAAACCTAGAACCAGATCTAAAGTCCTTACCAAATGAGGATGAAATCTCTGGATAGTGTCTTATCTACTATCTCATCTGCCTTCTGAAAATTACACCGACACTTCAAATCACTCTCTTCAATATTCAATATTAAAAATTATCGAGAGGTCGGTGGCGAATTTTCGGAGCCCACAATTACAAAAATGGACTCAATGAGAAATTACTTAAATATAATAAAAAAAATAATTTCATCAATAATCACACCTTTAAAAATAGATGAAATCAAAATTAATTTCAAGTATAAATACTCACATTATAATTTAAATTTAAGCTTCTCTCATGAGTTCATTCTTCATAAGAATATTTTATAAGTACGATGACTTAAATCATAATGTAACACGATCGAATCACCCACGTCCGACGCCTGTCAAACACTTCTCTAACATGTCCAAATAAAATAATAATTAAAAAAATCTGACAAGTGTGTCACTAAATTAAAATTTAAATTAAAACTATTTTAAATATATCATATAACTTAATAATGTCAAACTAGCCAATGAGGAGTGATGATCAATAATTCATATATTTTTTAAATTAATCATTATTGATTTTTCATAAATCTCTAAAATGAACAACTTTTTTACAAGCATACCACTTTAGCAACAATAAATAAAATAACTTTAGGTTTCAACAAATGGAGTGTTGATATACAACAATAATGATTAAACTAATCCAAATAGCAAAAACAACAATAAATACTAAACACCAAAGTGGAACAAAATAGCATTGCCTTGCACAAGCTCAAGCAAGTTAGTAATATGATATATCATCCCAACATATAAATAAACCCTAAAAAACAACTTAAATGAGATAATATGTTAATCTACTAAGAACAAACAATATTTTATGGCAAGAGATAAGAAGAATGTGGAGTAATATCATTATCATATTTTAGTACAATAATTTGAAATCTTATGAATATACTTAAGATTTAATTGGAGGCTAACAATCTATAATTAATGAACCTTATGAATACCTCTAAAGTAACATTTTAGTTTTTCCTTCTCATATTCATATGCTTTCATGCATTCATTTTAATGATATTTTTTTAGACACTTTAAAAATTAGAATTCAATATTTTTTTAATACCATATTAAATCAAATTTATTCGACCATCATGAATAAATATTCATGTATAATTATCTTTTCAATTAATTATTGATCATAATTCTTTAGAGCAGAAAATACTGAGATCCCTACTACATTAACATCAAAAGAAAAATAATTATATCATTTACTTTTTATCTGCCTTGAGTTGTTGACTCATTGATTTTATTTTTCTGATAGTTTTTAATGCACCTAAGAAGTTATGAAATTGTGCCTAATTTTAATTTATGAAATTTTATGCAAAGCAAATAAATCATAGAAAAGGGAAATTTGAACTCATTGAAATTTAATTTAATTTCTACCAGGTACAATTTCTTTTCTCTTCATACCTTTTGTTAGAACACAAAAAATTGACTTAAATATGTTAATATTTAAAAATTATATCTCATTTTCATATTAAATACAAAATTACTAAAAAAAATTTAAAATTATATCTCATTTTCATATTAAATAATTATTTAAATTAAAATTATTTTCTCTACTTCATAATAAATAAACCAAGTCAAACTCGAAGAATTAAACATAATCTCAATTAATTAATTAAGCTCAAACTCAAATCAAATGTGATAAACTCGACTTAACTCATTTGCATGATTGCATCCCTTCATGAATCTAAAGCATGAATATAAAAATCAAACAAGATCATGCAATCAAATCATTCAAATTGCCCTTCAAGTATCAAATGATTGTTCCTCTTCCTTTAAAAATAATAAAAAATATAAAATTGAACCATCAGGTAACAAAAAGGAGCTTCAAAGCTCAAATAATATTTATGGACAACCCACACAACTCCAACAAGAATATCTAAGAGAATCAAATAACAGATGTAGCAAAGAAGAGTGGTGCCATCTAATTTCATAAAGAACTTCAAAGCTATCTATTGTGGAGATCCTGGAATCAAATCTCTGATGCATCACATCTATGTTCCAGCACTGAAAACTTCATAAAAAAAAAAAGAGTGATCTGTGGGAAGCCCTCCATTTTTTCTTCCTTTCACTACAGTTCTTGGAGAAGGTTCTGTTGAATGTTTTGTAAACTGATGACCGGGTTTGAAATTTTCTTACACATACTCAGAAGAAAAATATATTTACCATGATTTAATGATTGCATGACCAGTCTTGCTCAAATGAGAAAATAATTTATTCCTGGAATATTAAGAAAATAAAAATAAAATAAAAGATTTGACATAGTCAATAACATAAAGTTTTTTTTTAAAAAATAATTTGATAGAGGTTCTTCAGTAGTACCTGGAATCAAAGCTCTCCCCACATGCTTCACATGAATTAGCAGGTGGTTTTGCTGCAGCCTGAACACCACAGCTCACAAATCTCAGTCATGAGGAAGCATATGTTCACAAATCTTGATTTCAATTTATAACAAATTAACAATAAGAATATCAACATCTCATAGCACACAAAATAGCTAACATTTTCACACTAATAGTTAATGGATGATTCCCTGAAGGCAGTTTTTAAATCAAGGATCAGGCAGAAAATTTTCTGCAAGCCAAATTTCAGGCTACAGGCATTACAACATCCAGAAAACAGTATGTTTTTAGCATCCAGGTCGTGGATTTTTATTGGAGAATTTCAACAAATAGAAAGATGCCAAGAAACAGCTTCAATATGAAATAAGACATGAAAGATTAGTGTTGTCAAAGACGTTAACTTGTATAAAAAGAACTTCTAAAAATTTGGCCAAGAGGCTCTCTCTCTCTCTCTATAAACAAGCAACAAGCACTCTTTCATGCTTGAAAGGAAGAGAATTCACTCCCTCCCTCATTGGGACTATCATTATGATCCTTAGTTTTCATGCAAAGTGTTGTCAAAGACATTAACTTACTCTTCATAGATCATTTTGTATTTCTATAAAGCTACCACATGTCTACCCCCTTCTCTTTCATAATAATCCGAACAAATTTTATCTACCCATTTCTCATCCATAACTTTACATGTCTAAAATACATAAATTTATGTTCAATTACTCATCTTCGATGAATGTCACCCCAAGCATTCCTCCAATATAATCATTCCTTAACTTAATGTTTCTAATTTTATCATACATCTATCAAATATTTTTATTTCTGTCATGATAAACTTAGCTATCAACGACCTTTTGATGGCTACTACACAAGTTCATATGACACCCAAAAGTAATACTTCTCAGGCATTTATTCATGCTAACCAGAAGCCAGTGAGTGATCTCTCACTCTCTCTTTGCGTTTTATGAGTAAAAGAGTTGAGGCTCAACTGGTTGACATTGTTGAGCTTAATTTGTCAACCACTGAGCTGAATGAGAGGTGAGCTCGAGCATTGATAAACTTATAAATACATTTTCAAAGCTTCCATCATTTTCCAATAATACATACACGAGGAATCACCAGAGAAATCCCCTGATTAAAAGAGAATTGTGGATATAAAAAGGTTTATAGGAATCCCTAAACTTAATATTAAAATTTTGATATAACAGTTAAATACTGCGGGGAAAAAGATATGGTCTTAGAAACGGATTTTGATAAAGTCAAACATCATGGAAAATAACAAAAGATATTGATTTTCATTTGGGTCACTCGAATGCAAAACAATAAAAAAAAATAGGATAGTGATATTTTACATTTGTTTTTTTGGAAAAGTTCAGAACCACAGTGCAAAACACTTCCACCGCCTAAAAAAAATGATAGTGGAATAGAATAGCGACTGCATAGCACACAATTCTTATATATTTACATATCTAACACCTAAACTTTTATATTTACATAAATAACACCAAAATCTTTGATATTACATCAAAAATAGCACCATCTTTAATTTTTTTAAAAAGTGAAATGTACTTTTTCATGCATAAAAAAGGGGCTATATTTGTAAACATCAAACTTTAAGTATTAGATATATAAATGCAAAAGAACTATGTGCTATGTATATAAAATTTCCTTTTTTAAATTGCATAAAATGAGGAATCAGTGGTATTGCTGCTGCACAGAAGATGATGCTTCAGATATCTTAATACTATTCCTATAAGATTACAAGCATCACTGTAAAAATATGATATGAAATTAATTAATTCTTATTCATGACCTATTCTAATATAACATTGAAGCTAAATGCCTAAAAAAACCGCACAAACTCATAATGTTTTCAATAAAACTTGGATGAGATTCTCACTTAAAGGATAAATGAATAAGCAATAGATCTCCATGGATCTCCATAACAAACCAAATCAACAAATTACAGTAAATATACACCAACCATTTATATTGATAATACGACATGAGTAGATTAGAGGAAAAAATTACATGTAATACTGATTGTCAAGTCCATCAAACAGTTAACTTCTTTGTTATCCAACGATCTAAATTAGAGAGCTAGGCATATATGGTTCAGGAAAAACTACATTCTTAATGCAGTAGTAAAAAAACAATCAACTTATAAGGCTGATTGCAAAGAATGCTGGAAAACATTTTAAAAACAAACATTTATCACCAGTCATACCTAAGCTGGAAAATTTTAAAAATAAACATTTTAAAGAACGCCAGAAATTTTTTTTACCAATCTTCATGTTTAAACTAGTAATAGTTGACAACCCATGATTTCATATTAAGTTGTTTAATATATTAATTAAAGGGAATATAACCATCTAAGCTCCTAAACAAATAATATAGCATAACAATTTTTAAAAAAAAAACATTTACTCAGCATAATAGATTTTTTTTTTTATATCGCAATATGAGCATCTTGGGCTAAATTCTACTTAGTCAACAACAATAACAATTGTACAACTAATGGATGAGAAAAAAGAATTGAGTACCTTCTGCTTCTTTCCTTTTGATGAGCTCTTTGGTTGAATGGTGTCTTTACTTGCAGGTACTTTGCCATCTACTTGTTGCTTTTTTAAGCTTCAGAGTCTTGCCAACAACTTGAACACCATTAGTAATTTCTGAAACTTCCTCAGCTGAAGAGGAAAATTCCTCCAAATGACCAACATTACTTTCAGGACCTTCACTCGCTCCATTATCATCCCTAACCACATCCTCTGCGTCGGTCCCTTTCTTTGCTCTACGATTCCTACAATTCCTATGGCTTTTCAAATCATGATATTCAGTAGTGTTCCCAATTCCATTACAATTATCCAGCCCAGAAACCTGTACATTTCTACGTAAATCATCAATATGCAAGTTACCATTACCATTATCATGCCCTTCTTCCTGCAAGGTTAATCCATCTTTAAATGCCTCAGAAAGCTTATCTGTATCACTCTGACTACTTTCATTATCATCAGCCTGAGGCTCATAGTCAAAACTCACGCATAATCCTTCCTGACCAACATCCTTCAAGGCCTCATCTTCGTCATCAAATGCACTCCGCAGCTCTGCAACCTTTTCTCGGTGCTTCTTAGACTGCTCGTGATTCTTCCATTGCTTCTCTGACTTGAACTTTTTATTACAAACAACACAGTGCATTTCCACCTCACCCTTCCCTTTCTTCTTCCTTTTATCATCCTCATCATCCCAAATCATTTTGCTCTCTTCCTGATCATTCTTTGCCCAATCAGGCTCCTGGTAAAGCATCGCCCTCTCCTTCTTCTTTCTCTCCTCTTCTTTCTTCCTCTCCTTCTTCTTTTCTTCCTCTCTTCTTCTTCTCTCACCAGAACTCTGTTTCATTATGCTCCCTCTTAGCCTTCTTCCTTGCCTTCTTGTTTTCCTCCTCCATGAGTCTCCTCGCCTTCCTATTAGGACCAGCAAAAGAATCATACTCATCCATCCAAGCAAAATCCATAACGGTGGAATACCCCAACCAGTAAGTATAAAAGGCAGTGACTTGGGAGTACGGGCTGTCAAGGTTCCCGATAAGAGGCGCAGGAGCGACGGCATCAGAGGGCAAACCCTAACTTCTCGGTGAAATTGAGCTCCTGGGCGTAGATTTTAGAGAACACGTCGCCGTAAACCTTGAAGAAGCCCTTGCCCGAGTCCGTGTAGCCGGAATAGACGGACTTGGAGAAAAAAGAGAAGAGGTCGAGGTCGAAGTAGGAGGATCGCGATTTGGAGGCGGAGGAAGGGTCGGAGAAGAGTATCTGGGAGCGGTGGGAGTCGTACCAAGCGCGCTCCTTTGGATCGGAGAGGACCTCATATGCGTTCAACAGCTCTTGGAAAGCGGCGGTAGCGTCTCCCGGCAGCGTTGGAGGAGCCGGATTGGGCCAGCTTGTCTGGGTGAAGCTGGAGGGCAAGGCGCCTGTAAGCAGAGCGGATCTCCTCCTGCGAGCAATCGCGACTCACGCCGAGTACATCGTAGAGACATCGCTTCTTCAGCTGTTCCGCCATTCCTGCTGGCTGCTTCTTCTTCTTCTTCCTCCTATTCTTCCTATTCTTTTAGAATTAGTTAGGGCTTAGGGGAAAGACACCTTCGGCGACTTCTTCCCCTGCTCGAAGAAGCACGAAAAATTTAAAAGCAACGCGCTTAATCTTAATTTCAATATTTACTTCATCGGTTATAAAATTAACAAAATGTATTGCATCAAATAAAATCACATTTATTTTTAATTTTAATTTAAAATTCAGTGATACTAAAATATAAATATTCATTTATATTTCTTTATTTAAGAGTCCGCTAACTTTACTCTCCTCACTCTTTGATTCATGCTCATCTTTAACACTTCAATTATAAACTCATACACGACATATATGCAAAAACTTGAACTAAAATCTCTTGATTGACAGCAAACGCTCTCAACCACTAAACTTAGGCTTCATTTATTTCAATTTTTTCCCCGTGTTGCATTTTTCAAAACAGAGTTAATAAATTTTAAAACCCGTTTGAATTTTTTTGTCGTTATTTTCTATAAAAATTGTTTATATCTGACGTTTTAAAAGTTTAAAAGCTACTTGAAATAAAACTTTTAAAAAATAAAAAACTACAAATAAAGTAGATATCGTGTCGTGCTCCCATTCATCTCCTCTCTCCCGCACTCTTATGCTCAAAATGCCACCCACATCCCCTTGTAACAACAAACCGACTAACGCTCGATATAATTCAAGTTATAAAGACATCATCTTCAGCTTCATTTTTATCTCAAATATTTGGCTTTGATGTTATAAATCCTAATTCTTCTATAAGTTCTTATCAATTGATATATGAGATGTTTAGTTCTTTAACAACTTAGTTTGAAAAAACTTGCCCATGTATTATAAGATTCATCCTTCTAACTTTCCAATCATTTGACACTATTCTATTAACTCAAAAAATAAATTTTTAACACTTTTATTACATTAATCTAAACTAAATTTACTTCAATTTCATTATATTCAATAAATATCACTATTAATTTCTCTGTTAGAAACATTCATCAATTCATCCTTATAAAATGTGCAAAGACAAAGAAGCAAAGTAGAAGAACCTCCTTATATGTACAAAAGGCTAAATTTTGTTCAGAAACCATTTTTTTTCTTTCTTCAAATCATCATACATGGCTCAAAGTAAGCTCTGAAATCTATTCAAAATAAAACATTAATACTATCAATATAAATTTAACTAAATCATCAAGCACTGGCCTACTTAGGGTTCTCTGATATTGCCTTCTTGCTGGCGCACAAAAAACAGCTGATCAATTAAGCACCGATACAATCCCATAGAAACAGAACAACCTGATAGAAACATTGAAGAGACTGAGTCTATATGCAGGATCCAAAATTATAAATGCATATATTTTTTTTATAGATAAATAAATAAATAAAAATCAATATATATATATATATAAATAAAATTATAATAACTCATTGGATGAGTGGCTAAAATTTAAAATTGAGAAAGTTGGAAGTAATTAAGTAATGCAAGCACTGGTAGTGGTAAGTCATTAAGTAAATTTACAAATTACAATAAATTTCGAGAACAGAAAATTAAATAAAAAACCACATCAAAACTGTAATAAAAAAGGGCCAAATTATACAAAACTGCTGATAAAATGCAGTTGATAAGATTGAACAACATTGCAGACAAAACACCATTAAGTTAATCACAAAACTTGGATTCTGCTAAAGATCAATTCTACAGCTATAAACAAAGTAGTTTACAATTTTTGTATATGCATTTACAACATAATTCTGTTTCTAATGTTAAATAATGTCGTTTTCAGTTCTTTTCAGCGATCTCTCTTCTCTTGCTTGAGTTGATCTGAAAGCCAATGAGGATACTTGCCAAAAGATAAAAAGGCAACAATAAAGATTGGCCAGCAGCAAGCTGTGGCGCTCGCATGAATGACCAACGCTTATTCACCCTAGTCTGCCATTCGAAAGGACTTATATCTATCTGATCACTTGGGTCTAGTCGGATAAGAGCACGCGACCTTTGAAGGGAGGACTCGCCCCCCATACAGGTGATTATCACAACATCACTCAACTCACTCGGGTGACTACTTCCGCTATAGGGGTGTAAATAAGCCGAGTTTGAGTGAGCTGAACATATATTCGTGTTTGGCTCATTTATTTTTTTCTTGTTCGAAATGGCTCATGAACAGTGTGTTATGTTTGGCTCGAATTAAGCCTAAGTTAAATAGAAAAAGAAATTGAAATATTGTGTTGTATGCAACATTTCAGATTCACAATATGAAAATAGAGAATAAAGAACAAAAATGAAGTTCAGCGATAGAGAAAATAAACAAGAATTGGAGTTCAGCAATAGTGAAAATCAACAAAAATAGGTACCACTACAAATACAAGTTGTCAAACAGAAATGCCAAAATAAAGGTAAAAAACCAGGATCAGCAAATATTTGATATTCGATATTACCAGCAAAAGTATCATATCCAAAAACTAAGTAACCCTATACTGCAACTCATGAAATATTACTATTCAAAACTGCATAAAAACAGAGAATCATGTTCGGCTCACACCACTGTAATACAGATTCACAATAATGAAAATAACGAAGAAACTCATCATCCATTCATCCTCTACTTGCACCTAAACAAAAATCTAGAGAAAGGGAGAGAGGGAATGAAGAAAAAGATTTATAGACAGAGTCAATTGACACTCAAAAGATGAAGAGAGGACACTCATGCGATTGAGTCACTAAAGCGAGAGGGAGAGAGTGACAAGCAATAGCAAACCCCAGATAGAGCTGTTTGCAAATTACGGATAACAGTATTGCAGGATGCTCTCACTTGCAGTGGCAGCGAGAAGTAAAATGAGTCGGGTTAGGGTTTAAACTTGAAATGAGCGAGGGTTATGTAATTACAAAATTTAATAAAAAATTCAATAACATAAATAAATATAAAATTAAATAACATTATACATATATTATATAATATTTATATAATTATTTTAAAAATTAGTCATTTCGAGCCGAACACGAATGAACAAAGGTTATTCATATTTGGCTTATTTACTTGTGACTTCAACACGAACTATTTTCTGAGCAAGACAAACTCTTCAAGCGACAAGCTTTTGATAGCTATAGATGAACCACTCATCACATACTCACTTAATCTCTAGAGCTATGGCGCACGAGTACAATATTCTGCAACAATTGTGCTAGAAATATTTGAATATAGTCCATATAATTTTCATATTTATTATAACTTTCATATTTGTAACCGACTTGCAATTTTCATACATGCGATTGACCCTCAACTATAAAAAGGAGTGAAATCTTAAAGAGAAGGGGGTGAAAGTATTTTT
Source organism: Cymbidium sinense (assembly GCA_021442155.1). Taxonomy (NCBI): domain Eukaryota; kingdom Viridiplantae; phylum Streptophyta; class Magnoliopsida; order Asparagales; family Orchidaceae; genus Cymbidium; species Cymbidium sinense. The sequence goes on along the minus strand of CM038226.1, from coordinate 34,408,876 downwards.
GGAGATATTACTTTTTGTATGAACGTTCTTAATAAAGATAAATATATTTCTCATTATTTTACTTAGGCTTTTATTTTTGTTTTTTTTTTGTTTTTACATTTGTTGTATTACTCATCCCATCTCATTTAGTCCTACTCTCAATAAATCTCTCTCTAGTAAAGTATGACATTTTCTCCACATACAAATTTGGATTTAACATCCTTTTAATTGCAATAAGTGTGGATTGATGTTGAGAACAAGTCAAGCATTCAATTAAATGGGATAGCGTGCACGAGATAACTTGGCACCTTTTTGGAACTGAGTGCACAACAATTCATCACACATCAAGACTTCAAGTATATAGAAGATTGCATCGCTCGCATAGTCCAAGAATAAGATGCAATGCGAGAAGCCAAGGACAAGGGGGACAAAAGGATCCTCAAGTTCAGCTACACATCACACCCATCATTACAGGAGAGCACTGTCATCAACCCCCAGCATCGACGATGAGTCTTACCATCAAAGTGATGAGGAGGTTATTGAAGGGTGAGTGACAAATGTTGCCTTACTAATGTATTCTCTAGAGAGGTTGCTGAAGCTCACCTCCCAAAATTTTAAGTGTCACACATGGAGTCGTAAAAAGATCGAATTGATCCCAACAACAATGTAACTTATTTTGAATCTACCACCTAATTGCTAACTTGAATGATGCTTTAAAGTGTCAAATCTTCTTTACAACTTTCCAAGAGTAGGCAATAAAGTGATTTTCATAGCTCACTGTGAGAGTCATCACCTTTTTTGTCAAATTCAAAATAATGTTTACTGCTCAATTTGCCAGCACCTAGATAACCACTAAAAAGATCACAAACTTCTAATGAGAACATACTCACCCAATGAGAAATATTGGAAGTAAAAGACTTATAGCCAATAGTAACCCAATCTGCACTCACACAAGGCCTTGCGGAAGGTCCATTTAGATATACCATTGGCTTTCAATAGCCAAAGACACCAGTAGAGCTATTGAAACTCGCCAATAGTCATGTTAACACAAAGGAGTAAAATAAAGTTGCCAATGCTCCAAGGTAAATTACAAGGGTGGCTTGTCCAAGAAGTCACTTGCTTGAGTGACCGTCAAAGGAGAAACTCTGAATACAAAGACTAGAGAGTAAGAGAGAATATAGAGCGCTCAACCACATAAAGTGCCGGTATAGAGATACAAGTATAGGCAAACGCTTCTAACTCATCGTAGCCCACAACATACTCACCCTTATTAGGCCGAATATCAATCACATAACCCGCTAGTTGTTACACCTATACAAGTATCTATCAACCAATAAATTAGTTGAAAACATTCAAAATAAAGAACATTTTAAATGGCCAGCTCCAATGACGATTAATGGAGCACCCTGAGATCCATCAAAATATTGTGCTTATCATCAAGATCATGATCACGATCACGATATTGAGTGTTGACATTTACAAAGTTTGGAGCTTATCAAAACAAAGAAGTTAAAATAATTTATGAGAAAACTAGAAAAGGATATAGTGGTAGAGCAAAACAATGAGCCCAGCTAGCTCGTGAGATTCATATCACAGCAGTGGTACTCACCTTTTTGATGGTGACAATAAATCATCACAAAGAGCAAATTTGATGTGGTTCAGAACATGAGAGGTGAACTTGGTGGCCACAACCCCATCACCATATACGGAGATTGTCCCTGTTAGTTTTGTAGAAAGATCGACCCAAAGTTTGCAACCCTTATAATGACACGATGACCTCAATCAATATCATTTTTAAGTTTATGTTTGACAAGATAAATTTGGCGAGTTTGGAACTTGCACATACAAGCTGATCCCCTCTATAAATTTTAAGAGAAAAGAGAAAAATAAAATGAATGATTACTCTCCCAATTACTTAGGGAGAAGAAGATAAGCAATTTATGGCTATTAGTGACTTTATCATTGTAGATGCACTAGCCTCTTAAAATGTAATCATTGGTGACCATTCCTTGAATACTTTTAGAGTGGTGGCATCCACAAACCACGTAGTAGCAAAGTTCCCAACATGAGGAGAAAAAATCACTATGCACACTAACTTAAACCAGTCCAAGACTTGATATTTGCGAGTAGTCGACAACTCGCACATTGTTGAACAAGTATTGCAATCGAAAGTCACTTAGATCGGATTAAAAACCACGGAAGAAATTAAAGAGATAAAAGCAGCCTAAGATCTTGAGCAAGTATTGAGAATCAACTCGCCCTATAGTACCGAGCATAAGGAAGCCTTAATATAGTCTTTGAGAGAAGATATATATGTGTTGGCCTTGATTGTTGTAGAGATGCCAAGAATTGACATTAGTGTCACTGCCATTAATTTACTATAGGGAAGGATGCTCGGTTGATCAAATATAAAATGGGGAAGACAATAACCCTGCTTATCGAGCTTATAAATAAAAAATTAACAAATTATTGGAGACAAATTTTATTAGAGACATCTAATACCTAGAATGGATCTCTAAGGTGATAATGGTGTAGAAGGCAAATGATAAGTGAGATATGTATAGATTTCACAAACTCGAACTCAGCTTGCCCTAAGGATGAGTACTTGCTCCCTAACATTGACACACTTGTTGAGGTGGTAGTTGGGTGTTCTGTAATAAGCTTCTTGAACTATTATTCTAAAGATATTTATCCCTCAGTGTTTTACTTGGGATTTTATTTTTATTTTTTTCTTTACATTGGTTGTATTATTTAACCTAGTCTCGCCTAATCCTACTCTCAATGAGTCTCTAATAAGGTCTGACAACATCTCCACAGATAAATTTGAAATCAACATTATAATCATGATAACATCATGTTTGACCAGACATGGAAATCGTTGTGCTTGCATGAATTGAGCCTCATAATTGTTTTTAGCCTATAAATAAGAGATTTCCTGGAGCATTATCTTATCATGTTAACTCTTGACTAAATCTAAAAGATTGTGTTAAATTGAACACAGCAGTGTGAAGTAATAAAGTTTCATACACTTGAATTTATGCATATGTAATGACCAGAAGTTACCAATTAACAAGAAGCTTCTAATTATGAGTTCACAATTATAGCTTTGCTAAGGTTTCCGGTCAACTCATGAGAGTTGCATTAACAATATGATGCTTTTAACAGAAAGCCTAAATACTGAAATCATCTTATGAACTGTGTTATATCATGTTCTCAGCTGAGGACAAAAAGCTACCATAAAAATGCTTTTCTTTCTGGGTAGATGTCTAAAAATCCATACAATCAGAATATTGAATGGCTATTTATGCAACATGTTCTTGGTCTAAGAACTTCCATAACTACATATTTTCAGGACTCCCAGATGAATGTGTAGCGATAGCAAGGTTCCAAAGTTAAATAAAATAAAAAAAATGAGTATGGATTAAGAAATAGGATAAGGCCCACCCACAATATGCTTCCAAAGATGGCAGAAAAAACCAGGCTACAAAAACATCATTTCAAATTAAATTGCAGCAAATATAAAGTAAAGTACAGAAAGAAATTGCCCAATTTGTATCATAATTCACACCAGTATATAAACTGTCTTCATTCTTCATCCATGTTAAGAACGTTAACTAGATTATATTAAGTCCAGTTCAATAGCATTCAACAAAGAGAGAGAGAGATCCTCACCTAATTTTTCAGATACTTCCTTTACCTGGTTATGAAAGGAGTATACTACTTTCCTGTTGAATCTGCTAAACCATAATTTGTAGTTGTACTAGAAGATGCAATGGTTGGTTTTCCTAGTGCTGCTGGGACAGACCTTCTGTATGCAGGAAATGGAAAGCCTGGTGGAGCACCCAAAAAAAGTGGGTCTGTACACTTCTTTAGACCGAAGCTTGTAGGGGACCTCTGTATGGGCTTTGAGAACCCAGGTGGAGCGTCTTCAAGATTTATGGGTACTACATCAATTCTTCCCATGGAACAACCACCTATCATATCAATCTCCATGTCAACTTTACTGTCAAGAGAACCTCGCAGCTTATCAACCTCCCTCGCAACTTCCGGAGAATTAACCTCTAGAGGAACCTTAGAATGACCTTGTGTAATATGTGCTGTAGGCGTAGAAGGGCTAAATGATACAGCCTTTTCTTCTTCATGACTAGCTTTCTTTTTCTTCAAATGGCGAAATACACCCCAAAGATATATATCCCCACCAAGGTCTGTAAACAAATCACAAATTAACATCATAATCCTGACTCACGAAATAACTTTACTCATTTATCATGCTACCGACAAATCTACAATCACTACTACATCAGTTTCAGGATTGGATGAACCGGGAGAATTTGAGTGAATAATGAGCCATTTTTACCGAGTAAAAGATGAATTCACCATTACTTTTCAGTTCAGTGCTGTTTTATAATCATTCAGCATATGCAAGAGGATATTGGAAAGAGAAGCAACAACAATAACAACAACAACAAGCCTTAATCCGACTAGGTGGGGTCGGCTACATGAATCCTTCGTCTCCATTGTGTCCTATTATGTGTCAAATTCTCATTTAATTCAAGTATACTAAGATAATTTTTTATACATCTTAACCAAGTCTTTTAGGTCTACCTCCACCTTTCTTAACATAAGGCAAATCTAATGCATCTACTCTCCTATTAATCATCTGACGGCCCGCTTTATGTGGCCATCTAAGGACTCTCCCTAATCTTATCTACCACTGGAGCTACTCCAACTTTTTCCCGAACATACCAATTTTGCATTCTATCTCTAAGGGTAAAGCCACTCATCCACGAGCATCCTCATCTGTAACTAACTTAGTTTTATGCTTCTCTTATTGTATTCTGTATAAGTGCGGTCTTACCACCATCTTATAAAATTTTCCTTAAGTTTAAGTGGAACTTTTCTATCACATAATAGGCGGATGTATTCCTCCACTTCAACCATCCAACTTGAATTCTACTAATAACATCTCCATCTATTTCACCATCATTTTGAACAATAGAGCCTAAATCAATCGCTCACTCTTATTAATGACTTCATCACCTAAAGTAACTACCACTAAAACTTCTACAACTAAAATTACACTCCATATATTCGGTTTAAATCTACTTAAACGAAAACCTTTAGACTCTAAAGTTGACCTCCATAATTCAAGTTTTGTTGGACTCCCTCTAGTCTTATCAACAAGAAGAATATCATCAAAAAAGCATACACCAAGGATACATCTTCTTGTAAATGCCTCGTAAGAACATCCATAACTAAAGTAAAAAAGATAAGGGCTTAATGTTGATCATTGATGTAATCCAAGCGAAATAAGAAAATATTTTTGTCAATCCTCCTTGTGTTTGGACACAAGTAGCTTTAGTATACATATCCTTAATGACTTGATATAACCAATATTAACTTCTTTCTTCTAGAACTCTCCAGAACATCTCTTGAGACTTTATCATAAGCTTTCTAAATCAATAAATATCATATGTAGATCCTTCTTATTTTCTCTATGCTTCTCCATCAAACCTCTTAACAAATGTATAGCATCCATAGTAGATCTACATGAAACCAAACCCGATTGTGAAACTTACGTATCACATCGTAACTTATGCTCAATTACTCTCTCTCTTTAATATATGGCATATTAACTTAATTCCTCATAATTTGCACACTCTTGTGCATCACCTTTATTCTTAAATATAGAACCAACAAACTCTTTTCTCCATCATCGTCTTTTAGTTTTAAAATAACATTAAAAGATTTGTAAGAAATTCCTTGATCTCCTAAACATTTTTTATTGGAATATTATCCGGTCTCTTGTTTTCCATTTCATTTTCTTTAAAGCTTCCCTTGATTTACTAATCTGACGATAAAATGAAATTCTATTTTTGTTTAGGTTATTAAGGTTCTTTAAAATCAATCGTACTTTCAAATCCTTCATTGAAAAGTTTATTAAAATACCTCATCCTATTTTCAATATCTTTTTTTAAGAAAAAATCTTTATTATTTTCATCCTTAATACCCTCACTTGACTATATGCCTTACTCCTCTCTTTGGTTTAACTTATACATACATCTTTCACTCTTTGATATCTAATCTATTGTATAAATCACTAAAATTTAAATTTTTTCATCGTATATTCTTTTTTTAATCTCTAAAGGCATTTATATTTTCCCAATTCTCGAAGTTTTACATCTAAACCAAGTTTTATAATAATCTTATTCTTTATCTTCTTTCACTCATTTCACCTATTCTTATTAAGAAGTTTTTTTCCTTTTGATTCGACATCTTTAACAACTTAATTTCATTTGATATTTTTCATAACATTACTTCCATGAACATCCTCCTAATTTCTTGTACTGCTTCTTAAAATATTTTTATTTGTGTTCTTTAAGTGTCATCTAATCCTGATAATTTAATTTATTTTTTCTCTTTCATCTTAAATCTAAATCTAATAATAATTAGATGTTGGGTCTTAAAATTTCACTTGGAATGACCTTTACAATCTTTAATCTAAATGATCTATTTTTCTTATCAAAAAAATCAATCAATCTACTTAGATCCATTTTTATAAGTAATAATATGTTTATCTCTTTTCTTAAATAAAGTATTACAAAATCATTAAGCTAAAATCTAATATAGTCTCATACCCATTTCATCCAAATCTAGCAGAATCTTTAAAATCTTATTCTCTACTTGCATGTCATTTAAATCTCCCCGATAAATATTTTTTCTTTGAGTATCTTTTGTATTAATCCTCTAATTCATTCCAAAATTTTTTCTTTGAGCTTTTATCAAACCTACTTGAGAGCATAGGCTTATAACGTTGATAATCTTGTATCAATGATAATCTTTAAAGTTATAATTATCTCCACATCTATTAATCTTATAACATTATCATTTTATCTATAATCCTTTCCCACCATTAGTTCGACTTTTACCGAATACCAAAGTTTAAAACCTAAACTATCAATCTCCTTGGCCTTCTCACCCATTTAGTTTCTTGAACACAAAAATATTTATCTTTCTATGAACCATAATATCCATTAATTCCATTAATTTACCTATATTCCAAGATCCTAACCTAATTCTAGTTTCATGGACTAACTTCTTTGCGTCATCCGTAATGTGGGAAACCTTATTTAACTTCTGCAGGCGATGCAACGACTAGCACATTTTTCACGTATTCAAGCCATACATAACTTCCGGGGCGCCTAGATTTTCTGATGATTTAAAGGATTATGTCATGATTATTTCGACAAATTTTACTGGTACGTCACTACCTAACGCAACCCTCCACTTTTTGCATCCGGACTTGGGACCGACAATGGTAGTGTTAAAGTGAAGCAACATAAAAAAAAATATAAAATAAATAAATTAAAAAAGCTTACAGGATGATGGTGTGTGATTACAAACATATACAATTGTGGCACGAGAACAGTATACAAATGAAAAAATAATACACAGTGGGCTAGAAAACACATCTATAACGCCACCCAATAGTCATTCATTGAGTACATGCAAAATCTACATCAACTACAGAATCTTTCATGTATCTTCAAACCTGGGATGAAAATCAGATCGCCTACTGGACCTTGAAACAAGACCATACATTTTACAGAAGCTTTTTCACAATTATGTAATATAAAAAAACATTTATCACATAACTCTTTAACTCACACTGGGAATCAATTTGAAGTTGTGCAGAAGAGAGTAGCAGTAGTTCGGCATCTGCTACGCAACCTTGTAATGCATAATCATGAAAATCAATGTGCTGAATAAAATGAACATACTTTTCTTTATGCCTGCATTTGAAGGATGATTAGTGACATCGCATGGATCATAAAAAGAAGAGCAAGTTTCAAGACATCATCTTTTATTCGCAAATTGTTAGCAGTGAAATGCCAGGAGACTAATTTGAGTTCAATAAATTAATACAAGTATAAACATTAACCTAAAAACCAAAATTAAATAGTAGAGACCACAATAAGTATATTGGAAACCAACCTCTCGTTTTAACTATAATGTGAAACTTTCCCACTCTCATGAGTACATCAACAATCTCCCCCAACATAAAAAACCACATGAACAATAACTCCACCCACAAAAGAAGAGCCTATGTGGGAATTAGCATCCCTCTTGAATCTTATTTGACAATGGTCGCCCAGCAAAAATGATTGAGTCTCCATTAGGGGTGTAAGTGAGTCAAGCCGGCTCGCGAGTTGATTTGAACTCAGCTCGTTAACGAGCTCGCGAGCCAAGCCTATCAAGCTCATAATCAAGCTTGAAAAAATTTCGAGCTCGAGTTTGAGCCTAGTTTGACTCGGCTCGGTAGCTTATCGAGTCAGCTCATTAACATAATAAAGAACTACAATTATCATGTATCATATTATCGGTTCGATAGCTTATCGAGCTTTTTAAATGAGCTCGAGCATCGAGTCAAGCTTGAACTTGACTTTCTTTAAATCGAGTCGAACTCGAGTCTAATAATCGAGCTTGAGTCGAGCTCAATAGAGATTAAACAAACTTAGCTCGATTAAGTCAAAACTCGACTTGACTCGTTTACACCCCTACTCTCCATTATCTTAATATTTTCGGAGTCCAATCTTCATTAGGTAGATTAATTTTTATTCAACCAGATTTCTCATAACATTTATGTCAAGTTTGTTTAGATTTGGGTTCTACTTCGTATGAAAACAAGTATCCATAGTTAATTACCTCTCTCACCACAGTACGAGAGCACTCTCAATTAAGGTTGGATGTAAATATTAGTCTTTGGTGCAAATCGGTGCTTAGTGATATTGTGTGGATGACTATTTGAGATATGTGAAAATAGTCTCAATCAAGATCCAATGGTTCCATCTTCCCAAGATTATTGTTGTTCCTAGTCCACCAATATTAAAGGGCTATTAGCCATAATGTCCAAGGAACCATGGTTGCCCCATCCAAGGCTCCCGAGTAGACCATGGTTGTTGTGCAAGTGTTCATTGGATGTTTAAGTTGAACTTACAAGTTTGCTTGATTAGTGGGTCTCATGATCTTGTCTTAGGTATGGTTTATTATCATTAATAGACTCTATTGGCAGGACTTAGAACCATTCAAAAGCCTTAGATTAGGCTTATATATCTATTGGAAGGCCAATATTGGTAGTGGGGTCCATCTTGTAGAAATAAGTTGGGTTTACATTCATTGAAAAACCAATGTTGACTGCGAAGTTTTCTTTACAAACACAGGTTAGCTAACATCTATTAAATTACCGATTTTAGTTTTATAATCTCTTTTATAGTCAAGCCAACCCTTAGATTGTCAGTTTATATTGATTATTACAAAGGATAATTGGATTGCATTTGGATTTTAACACATTGTGTTCAATCAATTAAATGATTGACAACTATTTCTAATTAAGCTTGAATGTGTTTGCGTGGGCCATTTAAAGTTAAATTTTACACTACGTGAACTTTATAAAATTTGTCACGTGAGCGAATTAGTTCTGAATTTGTTTGTGTTTAAATTACATAAAAAAATTTATGATTTTGATTACATCATGCTATTTTAACATGAAAGGAAAAGAGGAGTTATTATAATCGAATAAATTAAATAATTTCTTGATTTGACTGAAAATATTTTAAGTATATATTTTTCTTCTAAGATTTTAGTAGCATAAAGACTTAGCAATACAATTTTTTGTGAAATTTAAATGCAATCTATGCACTCTTTTCCCTTGTTGCGAACCAATAATCGATGAAAGAAGAATTTTCATCTCATGTCAGACCTAAGATCAATGACAATTCTTAAAATTTTTCTTGGCCGAACCCAAAAGATCTCTATTCTAGAACAGAATTCTTCAAAATTTTCCAAACTGGGACAAAGATGGACATGCACGAGTCTTCTTTGTTTGTATTTTACCTAATTTCTTAACTGATTTGAGATACATGCAATTTTATGAAATTCAAAAAAAATTACTGCTTAGCAATGCTGCATTTGTACAATTAAACGCGATTGATGCACACTTCTCTCTTACACCAGATCCAAGATTGACGGAAAAAAAAATTCATTTCTTGCCGGACCGAAGATTAACGATAAAGATCTTCATAATTTTCTCGACCAAACCCAAGATCAATACGCACGAGTCTTCAAATATTAAGCATGTAAATCAAAGAAAATTTTCAAAGTTTTGAGATTAAAAGCCATAATATCGAAGAAGTCCCAAAATAGCCCCAATTTTTTTTCTTATTCTCAGGGCAAGGCTATTCACATGATTTTTTACGTCAACCTCCAATTCGGTCTCCTTCAAGTGATGAAAGGCCATCAGTCTCCCTTCTCTCGCACTATAAGCTTTACCTCTCTCAATATCTCGCAGCTCACTCTAGCATTCATGCATCCTCCCTCTTGCAAGACTACCTCTCCTTTTACATATCAAGCCCTGAATCGATCTCAACTCTCCCTCATATAAACAATCGAGCTCTAACTATACGCGTCACTCCTCTCTTACTCTCTCATGTGTGGTTTCAACAATATAGACGTCATGGGACGTGGCTAGGGTTAGACATGCATGAGTCATGGGTTGTGGCCTGAAGTGGTGTGTGTGGAGATATGTGGATTTCATGGGTCAAGCTTCTGTAAGTTCATGGGTTCTTCTCTCAAATTTTTTTTTTTTTTTCAATTGTAAACATACTATGATATAAGCCACATACACCAATAAGAGTCAAAATTTGATGAAACATTTAGACTCTAGAAAAATCATGAGCTTCAACAACACTTGTTTGGAAGGTCAAACACATATGAGACCCATCACACTCATTTTACTTTCAATTGAGGACTATTTTCAAACCTCATGTACATCTATATGAAAATAAAACTAGAAGAACATAAAAATAACATAACTATTGTCAACATTTAAACCATGAGATGGGTAGGAAGCATACAGCACCAAAGGAGCTAAGATTTTAAAAAGTTTTTGGATTACCTTTCTACTTCACACCTGAAGTACAAGGCCACATCATCTTTTGTTGGAGGATCAAGCTTAAAAATCTTTGGCCACACACTTTCACGAGCAAGCATCTTGAACTGTAATGTTCCTGGCAAATGCTTTGAGATATCATATACTTTAGGAGACACTTGGCAAGGCAAATGCGCAGTTACGGTACCATGGAACTGGGTACCAAAGTCCAGCACCTCAAAAGCTCCTCTGAATAAAGAAAACAAATAATTAGGTAGCAAAAATAGAAACCAACAAAATTACAGAGATAAATTAACACTTTTGAAATCTATAGATCTGTAACAGTTTTGCACATTCAAACTTATGCTCAAAGAAAAAATCCCACCAACTTAAAAGCAATGCCAAAAATAAATCTCAACATCCATAGAAGGCTTGATAAATCAGAAGAAGAATATGTCAGAGCACTAGTAAACATATCGTATTAGCACATACATATTCTCATAGTCAATCATGCACATCATTCATATCTTACACATCCTGAGTTTACTATTTGGATATATGCAGCAATTTCAGAAATCACACTGGGAGGTCACACATTCCTCCTATTGTTTCAACATAATCACCAAGCGCCAACCTTACATTCTCTTCTAGAATAGAGATCAAAATAATTACGCTAATGAATCCATATCATATCTCAAGCTATAACAAAACACAAGCAAATAAACCTATAATACATCATGCTACATATAATACAAGAAATGTGCTACTTCTATTTGGTAAAATTTCTGACAAAGAGTTGAAGATGATTGGTAGAGATTATTTCCTAGAGTTCTATGCTTCTCATCAGTCAGCTTCGTACTGGGCAGAAGGAAAGAGCTTTATTTCACTCACACTATCAAGGCAACTCACAGAAGCACTAACCACTTAACCTTGAGTTCAACACGGCTTAAATAAAGCAAAATGAAAAAAATATGCAACCTTCGACCATCCACGTGATGTTAGGCTTTCCAAATGGCCAGCACATATGGCAACACCTTGAGGATCCTGTCCTAACAAGTGGAGATACATGGCAACTTCCTATATGTTCTTGGATTCCGTGACTAGGAGACAGGTGTGAATGAATGTATGGTTGGGTAGACAATTCTGCACTAAGAAAACATGCAGGCATCAAGGTTTAAAATTGTGTTTTTTGTCTATGAGATTAGGTGATAAGACGTAAGCTTCAAAGTGTTTTAAGAATCAAACCTCAAAATCAAAAAAAATTATGCAAAGTGAAATACATCAAATGAAGAAATAATAAATAAAATACTAACCACCTAACATGATAACATCAAATCATTAAGTAAATAATGTCAAACAAATATAAAATCAACACATAAAATAACTTAATGAATCGTTCTCTCTCACTCCTAAAACAAAGAGCATAATAAAACAACAATATCAAAATCTCCAAATTCAGAAATCTCTAACACTCTCATCAATCAATGAATCTTCATTTGAATCATCATAATAAATAATTTTCTCTCCTGTCTAACCTTAACTAGTTTCAATGATCTCTCAATCTTCCTCCTCATCTTCAAGCTCTACCATCTTCTTCTTCCCTAATTAAAATTAATAATAATAAAATATTAATTATGCTTTAAAACAATGACTGTTTTAATGGCTACAACTTTTGAACACATTTTTGTTAACTTTTTTTGCTGTGTTATATTAGACCAACTAGTATTGATCTTTTTTTTCTACATCAAAGTAATCAACAGTGAGATCTTTTTACAAATCAGTTGGTGTAATTTTATGAGAATCATCCACAAGTCATTCCTCATCAATTAGTATATCATTGCAGACTAAAAGATCTGCATCTGTCTCTTAAATCCCTTTCTTCAAATATTTGTCCTTTTATCTTTTATCATATATAATATATACCAACGAATTCATTTAAGGTTGTCAAATGATTTCTCCTTTTAGCATGAACTTGATTATATATACTCCAAATTTATTTATAACTAGATGACGAACATGTAAGCCCACATACTTTAACAACTTATTATAGGTCTAGAATGTCATCACCAAATTGAACCCACCATTCAATTAATTTTAAACAAATAAAATTAAAATAGACAATAGCAACCAAATTTTATTAAACTCATAACTTTAGCTAAAGAAACCATAAAACTTGTTTGGGAAATATTTTGCAATAGCATATTTAACTTGTAAGCCAACAAAACTTTCCTAATTTCATAATGCAATAAGCTATAGATCCGCTCTTGCCCTCTAAGATGCATCTTCAATACATGATTAAGAGAATGTAATGCATTAAATTTATAATTTATTACATTGATTTTTCTTCATATTTAAGCTTTATAATAATTTTTTAAAATAAATCTTCAGAGAGAAGAGTGAATATAAATAAATCATAATTAGTCATTGATAGTACTCATTTAAAATATAATTATCATAATATTTATATATAAAATTATAATTTGTGAACATGAAAAATAGTCAAATAATTATAATATGTTTTCATACATATTAATGCATAATTTTTCTAATTTTATTACAACATAAATAATTCTAAGATTAATATCACACAAACTTATGAAGAAGCTATAAACATACAAATTTAATGAATTTATATTAGAAATAGTGCATTAAAATTTATGTATTATTATAAAAGAATATAATCTTACATATGCAAGAAACTTAAAGTTTCTACATAAAATAACTTTCACTTCATATTTCAGCTTCATATAAATTGACAACAAATGAATAATTATTATTAATTTACATATTTTCTTATTAAATTGATACTTGAAAATTCAGATATTTTGAAATGAATATTAAGATAGCGATTTTTTGGTTTGAATAAAACTAGTGTTCATATAGCTAATATTACATGCATATGATATATAAACTTCTCCTAAAGTAATAATTTTTATAGATGTTATAATTAACTTTCTCTTAAGTTTTTTATACAAATTTAAAATCTCAAATTTCACATGCTTGACATAAAAAATAAAATAAAAAATTATGATTTCATTATAAAATTTGATAAAGCTATCATAAAATGAAAATTATATACCTATGTCATGCAAATTCTCTACAAAAAAAATAAAATAAATAAATCACTTTCATACATGTAAATCTTCATAGAAAATTTCTTACATGTACAATCAATGTAAATATCTTTAAAAGCTATAAGAATTATTTCATACACATATTTGCCTCTATTGTCACTTGTCCATTCACCAAAATGCGTTTTTATGCATAAACCTACCACCTACAAATATGAGAATACACATGACTTTTTTCAAGTAAGAAACATTTTGTAAAGTAAGATTAGCAATGAAGTGAAAGACAAAGATATATTAAAAGTTAGAGTTGTTGAGAGAAAAAAGAAAAAAGGAGAATAGATAGATAAAAAAACTTTAGCAAAAGAATGTTTAAAATAATTATAATTTTTTTTTAAATTTTAGAAAGTTTAATGATTCATAATCCAACATCAAAATTTCAATGGAAAATTTCATTTACTTTAAGTTAATGCAAATTTTGTAGCATAATTTTGAATTTACCTTTTAATGAATATGCTTTGCTTGTCTAAAATTTGCTATTGTTGAATATTTTAAGAGTTACCATAAAATAATTAACTGATATTTCTAAAAGAAAGATTTTCATAAAATTATTCAATTGATATTCCTTAAAAAAATTTTGGAATAAATTATTTATCAAAATATTATTTCAGGACATGCGTAAATTTTAAAGAAAATAAATATGTTTAAAGGACTTTAAGAAGCTACTTATCTCTATATTTCAAAATAAAGAAGTTTTTTTCTCTCTTCAAAGGAAATAATGTAAATAATAAAGACATATTGCAAATCAAATGGGTTATCTTCTATAATATATTTACTTATTAGTCTTATATTAAATTGTTTATAAATTATAAATCATGTTTAATACAAAAGATAATTAGATACTAATTAAATTTAAAAAAGAAGAGTAGCACATTATATTTAAAAAGTATATCCTTTTGTGATATTTTTTTAAAATATCACTTTAATATAAAGAGATAATAATTTTTTAACAAACAATAATGTGCACATATATGTATCCTTATAAGCATGTTATTTCTAAATCACAGATATTGTTATAAGGGTGGGTCTTTGAGACCAAGCAAATTATATAAGTATATGTTTGGGAGTCAATGACTCCATATATGTCAGTTTAAGAGATCTTAACAACATATTATTTGTTTTTTACTCTGATCAATTTGAGCCTTGTACTACAAGCATGAAATTTTAATAAACTTGCTTGACAATATTAGTTAAACATGCACAAATAAGAATTATGTATATAAGTATATGAATAACTTATTGTTTTGTATAAATATAAACAAGAATACATATATGAATAAGTATAATTATATCTAAGTTTTGTAATTATTTTGGTATAATAACATGGAAGCCCTATAAAGCTTTATAACTAAGATATAATTTTTTATTGTATTTTCAAATCAATCTATCGGACATGAAATTCACTAAAGATTAGCAAAGATTTAAAATACTTTATTATTATATACTCTTCTATTATATTAGTCACTACAAGTTCATCTTTATATGTATTATTAAATTATGTTTGTATTTATAAGAACACTTTAAAATCTATGAATCTTATGCATGCCAATGCAATAAAATATTTAGGCATGTATATTTAAAATGTTGATACAATCAAATTGTGCAACAATTTTAGAATAAAAAATCATAAATACTAATTATTTAGTGTTTATTTAGCAAGTCGTGACACCTAAAACCTTGTATTGAAAAGAGCTTCATCCACTGGGTACAACTTTAAATTTGGTATCTTGAAAACAATTTGAAACTTTAACAAAACAACAATTGAAGACTCAAAAGTTTCTTTAGATTACATGCTTTCAGGAATAAGTGGATTTCAGCAATCATATGTTGTCAATTTCTTTTAAGAGAGGAAAACAATGTCCTTGAGTTATAATCGCTAATAATCTTTCTGAACTTCATCCACAGTATCAACTTCAGTGAAAAAAACAACCAACCACTTCCAATCTTAAATCTTCTATGTTCATTGTTTTTGAATTCTGTGATTGTCCGATTGCAGCACTTAAGATTGGATCAAGGACTACGATGTGTAGCAAATAGATAATTCAATCTTACATTTGATTTACAGAACTAGAAATTAATCTGATCTAATTCATCACTTCATTTTAAATGATCCTCAAAAAAATAAATCAGGAAAGTTCACTGCCTACATGCAAACCTGCCTTCATCACATAAGACTGCATCTGTAAACAAAGGCATGGACCACAAAATAATAGAATGATAGAAATCACTGTTTCCCTACAGTCTACTTAAGATATTCCTTGACTTTGTATTTAAAATTTGAAGGAGGCGAGGTATGATTTCAAGTACAACAGTCTACGTCATGTTTATTGATGCATACCTTGTGAGTAATGATCCGGCATAGTATGATAAGGGGAAACTAAACAAACTTTGGTGGTATGCAAGTCTTCTCTTTTATATGGCCCTAACAAATAGCTAATAATTAATTTCATACGTATGATCAAGGAAATCATACGGGTTCTTAAATAATTTTGAACCTACAAAGTAGCTCCCATGCTACCTGATTGCATCAAGATTCAACTGAGTCACAAATTAAACTTGATAAAGTACACAATCATTTGACATCAATCCTGAGATTCCTGGCATAAATGCATTCATGCAATTCAAATTGCTATCTGCACGAATCTTGATGGCAAGAACATAGACCAAGTTGTTCTACTAAGATCTTCATCTGCATTGATTCAAGGGTTAAAGGCACATTGGCTAAGCACAAATATAATAGAAGTACAAAAAAATTCTTTCATCTGCACTTGAACACTAAAAACTAGCCCCCCAAGTGTTCAATGGAACCATCTCTCTTTAGGTATTTCCACAAAGTGAGAAAAAAAATATATTAGTCTAAATTAATTTTAGATTTTATTCACCTTAAAATTTAATTTCTGACTTAATCCTTGGCGATCCCTCCTTACTAACTTCAGCTTTGGATATACTTCTCAGAGTTAAAATCTTTAAGCAAGCTCAGTACTGACCTGATCCATAAGAGATGCCATCGTAGAGAAGACAACCATCTACTAGGACACAAATGTTATATTTCTAGGTTATTTGCATAGAAATTAAGCCTAAGCTAAAGATGGTCTCTGTTGAGTACTTCTATAGAAATAAGACCGCTTTCAGGCATACAATTTTTCGACACTATCTGTGGGAAATCATCCAATTACGACCAATTAGCATGACTCGCACAAAGTCATGTGCATCTCCTAGGAAGTATCTGCCAGCATTTGTTGCGATCTACAAAGGGAGACCGTCTCTTCTTCAATAGGGTACAAGTCTCCTCCATTCAACAATCATCAAACATAGAGAACTCCCAAAAATGGAGGCATAGCTTTGGCCTACTTCATCCTACACTTACAAGACAATGATGATGAGTATGGCTTTGGCCGTACTTGAAATGGCTTTCAAAACAACAACAATGAAGGCCACGATCTGTGTAATCATGCTGCTCTATGTATAATCATGGAGGTCGGGGACGCATTCCAGGGGATTTAGCATTCTTTTTTTTTTTCTTTCGTCTACAAAGAATTTTATATTGTACCTCATACAAAATTTTAGAATTTATTTGTTATGACTATTAAAAATTTAAAAATAATATATTTTTAAAAATACTTTACATATTATAAATACAAATGATCTAAATAAAATTATTTATTTATTATTTTTATTAAAATATATTATAAATCTACTAATGACAAATTTATATTTCCTTTTCTATTAAAAATAAATAATTAAAAATATCAAACAAAACATCTAATTTAGCTGAAACAAATGAAAAAAATGAAACACAAAATAGAAAATGAAATCAAATGGAGAATAAGTCTTTGGTAGATCTAGGAAGAGATTTAGAAAATCCTACATTTGATTCGACACTACAAATTGTAATAACCGAAAAAAAAAAATTAATTACTTTTACCGAATCGACAGTGTCGTGTTGATTCGGATAGAATCGATACTGTCGATACAAATTAAAGGAAAATGGGGAGAGTTGGGCCGAATGTTAGTCGAACACGCGAGAGAGAGAGAGAGAGAGAGTGTGTGTGTGAGATCGGGAAGAGCTGCACTACACCTTGCAATCTACCAAGACGACATGCGTGCATGCCCTAATCGAGCAAAGACAAAGTCGCCGTACATCGCAAGCCAATGTCGATACCACTGGTCACTGGTTTTCCCATAGTTTTCCGTGAGCGTGCGACCGAGGAAGAAGGAAATGAGGCTCAATCCTGCAAGCTTTGGAGTCGACCAAGAGGAGAGATTACCCTTGCACGCTTGTGGAGAGACGGCTTGAGCACGAGTACAAGGCATGCCGAACTCAATGCATAGGAGGAAAGAGAGGTATTTATAAAACAATTTTTTTTTAATTTAAAATTTGATTTTTGATTCTTATTTCAATTATCATTAAATGTAATAATGATTTCATGTAATAAATACTTTCATTTTAAAAGAAAATTCTTATTTAACAGATTTATGATATTATAAACTCAACAAGGAATTTAATTTAGGAGTTTTGCAAGGAAGAACAAATCAATGATCACATTTATTTTTTGGGTACGATTATTGGCAAGATTATTGATGCAAATTTTGTCTCTAAATTAATGAATACATCTATATAGAATTTCAAATTGCAAAAAATTATAAAACCTAAACTCCATTGTATTATATAAACCTTAAATAGTCATAATTGATTACAGGATTAGTAAAAGTAATAGACCTTCAAGAAAAGAAAATTTTAGTAAGTGAAAAAGCTAAAGCCTTAATTAATGTATTGATTTAAGTGAAAAAGCTAAAACCTTAATTAATGTATTGATTTTGAAAACTTGAGGTTAATGATTTTATGAAAAAAAAAATTAATATTAGAGTATATATATATATATATATATATATATTTATAATTAGAAAATAGGAAAGAAATCATATTATGCTTTATAACTAAAGATGTAAATTAACAACAATAAAAGTGCAAGCATGAGAATTGAAATGATTATATTATTATATTTAAATTGAAATAATTGGAGAGAGATTGAAATTCTTAAATCAAATTACATTGGGAAAGTTAGGCTTTGAATAGAGAAAAAGGAGAGTGTTGTATGTTAAATAAGGCAATTCATAATAAAATAAACATAAATATACTATACTTTAATATTGATCAAATTAATATTTTATTTATAGGTACACCAAATTTAAGAAGTGATTTTTAAAGGCAATGAGGTCCAAGATGCTTCACATTAAAGTGGATAATTATAATTGTGCATTTGTAGTAAAAAAATTACTTAGTTCTTACAATTGAATGCATTTGTATATAATAAAAATGCTTCTTTATTGTAATTAATGATTCATTTTCTTATCTCTTACATATTTAATAAATAATCTAAATGTTAATTATACATGTTACTACTCATGTTCTTGTACATATTCAAATGATTAACTGTTTTGAATTAACATAGACAACTTCATAAATGCATGATTTAATTGAAATATAGATTTACGTTATGAATGTGCGTGATTGAAGATGGAGTTCACTCTGTTATGATATTGGCTAGAGGCGTAACGTACCCGTGCACGTAAATGGAAATGATTGTCTATCCTTTAAATGGGTTTTAGAAAGATTTCTTTCTCGAAAAGATCCTTTAAACAGTGACTCTTATTACAATTGAAAAATAAGAAAATAAAATGTTCATGCCAATTAAATAATGTATATTTCATTCATTCCTTATATATTAAACTTTTAAAGCACATTATACTTACATGTTTAAGTTATGATTTAAACCGTCATGCATATCAATTTTGTGATATTATTTTACTATAATGTAGTAACATATTTATCCATTTAATATGTAATTCAATTGTAAGTTGTTGCAAATTTTCAGGTAACCATCCAAATTAAATGAAAAATAGAACGGAGGAACATGTTTACAGTCATAGAGGGACTTCAGAGATAAGTATTGATTTAGTTTATGTTTAGTTTAAGTTCTATATGACTTCAATTATGAATATTTGTACTTTATGACAAAGTCTGGTACTTGTATATTGGAATTTTTAGTTGGCTCTTATGAACATGAAAGATATTTTGCATTTTATACTTGTTTTGATGTGTTTAAGTAAATGTAAGAAAAATATTTCCATTATCTTACCGCTTTTAGCTTTAGGACCAAGTCGTGACACAAATTTCAATATTTGAGTATAATCTAAATATTCAAGATCAAGTTTGAAAACTATATTTACAAAGAGGTTCTTGTTAACTTCAAAATCATGTATTTCCTAGAAGTTTATTTGGTATTAAAGATTAATGATTTAATCCTTATTGGTTTAATAATATTACAGTTGGTTAGAATATAGTATATTTCAAGACAACATATTGCCTATATTCCTTTTTAGATTAGAAGGTCAATGAAAAGACAAGGATGAAGCCTTTTCTAAAAATGAACTCTCGAATTGGAACCAAAATGTTTTGATCATCATATTAGAAGTCCAAAGAGTAATCATAATTATGCACTTTGTAATTGTGAGCATTTAATAAAATAGAGTCAACATATTGTAATGGTTTTACAAAAGTAATCTGATTGTGCTAGAATGTTGACATCCACATGTGTGTCATCGAGTCTAAATCAATTTGGCGGACTTGAGGATGCAGCAAAACTCAAAATGCTGGGCGTCACCGAAAATGGTTGAAACAACCTCTGATCGACGAACGACTTGGCCGTCGCGTTGAGCGTCGAAATGATCGAATATAAATATTACAACTGATGATCAACCGTCAAGCGATCTATCGATGTCGGCGCTATTATTGGAAAGCTGCGGCGATATTGAAACGACCGTTCATGAAATATCGCGTCGTTAAACTTCAAAACCGAAAACTGCAAATGATTGGAAAATTCATGCAAATGATTTGAGTAATGTCAAATCGATAAAATCTGGCGAATATGAAATCAGTAAAATGATCGATCGACAACGGACTTTTACCATCACGTTGAATCGAAGTTGAAGCGGTCAAAATATAAATATTGCAGGCTGTGATCAATGATCAAGCGATCGAATCGTAGCGTCACGCATGCTCGAGTTAGGAGGAGAAGCCGCCAGCGACGCCGTTCATGAAATGGATTGCTTATTAAAGAAAAATCTATCAAATAAGATTGTACTTAATTGACAAGTCTGCGTGAAAGCGGTTGGCATGCGCATTTTGAGGTGAAATTGACTCAATTTGGCCAACAAAGCGGTCTCCGTCCGAAATATCTGCGTCGTTCTTTCGAACGTCAAAATACCGATTGATATATATATATTAACCATGTGATTTTATCGACATAAAATTTATATTAAAGTCGTTTACTCAATTTAAGAGTCAATTTAAAAATAAAACCTAACCTAAATCCCCTCATTTTAACTTGGCTCAATTTGACCCTATTCCTCTTCACGCACGCACGAAGCCCTCTTCTCCCGCTCTCGGTTCGTTCCTCTCTCCCCACACAAGCCAACCGCTCCACCCCTCTCCTTCCTTCAACCATTCCCATGCTAGACGCCCGGATCCTCCCTCAACTACTCCCCTTCAGCTCCTCCACTTCCCTACTGAAAATCGAAAACCGAAGAAGATCCTCTATTCTCCTTCGTTTCCTCTCTGGCTCATAGGTACATAGAACCTGTCAGTGTTATACTTGAGGAAAAGGAGCCAACATGGGCTGGGCGTATCGCATGGAAGCATCACACATGCATGATATCGCCATTAAGTATCAGCACAACATTGAAACAACATTCACTAATTTGATATGCTTCTAATCTTCCGCATGATGCTTACAAGCTCCTTCCAGTGCCTTCTCCAATTGGTGGCGTGCTAGTGATTTGTGCAAATAGCATTCACTATCATAGTCAGTCCGTATCTTGCTCGCTTGGTATCAATAGTTTCTCTACTCATCCGGAAAACAACATGGACATGCCAAAATCAAATTTCAGTGTGGAGCTTGATGCTGCAAATGCCGCATGGCTGTCACATGATGTTGCTATGTTTTCATCAAAAACAGGAGAACTCCTGCTACTTACGTTGGTAAATGATGGAAGAGTTGTGCAAAGGCTTGATCTTATGAAATCTAAAGCTTCAGTGTTGACTTTGGTGATTGCAACAGTTAGGTGTTCATTCTTTTTTTTTTTGGCAGTCGTTTGGGAGATAGTCTTCCGTACAATATAGTAGTGGAACTTTGTCGCCAACATCCATACAAGCTAAAGAAGAGGCTTTTAAATGCTCTGAACCAGGCCAAAGAGCAACTAAGAAACCATTCGTTGGACGTCAACTCTTCTTCTTCTCAACCGCAAGGAAGACGCAAAACCGAACGACTTCTTTTTTCTTTTCCCCTCAAAAATCAAAACCAAAAATATCTTCCCTCTCCCTCACAAAGCTAATCCGAAATTCCATTTTCTCCTCATTTCTCAATCCGAAATTTCTCCTTTTTTTTAACTCGAATTTCCTACATTTCATATCTCCTTCCGAGAGAACACTATCATCGTGAGTTCTTTTCTTTGGTTTCAGCGTCGCCTCCTTTATCACCTTTCAAATTTTCCTTAGCAGAGAAAAACATCATGGCGGGTTTTTTTTCTTTCGATTTGCGTCTCCCATTTCCATCCCCTTCGACCCTTCTTTTCAGGGAGAATCGTGAGAGATTCTTCTCGATTTTCGACATACCTAACTCGTTCCCACAGAACGCATTTAACTGAGTCGAACATATGGGATATATACATGCTTGTGTTTCTTTCGCAGTTTAAAGGCGTCGTTTAAAATGAGCCGAGATGAAAAATCGGTGCGGTGGAGCATATCTCGTCTGAAAGCCGATCTCATTAAATATCGTTCACTCGAAATCTTGTCGAAATTAATTTTTAGGCTTAAAAAAGCAGGGGAATGAATATATATATTAAGTAGTATGTCTTTTCAGTTTGAAGGCTGGTGCTTCGTGACGACGAGATAATCGTCGATGTCATGACACCCCTCGTGAGAGGCGTCTGAGAAAGCCAAAACGCTCTCACATCACTTTACGGAGATGATCAGAGAGTAAATTTAGATTAAAATTCAAATTAAATTCAAATGAAAATTATCTAAACTTAAGTCAATAAAAACGAATATATGATAAATATGAAGATAAATATTAAATCAGAAATAAAGAAGCGTTTAAAGAAAATTTTGGAAAGAATATAACACTCATTTAAAATGTAAATAAAATTTAGGAAGGCTAATATTAAACCACAAATTATAATTGTGATTCTCTATGGCTTAAATTGAAGCGATAAAGTGAGTTCTCTTTTATTCAAATTATAAATTAAAGTTTAATTGAAACTTGGGAAACAAATATAAACTCATAACAAACTTGCAATAAATTTGAAATTTAATTTTCAAATAAATAGAATTTGATATGAAATTAAAATGAATCTAAATTGGGTCTAACTCTTGTTGTAGAAAATGTGAAAAGTCCTTAAATGATAAAATTAAAAGGTTGAGGCTTTCTTTTGGGTGAACTTTATATAAACTTGTATGAATACAACTACGTGAAGTATCCGATATATCTTATAGCTACTCCTTTTGGTCAAATATTAAAATACATGCAAATACTTGAATGAAAATAAATTCATTACATATATCTAAAATGAATATATTCTTATTCAAAACTCGTGAAACAAATGATGACGGATCTGCAATTCTGCAGTGAGAAAGGCAATATAAATGTTACTTGCGAATGAATGAAACTTTCCTTCATACAAAAATTAAGGATCTTCATTCTAAATTATGATTTTAAAATCAACAAATCACTAATTATGTGAAATTAGCTAAAGCTACACCGCGTATTCTCGGACGTAGAATTTCAGTCAAATTTTAATCTCGAAAAAAAAGCTCGGTAAGTTGAATTAAAAATCAAATCAATAATCCTACATAAAATCTTAAATACACCCACATGGGCTATTATCTTTGAATGCTTAAATTCAAGTGTCTGCGAATGTTCTTGTGTTGTTTCGATTTACGGGTGATGGGATTAACAAAACCTAAAATCTATGTAAAATTTCAACTGTAAAATATCGGCTGATTCAATAGATCTAATCCTCTGTTAGTAGCTAAGTAGAGTTGATAGGATTTAAAGCTCTTAAAGATATTTGAATTAATCAATTTTTCAAATCAAATCAATTCAAATCCAATATCAATTTAAAAAACTGCTTAAATAAAATTCTATAATTAAAAGCTTAAAACAAAGTCAATCTATTCACCTTCCGTAACTATTTGTCGAGTGTCAAATTAAAAAAACGCTTCATGAGGCCGAATCAATCAGTCTTCTATATTCTCAATCAATCTCATTGTAGGGCGTGGCAGCGTCCTCGATTGCGTGGTTTGGCCGAGCATGAATAAGCGATTCTGATCAAAGTCTCGATCGGTTGGTTTAGTCGGACTCCATTATATTACGATCCGTCTTGGTATGCTCCGATCTTGCGAATCATAGAGTATCTTAATAGAGCAACAACCCTCAGGTAGACAGGTATCTCCTTAGACAAATCTGCGTCTGAGAATTTCTTGGATGGCGTGTATGTTGATGAGAATCTTTCATCGGGTTAGGTCGTTCTCCTCCTCGAGTAAGTAAGGAACACGATGACCTGGATGAAACCATGGGATCTGATCGCACATCATCACTCCAATCGGTTTAAAAATGATGAATTTCATAATTTAAAATTCAAACCCATATGTTCTTCTACCTATGCATTTAACGATCCCACGAAGTAGCTTGTCGAAAGTTCTCTCACTTGGGAGGAGTAATTGCTTATAGGGTTTGCTATAAACACGGAATCTAAATCATCACCAAATGAGGGCCGAAATCTGGTAGTGTCTTCTCTATTATTATCTGCATTAAATTACACCGACACATAAATCACACTCTCTTCAATTCATATTTGTCGAGAGGTCGATGGTGAAATTTTAGAGCCCACATAGAACTGAATATCAAGGTTTAACTTCTCGAGGGCATGATTTTGATGAGTTCAAAAATCAAGAGGTTCTTTCTTTCTACTTGATAATAATGTAATTATTCAATGCTTTCAAAATATCAAAAGAAGATCTAGTCAATTGTAATTTGTTTATGCATATTTATTTTATCTTCTCATAAAGATATTATAACTAAAAAATAAATAAATCTATCAAAGCTAGTCCCAAGCCCTGCTAAAAATGATTGAGGGTATTTTTTAAATTGCCAGATTTATGTGCACCCTCCCCCCACCCACACAAGAAAAAATTCCTGGTTCCTCTAGGCAATAGAACCTATCTTGCATCAAGCACTATCTTGATTGTGTCCAATGTGCATTAGGCGTGGAGCAGGAAAGTGATTAGATCTACTTCGCATTATGGCTTGACATGCCAACCTGGACAATAGGCATTGAATGAAGACAATAAGATAGAATATTGCACAACAATTATGCCTATATCATTAATGCTAACAATCTCAGAATCATGCCATGTCTCTGGGCCATTAAAGAAGTATATTAACAAAAGTACTGAAACAATGCTTCAAATAACTTCTGCCTCCTGAAAATTTCTTCAGGACAAAGATGCAAATTTATGCTTTCAAATCATTTTTCTGCATTCAGAACAAAATCTTGATATTGGAATAGAAGTTTATACAAATCTTTGAAGAGATGCTTTCATTAGAAAGTATCATTTTATAAATTTCGCAGCAGATTTATCACGTACTGTTTTCTTTCCAATAATATCAAGGGCGCCACAAAGTTGGCACGAAAGAAAGAAGGCATACCTCCAACAGGCTTCCACCGCATGATGATACTTTTCATCTGAACTGATAACCAACTTTAGTGGAGGCACCATTTTTTGAGATAGAATTTGGGTAAATGTGGGATAGAACGTACAGCAGTGCCTACCATCAATATTTAATGGGTGTTGTGCAACTGCAGAAATGAAATATGAGGGAAACTATGAAAACCAGATGTTCACAAATCAAGTGACTTCAAATCATTATCCTTCTATTGTAGGAAAAAAGAACTTGCCTGAATCATTATTTGGCTGCACATCCCTTTCTACCTTGACAGAAAGAGAAGCATTTGCTTGTTCATCTATGAATAAGTAGTCATCATGACGCTTCAGAGGTGCTTTGTTTTCTGAAAGAGATAACAAAACTGCTAAGAAAAATTCATAGGAGAAAGGACTTGAATTAACAGATAATAATAGATCAATGCTCATTGACATTTAAATGGCATACTAAATTATACGTTCCCCCTTTCTTTTCACACATCTCAAAAAGTATTATCACATTTTGAATGAAAATTCTCACGACAGCTTTAGACTTCAAATCATTATCCTTCTATTCTAGGGAAAAGGAACTTTCCTGAATCATTAATTGGTAGTACATTTGCATCTTTTTCCATATGTAAAGCCCTTTCTCCCTTGATAGCAAGAGAAGCATTCGGTGGTTCATCTATGAATGAGTAGTCATCTTGAGGCTTCATAGCTGTTTTATTTTCTGAAAGAGGTCACAAGACTGTTAAACAAAAATTCATAGGAAAATAGACTTGAATTAACAGACTATAATAGATCTAGAAAGCACAAACACAAATATGGAGACACGACATACAACACGAGAAACACGGCAAATCTACAAAAAGTAGGACATGCATTTCATGGACACATTATATAAAGTTTATTATTTTCTTTACTCCCAAAAAATAAAAATAACAAAAGAAAATAAATAATATAAATGATATAATGAATGGCTATCATAAAATATAAATCTTACCATTATTTATTAAAAGTAAAAAAATATCCAAAAGAATATATAACATCCACTTCAAATTTAAATAGCTACAGAGGGCACTCTTACAGCTAAGCAAAGGCGAGGGTAGCTTCTCCGAAGCATCGAGCTCCTAGAAACTGTCTATCATGAGATAGAAGTGTATTAACTATGTGTCATAAGTATAAATAAAATATCTCACTCAGTCGATCACAATAAGAAATAGGGGAATGTCCTCATCTTGTTGTCGAGCATCATTCTGCTTTGTGTGTATTTAAAGGTTTGCCATGTTTTGTACATATTTAAGCTACGTTTCTCGACTAGGGAAATGTAACATAATTTTATACTAGTGTTTGTGTCCCACAGGCGTGTCTCGTCATATCCAGATAGTGGAAATGCATATCGAGCGTGTCGGCGATGTGTTCATGCCTGACATATATCAGACACTGACAGGTTGCCTATTTGGGTGTATATATGCTTCACTATAATAGATCAAAACTCATTGGCATTTTAAATGGCATACTAAATTATGTTTTCCTATTTCTTTTCACATATCTCAAATAGGATTCACATTTTGAATGAAAATTTTCACTTTATTAAAAGAAGCATATCTTTGATATCTTTCTTTACAGGTGTTGGATAAACACATTTCCAAATGTTTTTTTTTTCCATGTAACTGAACAAATTTTATGAATCAGAGAGTTAAAGTTGGGATATGGCTGATGATTATGATAATTGTAAAAAAAGTAGATTATTTAATATTTTTTTAAATGTGTCTGATTTCATTAAAAAGAAAGAAAAAAAACTTATAATCCAGATAAAAGAATTTGCCACCAAATAAATCGTAGTGCAACAAGAGAGAGAGAGATAATGCAAATGTTTTACAGGTCATACACATTATTATTAATCCAAATGATTTAAAATGGAACATCATGATTTTAAAATATATTTTTGAACTGCTTTATTAATCCCACCAATAACAAATCTTGAGATATCCTTATTGTACCATCCTTCGCTTACAGGTTACAGCAAAAATGTCCTTGGCTTGTACATAATTAATGGCTAAAAAGTTCGAAAAATAAATCAAACTTGTTGTTTAACGTTCTAGATTTAAATAATCACGTATTGCACGTGAAGTAAAAAAACATAAAGAATCAATACGAAACAGACCTAGCATATTTGATGAAATGTGGTTAATAGTGCTATGCTTGAGAGGAGACTTAGTATTCAAAGAAATCTTCATCATACCTATATGTTTATCTACCATGCTCATCAGCCCTTCATCAGCACACATTGAATCAGTAATATAAATTTTTGGTTTAGTACTGGTTTCAGAAAAGTTATATGCCGTAGCACTAGCTTTGCCATCAACAGGCTTCATTTTGCAAACTTGGACAGCAGCCTCTGTTCCTGAAATAATATTTAAAATACAAGGTGTGCATGCAAACTTAGCGTTGAACCATCCATCAAAATTTTGACGAAAAAACCTTCTCAGACAAGCATATATAAGCTAATAAATGACACCAAAAGTTCATTTATTGATATCCTAACCTTTTTTCTTATTAAAAGGTTTTGATGTCATAGTGTGCTCTGGAGCAGAGACGTCAACACCGGCATAATCAGGCCCTTTCTTGGGTCTAAAAGGGTAACTTTCTTCCATGATAATGGGGAAGGTTTGACATATGCAAAATCACTACGGTGTCCCGTAGCTCTTGGATTTCCTTTTCCATGTGACCTTTTTCCCGATGTCAATGTAACCACTTCTTTGTTGGTGATAAACTTTACTTTGCCAGCTCCAATTTTCCTCCAAGTTCTTTTGTGCGAAAATTGGTGCGCTGGTAAATTTATGTTGCTAACTGCTTCAGCACTTCGTAAACATTCCTCACAGCGCCAATCTTTTGGAACTTCATAACGTACAAAATCCATACAATACCTGGAGATAGAGGAAACTAACATATGAATGGATAATCAGTGTTAAAACATTCAAACCTTTATGTAGCGGGCAGGTGTAATTCACAACTGCAACTTGCAAGATGCTAACGTCCAACTTAACTAAAAACCAAACCACATCTGCAAAGACAGCTTTTAGCGAAGTTCGATAGGTGTATCTTATATCAAGAATAAAAGGTGGAGATACAATAAACTAAGTTAAAAGTAGGTGATCAAAATAAAAAATAAATATACATTAAAACATATTATAAAACTTGTCAAGAAATAATGACATAAATCATTTAATACATTATATCGATGCTAGAGCATTTCCTAAAAAAGACATGCTATATCACCTAAATAAAGTGAAAAATGTGCAAAACTGCTACACTGGCACCCAAGTATAGTGTTAAATAAACAAAGGTTCATATATTATGGATGGATGAGGGTAAAGAAATTAGTCCATAAAACTAAAATTAAAATCTATGAATTTGAAATATAAGCACTCTTACAAGTAAATAACTAATAGATATGATGGTTCATAGGAAGATAAATATTTTATATATTCAAGAAACTAAATGTGTTGAGAAGAAGGTAAAGGAGATTGATAGTTTAAATTTTAAACTTTGACATTCAAATAGGAATTGTGCTAGAAATAGTGTAGGTCTAATTTTAGATAAGAGTTTGAAGGATAATGTTATATAAATTAATAAAATTATACTATTAAATATTGTTATTAATGCTAAGGTAAATAATATCATAAGTGTTCATGTCCCTCAAGTAAGTTTGGATATATGCTAAAAAAAAGAGAATGAACTAGAATAATACAAATAATGTCTTTAAGAAAAAGTATTTATTGGAAGAGATTAAAATAAACATTTTAGAAAAGTGATAGAAGATTTTAAAAACATTCGCGATGGCTATGAGATTAGAGTGGCTAATAAAAAAAAGTAAGACCATTTTGAATTTTACTTTAACTTATTATTTTATAATTGCTAATATGCTATTTAAGAAATGAGAGGAACATATTATCACTTATAAGAAAGAACTTACTAAAACATAACTTAATTATTTTCTTATAAAAAATAAATCATTTAAATTGCTAATATGCTATTTAAGAAATGAGAGGAACATATTATTACTTATAAGAAAGAAATTAATAAAACATAACTTAATTATTTTCTTATAAAAAATAAATCATTTAAATTGTAAATATAATAAGATCATTCCGAGTGAAAAATTAAATACATAGCATCAACTATTGATTTTGAAATTTAAGATAAAGAGTTGAAAGATGAAAAATAAATCAAAACATTATCTTAAGATTAGAAAGAGATATTTAAAAAATGCTAATAAAAAAATTTTGAAGCATAACTTATAAGATCCTAAGATTTGGGATGTTCATGAAGAAACTAATGTTATGAAGAAAATAGATAAAACAAGATACATGTGCTTATATTGAGAAATTAAGAAAACAATTATAGAATCAAAATGTACAAGAAAAGATATAAAATAAAAAAGTTTATTATATATAAAAGCACAGAGAATAATGATAAATATAGAGTGACCAACAATGATTCTAAATAAATAACATGTGATGTAAATAATTCAACATTTAGTGGCTTATATAATACATTAAATACTAAAGAGGGCGAAAGATGTCAAAGTTAACAAACAAAGAGATAAGAGAAGTAAAGATTTAATTCAAGCGAAGTACATTAAGAATGAAGACCATAAAATATTTTTTTTAGAAGCAGGTATTCAATATACGTGGATGAAATACTTTGAACTAAATGAAAGTGGAAAGATGTCCCTTTGTGTGATAGAAAAATACGGCTTAGACTTAAGAAAAAATTGTAAAAGATGGTTGTGAAACCAACAATACCTTATGGAGTAGAATGTTGGCCAATAAAAAAGAAGCATGAAACAATGAAGACCATAAAATATTTTTTTTAGAAGCAGGTATTCAATATACGTGGATGAAATACTTTGAACTAAATGATCATTGAAGTGGAGGATTGCATCAATCCTTTTGTGTGATAGAAAAATACGGCTTAGACTTAAGAAAAAATTGTAAAAGATGGTTGTGAAACCAACAATACTTTATGGAGTAGAATGTTGGCCAATAAAAAAGAAGCATGAAATTAAGGGTTGTTTGATTGGCAGAAAAATAAATGCAATGCATTCCTTTTTTTCATGAAAGATGGAATCACCATGATTGGTTGGCTGAAAAAAGAACATCAACAACAACAAGCCTTTATCCTACTATGTGGGGTCGGCTGCATAAATCCTTCTTCTCCATTATGTCCTATTATGTGCCAAATTCTCATTTAATTCAAGTATACTAAGGTCATTTTTTATACATCTCAACCAAGTATTTTTAAGTTTATCTCTACCTTTCTTAACATAAAACAAATCTAATGCATCTAATTTCCTAATCGGGTCATCAGACAGCCAACGCTTTATGCGGCCAAACCATCTAAGGCGACTCTCTCTAATCTTATCTGCCACTAGAACAACTCCAACTTTTTCCCAAACATACTCATTTCGCATTTTATCTCTAAGAGTAAAGCCACCCATCCACCTGAGCATCCTCATCTCTGCAACACTTCACTTAGTCTTATGCTTCTCTTTTATGGGCCAACATTCCGCACCATAAATCATTGCAGGTCTTATCACCATCTTATAAAATTTTTCCTTTAGTTTAAGCGATATTTTCTATCACACAATAGGCCAGATGCATTCTTCCACTTCAACCATCCAACTTGAATTCTACTGATAACATCTTCATCTATTTCACTATCATTTTGAACAATATAGCTTAAATATCTAAATCGTTCACTCTTTTTAATGACTTGGTCACCCAATGTCACAACACCACCACTAAAACTTCTACATCTAAAATTACACTCCATATATTCAATTTTGGATCTACTTAAACAAAAACCTTTAAACTCTAGGGTTGACCTCCATAATTCAAGTTTCTCTTAAACTCCCTCTCTAGTCTTATCAACAAGAAGAATGCCATCAAAAAAACATACACCAAGGTACATCTTCCTGTAAATGCCAAGTAAGAACATCCATAACTAAAGTAAAAGATAGGGGCTTTGATCCTTGATGTAATCCAATAGAAATAGAAAAAAATATTTTGTCAATCCTCTTGTTTGGACACAAGTAACAACTCTAGTATGCATATCCTTAATGACTTGAATATAATTAATATTAACACCTTTTGTTTCTAGAACTCTCCAAAGAATATCTCTTGAAACTTATCATAAGCTTTCTAAATCAATAAATATCATATGTAGATCCTCCTTACTTTCTCAATACTTCTCCATCAAACCTCTTAACAAATGTATAGACTAGTAGATCTACTGCATGAAACAAAACTATGAGAAACTTTTGTATCACATCGTAACCTATGCTCAATTACTCCCTCCCATAATTTTAATGTATGACACATTAACTTAATTCCTCATAATTTATACACTTGTGCATCATCTTTATTCTTAAATATAGGAACCAACAAATTCTTTCTCCACTCTCCTAGTATCTATTTAGCCTTTAAAATAACATTAAAAAGATTTATAAGCCAAGAAATTCCTGGATCTCCTAAACATTTTCACACTGCTATTGGAATATCATCAGGTCCTCCTGTTTTTCCACATTTCATTTTTTTAAAGCTTCTTTAACTTCAACTTTACTAATACAATGACAAATATAAAATTATCTACTTTTGTTTAGGGTATTAAGGTTGCTAAAATTCCAATGCATTTCTTTTTCACCCCGTAGTTTCAATTCAGTGAAAAAGGATTTCGACATATTTGAATGATTTTACTTTACATCTTGTAGTTCAAAGACTTTTTTATTGAAGATAGGCAGCAGCTCTATTAAATGTTATTATCTTCATTTCTATTTCTCATTTTTTTATTAAAGATAGATACTCTCGATCAAGATCCCATTTTAACTTTTCAAAACCATTTCGAAAAAGAATACTCACTTCTAGCTCGTACTAGTTTGGAGGAGGATATTCTCAATTGGAGATCTTATGCCGAGAAGTTAAGTTCTTAGTTTATCGGATGAGATCTCTTTTATTGCAAGAGCTAGAACATCTTTACCAGAACTTCGTGAGTGCAACAAAATCCAACAAGATGCTGCAAACCTACCCCTGAGAGTATTATTAGGTCAATTATTTTAAGCTAACAATCTAGCATTTAGTGCTCTGACGAATAGAAGAATTGTCGAATCTCCCTCACTTCAACATGGGCATGACAAGAATTGTGGGATGACTTTTTCGATCCTATACTTTTTGCTCTATCAAATTTGTTGAAGCTATTTTAGTCTGTGTTTTATGCTTGATCAAACCTTTGAAAACAGATTACAACATTGTTTAACAGGCAATGTTCTCATCCTTCCACTAGCCCTTCACACTAGCCACTCAATTTTCTCTATATTTTATCTATGTTTTAAATGATGGAATAGCCTCCACCGCCTAATAATATGTGAAAATCATTTTAGTAGCCATATGCATTTAAAAAATAAAAGGGTTGGCTTGCTTTTGTCTTCTTGTCATTGACTTCCTTTCTCTATTTTTAGGTTTAAATAAGTACATTACATATATATATTTTTTAAGAAAGCTACCACCCCATCATTCCTTAAACGCATATGATGGCTATTTCAGCGGGATTTCACATGCTTTGGTAGAAATTTGACCCAATTTGTGAGTACAACAAAATCCAACGAGACGCTGCAAACCTACCCATGGGAGTTTTATTAGGTCAATTATTTTAAGCTATCAATCTAGCATTTAGTGCTATGACGAACAGAAGAATTGTCGAATCTCCCTCACTTCAACATGGGCATGACAAGAACTGTGGGATGACTTTTTCGATCTTATACTTTTTGCTCTATCAAATTTGTTGAAGCTATTTTGGTCTGTGTTTTATGCTTGATCAGACCTTTGAAAACAGATTACAATATTGTTTAACAGGCAATGTTCTCATCCTTCCACTAGCCCTTCACACTAGCCACTCAATTTTCTCTATATTTTATCTGTTTTAAATGATGGAATAGTCTCCACCGCCTAATAATATGTGAAAATCTGTAGCAGTAGCCGCCATATGCATTTAAAAAATAAAAGGGTTGGCTTGCTTCTGTCTTCTTGTCATTGACTTCCTTTCTCTATTTTTAGGTTTAAATAAGTACATTACATATATATATTTTTTAAGAAAGCTATCACCCCATCATTCCTTAAACGCATATGACGGCTATTTCAACGGGATTTCACATGCTTTGGTAGAAATTTGACCCAATTTGTGAGTGCAACAAAATCCAACGAGACGCTGCAAACCTACCCCTGTGAGTTTTATTAGGTCAATTATTTTAAGCTATCAATCTAGCATTTAGTGCTCTAACGAACAGAAGAATTGTCGAATCTCCCTCACTTCAACATGGGTATGACAAGAATTGTGTGATGACTTTTTCGATCCTTTACTTTTGCTCTATCAAATTTGTTGAAGCTATTTTGGTCTGTGTTTTATGCTTGATCAAACCTTTGAAAACAGATTACAACATTGTTTAACAGGCAATGTTCTCATCCTTCCACTAGCCCTTCACACTAGCCACTCAATTTTCTCTATATTTTATCTATGTTTTAAATGATGGAATAGCCTCCACCGCCTAAAAATATGTGAAAATCTGTTGTAGTAGCCGCCATATGCATTTAAAAAATAAAAGGGTTGGCTTGCTTCTTTCTTCTTGTCATTGACTTCCTTTCTCTATTTTTAGGTTTAAATAAGTACATTACATATATATATTTTTTAACAAAAGCTACCACCCCATCATTCCTTAGACGCATATGACGGCTATTTCAGCAGGATTTCACATGCTTTGGTAGAAATTTGACCCAATTTGTGAGTGCAACAAAATCCAACGAGACGCTGCAAACCTACCCCTGGGAGTTTTATTAGGACAATTATTTTAAGCTATCAATCTAGCATTTAGTGCTCTGACGAACAGAAGCATTGTTGAATCTCCCTCACTTCAACATGGGCATGACAAGAACTGTGGGATGACTTTTTCGATCCTATACTTTTTGCTCTATCAAATTTGTTGAAGCTATTTTGGTGTCTGCTTATGCTTGATCCCTTTGAAAACATTACAACATTGTTTAACGGCAATGTTCTCATCCTTCCACTAGCCCTTCACACTAACTCAATTTTCTCTATATTTTATCTATGTTTTAAATGATGGAATAGCCTCCACCTTTAAAATATGTGAAAATCTATTGTAGTAGCCGACATATGCATTTAAAAAATAAAAGGGTTGGCTTGCTTCTTTCTTCTTGTCATTGACTTCCTTTCTCTATTTTTAGGTTTAAATAAGTACATTACATATATATATTTTTTTTTAAGAAAGTTACCACCCCATCATTCCTTAAACGCATATGACGGCTATTTCAGCGGGATTTCACATGTTTTGGTAGAAATTTGACCCAATTTGTTGGGACAGTATGAGCTTTAAGGTTATTTTGGCCCAACTTAAGTATCATGCTCAATCCAAATTTAAGCACAAACTCAATCCAACCACAATAATTAAAATTGAGCTGTTGAGATTTATAGCGAAGATCATACGTAGTACGATGAGCTGGCACAATGCAATTTTAATAAAAAATTGAAATATTAAATCAGAATTTTAGAAATTCAGATTACATCATCCCATTGTTTAAAGCATATCTCCATTGTTTCTTATCATAGGCAAAAATTTGATAATTAGATTCTAGACATAAGCCCCTACATATCTTGTGTTCATGACTTTGGTTGATTTTAACTCAAAGGGTACAATCTTTACTATAAATCAAAGAACATCAATTTTAATCATTATGGATAAACTAAATTTAAGCTTAACTTTGGATTGAGTTAGCTTTATAGCATGCTACTCAAGTTAAGCCAAAACAGCTCTAAAGCTCACACTTCTATCCCAACAAATTGATTCAAATTTCCTGTCAAACATAAAAGTTTTAAGAGAAATAGAGAAAAAATAAATTAGTTGAAGAGAAGATTAATAAAACAAGCACGTGCGTGCGTGCACACACACACACATATATGAAGATAGCAGCTTAGAAATATGTGGCTCCAAAAATTCACGTCTGACATCTCGATTAAAAGAGTTTGATCAATATCAATCAAATTTCAGAAGGCAGATGGAATAGTAGATAAGACACTACCTAGAGATTTCGTCATCATTTTGTGAGGACTTTAAATCTGGTTCCATGTTTCTTATAGGTGCAAGCACCCATAGTTAATTACCCCTCCCAATGCTGAGAGAGAATTGTTATTAAGGCTAGTCGTTTGGTAGTTAAATGCGTAGAGTATAGTAATAACAAATTGAGTTTTAAATTTAGATTTATGAGATTCATCATCCTTTGACTTAAAGTGGATAGTGAGGGAAATGATGATGTGCTTGAAGGAGTTATTGCCTATCTTCAGTAAAAAAAATCTTTGCAAAGCAAATAAAAAAAAAACTACAACTCTCCCTTTGAAATATACGATGTGGAGTATATTTCAAGGCAAATATTCTTGCTTCAAACTAGATATTTTAAAATCCACATATCATTTTAAAAGAAACAAATATTCGTGCATATGCTAAGGCAATCACTTTCTTGATTTAGATATCTTGAAATACATGTAAGAGCTTGAACAAGAGAATGAGTGCTTAAATATGTTTTGAAGTAATTATATGCCTTGTCCAAGTGTTTTAAAGCTTGTTAGAGCTTTCAATGAATGAATTGGATACTTGCAAGATATCTTTATATTCAATTCATCAATCGTCATTTGGATTTTGCGATTTGCAATGCAATCACAAATTAAATCTACGTGAATGAAAGAACTTTCCTTCAATCCAAAAAATAAAGACAATTCATTAATTATATTTTTTAATGTCGCTTATTTCATTAATTAGATGAAATTATCTATAAATACTGCATGCATCGACATTAGAGATTTAAAGTGCAAATTTTAATATCTAAAAGCTAAATTTAATTAATTATCAATTAAATTTTAATCTAAAAATCTAATAAGATATTAGATTGATTTCGTCTTCAACGCCTTATTTATTAATAACGCGTCTAAAGCGAATAGAAGGCGTTAGTTAAGCGTCTCAAATACACACTGCGTGGGTCGACCTACGTTGAATGCTTAAATTCGTGTCACGAGGATGTTCTTGTGATTCTTCTCGATTTAGTCTTGGCGGGTTCGAGTTAACAAAACCTAAAAATCTATTATAAGATTTTCAACTTAGTAAAATATCTCAGAGCTAATTTTGTTATTGGCGTTAGATCCCTATTGTAGAATTTAAGAATACAATATCTAAAATTCTCAAATATATTCGATTCAATCAATTAACTACTGCGATATTGGTATGTTGAATGGTGATTTCCAGGAGGATCTTCCATCAAAATGTGATTCTAATTTCAAATCAAATTAACTCAATGAGTGTCAATCCAAAAACTTTTTATATGAAGCTTCATTAAAAGCAAAACTCAATCTTCCATCTTACCGCAATTATTTGTTGAGAGTGATAAATTAAGAAACTTCAAAAAGAAATTGATGTCAAATCGTGTTACTAATATTTACTCTCAATCTCTTGTCGGTAGGCGTGTACGTCCTTTTATGCGTGGAGCACACAAACATGATAATCACTTCGTGAGTTCTTGCTCTGGTTTGGCGATAAAGCTATTATATTACGATTACCGTGGCAGGTATGCTCTCCGATGGCTCGTCGCTTTGAGTTGTGAATCATAAGGGTATCTTGATAGAACACTCGCATTCTGAGACTTAAGATTGTCTCAAACACCATGAAGTTCTGATGATTTCTTAGGGGACGTCTTCGTGTGTTCGATAAGGATCTTTTAATGGGTTAGGTCATTCCTCTTAAGTAGACAGTAGATACCGATAGTCAGGGATGATAGAGCATGGGATCTAGATCGAGCGTCATCATTCCAACCATCCGCTTTAAGCTAAAATGGTGAATTTCATATATCTAAAATCTAAATTTTAAACTCACTCTCTTCTTCTTATCGCAGCGTTTAGCGATCTAACATTAGCGTAATCAAAAATTTTCTCTCACTTATTGAGAGGGTAACTTATAGGGGCTTGCATAGAAACACTGAACCAGATCTAAAGTCCTCACCAAATGAGGATGAAATCTCTGAGTAGTGTCTTATTTACTTTTATATCTGCCTTCTGAATATTACACCGACACATAAATCACTCTCTTCAATTCAATTTGTCGAGAGGTCGGTGGCGAATTTTTGGAGCCCACAAAGATCAAGACAAATGCATGTAAAATTAGGGTGATTAACTGAGAAAAGGGTGATCCATCTGAATAAGGGAGCAATAAAAATGTCGAAATCAATGACGAAAATGGAAATCAAATCAAGTTTAGTATTATTATTACTATTATTTAAACACAGAGGTAGTACAACCTCACTTGCAAGGGAATACAACGTGCCTTAAGCTGCATGAAAGGTAAGGTGGAGTAATGCGAGTCATATACAACACTATAAGGACATGAGAAAAAATAAAAAAAATTAGTCGAATCAAGAATAAAATTAGCATGCATGTTAACAACGTGAATGCTCTCCTACGCATGTAAACTTTGCATCGTCGTCTATCTGGTAGGTGAATTTCTTGATCTTCCGTATTGAGGTGAATTTTGTTGATGCAAGGATACCTTTATAAATATTTTTGACATAATGAATACATCAACATAGTTCATTTCATAAAACAAGCAACAATCAAATTATTTTAAAATTTGATCAAGCATTTTAAAGCAATTTTGTGTGACGACACATCCATTGTCTATGATTTCATCATGTTCTATCAAATTGATTTGGGGTTGGTTGATGGCCTTTCTTAATAAATCAACCTTTCTTAATAAATTGGTTGCGCCAAAGAGATTAGTGTAATCCATTTCAGAAAACTACCGACAATTCAGTATTTTCATGTAGGCAACATGTTTTAAACAAATTTTTGACAACAATGCAAGCATCATTCATCGTTTTCATCCCGTTCAATTGAATCAAGTTGCAGAATATATTCAAAAGGCAACACCTTAATATACCCAAGAACCCTAAAACCTAGTTCAAGAACTAAAAAAGTAGAAACTATTGAAAATAAATATATATATGTATATATATATATATTCCAATTGCTTTAAGAAAAGAAGAAAAAGTTGGAGTCATGCATCAAACACTCAATTTATGATTTCAAGACACACACTCCAAATAATTTCATGAAGATTTGAAAGCCTCCAGTGGAAAAAAACCATTATGAAAAAAAATTCTAGGCCTTAGAAAAGTATGGTATGTGAGAATTTTCTAAACTTCCATCAATTAGATGCAAATAAATTGTTATGGACAAATATAAAATAAATGGAAGTGTAGATAAATTTAAAATCTTATTGCAAAAGGGTACACACAATATAATATCAATGATAAAAAAACTCTCTCCAATTTCAAACTTGCAAAAGGGTACACACAACATAATTCAATTTTTACTTTATCTTGTGATAAATTTGAACTAGCCTCTATAATAATTTAACTTTAAGAATGTATTTTAATGAAGACTTTCAATATCACCTAGACTAAAAACTTAGACATAAATAATGCAATAAAATTGAATCTAAATTATATAAACATACAAGAAAGATCAAAGAATTCATCACTTATCAATGTTATAGATTTTGAAATTTGTTCAACAAGAATCCACCAATGAATTCACCAGTTATTGTCCACAATTCTTCATGCTGGGGACCACAAAGCCGCTGGAATTCATGGTTTTAAGATATGGCTTCACATCATGTTGTTACTATTCCATAGTTTAAAACCTTGCTGCAATTGTTCCACGGAACCGAACAATTTCTACTTGGTTACCTTTCCAACCGAGCAGCTCTCCTTTATTCCAAGTAACAGCTGCAGCAATAATCCATGGTACAATTGTTGCAGCAGCCAAGTCAAATAACAACAGTTCTTCCAACAATCTTCAGCTGATCAACATCCTGGATCCTCCCTCTCCAACCTTCTCTATGAGCTCCAAAAATTTGCACCCGAGCTCTCGATGAGAGTTTAGATTTGAACCAAGATTTCACCCTCTGGTCGCTAAAAAAAACACCTTTGAGAATGCATTCCAACATCTTTGAATAAGATGGGTAAGAGTATGTTTTTTTATGAGACAGGCTGATATATATTCAACCAGATTTCCCCTAACAATTATGTTATAGCTTATTTTGATTTGGGTTCTACTTCCTATGGACACAAACCTCCATAAGTAATTAACTCTCTTATCGGAGTAAGAGAGCACTCTCAATTAAGGTTGAAAATAAACATATCTATCTGATATGCAATTAGTGTCTTAGAGGTATAGTGTCGTTCAAATGACCGTCTAAAATGAAATGAGAGTATAATCCCAATCAAGATCCCATGATTCTGTCATCCCGGGATTACGTTATTCCAGTCTACCAACATCAGAGGGACATAGTCGTAATGTCCAGAGAATCTGATTAGCAACCATGGGTTGCCTCGTTTCAGGTATCTCGAGTAGACTTAAAATTATGGGTATAAACTGTGCAAGAGTGTTCATGTGGTGAACAGATTATAAAGTGTTTATATGGCGAACAAACAGATGTTCACATGATGAACGTACAAGAAGTTAGACTTTACATTCAAAATTTAGGTTTGTCCACATGGTAGATAGATATCAATTTGTTTGCATGGCGAACAAATTAAGTGGTGTCTGTGTGATGAACGAATAGATGTTCACATGATGAATGTAAAAGAGGTTGGGCTTACACTCCTTTAGAATGCTAAGATTAGGGTGTTTGTATGGCAAACGAATAGTAAAACTGAATTTACATCCCTTTGGATTGCCATATAAATGAGTTATCCATAAATTGGGTAGACATAATTGTGTTTACGTACCAAACGAATAAAAATTGAATTTTATTAAAAGTACATAAAATTCTCCTTTTATGACCCAATGCTTCGACGCTAAGATTCAGCACCACGACGCTATAATAGTGGAGCTCAATGCTTATGTGGCATGGCACGGCGGTAGATGAGCTGGAGACTTAGCGCCTCGGCGTTGCGTATGTAGTGTCGCAATGCCAACATTATTGGTCCTTTAACTGTTTGAACAACGTTGTGACGCCATCTTATAGCACCACAACACTAGTCAAGATTCTTGACAGGCATGCACCGGGTTTTAAGAAAAAACAACAGCCTCATTTCAATGAGCGACGCGGTGTCGGTTCAATAACCAACGGAACGAGCTGACCAGCACTTCGATGTTGCAAGTGGGCACCATGACACTGGGGTTGTGTTCTGCAACCCGAGAGGGTAGTGCCTCAGCGTTGGGTCTAGGTATCGCGGCACTAGGGCCTAATTTATAAATAAAGCTCAAGGCTATTAAGGATTTTCATTCAACGATCCATTCTCCTAAGGTTTTTCTTTCTCTGCTAACTCATTTTGCTTTCTAAATTCCAATATTAATCATACCTCTTAAAAGAGTAATGGGCAAAAAGAGGGCATCCAGCAATGCCAACCGCTTCGTCAACACTGACGTCGAGAGGCGGGCGCCATGGAGCTATCCTGCGGCGTTGTGACGCTGTGGGATATTATTTCCTACCTAGCAGAAGATTTTCTAAGTCCTTTTCTACACATAGAAAAAGGCGACATAGCACTACGACGCTATGAAATTTTATTTCTTTTTTATCAAAATGTTCCAAGTAATATTCCAAATGACACGTGGATATGATGCCACGACACTGATGTTATAGCTCTGTGACGCTATGATGTTATTTTACTTATATTAGGTCATGACGTCGCGGCACTGATGCTATGGTGTTGTAATGCTATGGGATTTTGTTAAAGCATTGCGACACTAATTCTTGAGCGCTGCAATGCCGCTCTTGTAATATGAATACCCAAAAGCACAGTGTCACGGCACAAATATTCAATGCCTCGGCGTTTTAAGCCAAAATTCTTTCAATTTTTGTTTTTAGAAATTTTGACAACATTTCGACTTAGCAGTGCTAGATTTCAAAATTGCATCTTCAAATCTCCAAGTTTTCCACACTGGATCAAAGATCAACGATAAAAATTTTATTAAATTAGTAAAAAAGAACATAAATTCTTTACATGAATTGAGAAACCTTGAAGTGAAGAGCGATCATCAATTAAAAGAGAGTAGAGTCAAGTGGAAAAGGATCCTTAGAATGAACTGCTCACTCCTTTTTATCGTAATGGGCTAATAATTATTCCCTCTCAATAGCCGGAGCAATGCCTTGGCAACAAGATCGTGGCACTATACCGTCATTCGACACCTGGACAGGAAATAAATTTTATTTTATTTTATTTTATTTCATTTCTTTTGATGTAAACACTTCATTTTGTGAGTACTTTAAATTTGGTTCTAAGTTTCCTATGGGCGCAAGCGCCTATAATTAACTAATCCTCTCAATAGTGAGAGAGAACTTTTGATTAAGGTTAGTCATTAGATCATTAATTGTTTAATGTATAATAGCAGTAAATGAGTATGGAAGTTTTATGAAATTCATCATTGCTAACTAAAAACCTATGTTGGGAAAATGGCGGCGCACCATATCAAGGTCCCATGGTTCCATTATCTAAGACAGTCATAGCCCCTCGTCTACTTAATCAGAGGAGGTAGTCAACCCAACTGATCGAAGGATCCTTATCTGTAACTATGGGTTGCTTCGTCCAAAAAAACTTTGTAAACATAGGTTGATGTCAAAGGAGATAACTTTAAATTCACCTTAGACAACAGACTTTTGGGGCTTATCCAGTGCACCATTGATTCACAACTCAAGAGACAAAGTTAATTGAAAACATACGAACTACAGTCATGACCATAATATAATGAAAAAATTAAGAGTTTAGAGCACCCAATAAAAGGGTAATAGTCGTAACCGCACTTTCTGTGGTGTCAATTGGTGGTAAAATCACGTGGACAGAACATACGATTCATATCCTTACTAGCATGAGTTTATTGAGTGTGAACATAAAAATATACTTAACGACATCGTTCATTTATGGTAACATTTTTAAAATTATCACCCTCGACAAAAATTTGCAGAAGGTGGATGAGTTTTGCATTAAGTTTTTAATGGTGAAGTTCATATAAGTAGTTTCCACAATTTAAAATTATTTAAATTAATTCAAAATTTATATGAATTCAACTTTTAGATAATTTGACATTTGTTTTAGAAATTTTGATGATGAAAACCCCTCCGATTAAAATCTACGATTAATATGACCATCATCAAGATAAACCTTATCAACTTCGATTGTTTTATCGTAGAGGATCGGGTCTTATGGCATGTTTTGATTTTAGATTCATTTAGAGATTTATCACTTAGTAGATCATATCGACTCTATTTCAAGCATAAAAGATTAAGTTTGTGATTTAAGATTATTATTGTATATTTGATTTTAAGATAGACTTTGTAATTTTGAATATAGACTTTTTTTTTTAATTAAGGCTCTTGATAGCCATGTGCAAGTATAAAATAAAATGAGTCATCTTTCTAGAACAATAATATTTAACATTCAATCAATC
Source organism: Cymbidium sinense (assembly GCA_021442155.1). Classification (NCBI taxonomy): domain Eukaryota; kingdom Viridiplantae; phylum Streptophyta; class Magnoliopsida; order Asparagales; family Orchidaceae; genus Cymbidium; species Cymbidium sinense. Next base: position 34,365,519 of record CM038226.1, on the reverse strand, counting down.
ATGTCAACTCTTATCCTCAAGAGGAAAGAGATCAAATTGGCTAAATGAGACTTGCAGCTCTGCCATATAAATAAAGCAATCCACCCAAGAATGTGTATAATTGATAATTTTGGATTTAGGTTTTGAAAGTCTAAATAATTATTAATCATTTGAAAACGCATGTTTAATTCTTGATGTGAGAGTAGGCTTAAATCAATCTTGATTTTAGCCTACACAACATTCTCGAATTTTATGATTGAGCGTTTTAACCTACTAGTCAGAGCACATGCAGACAAATTCAACTATATCTCACAATTCTTATGCACATATATTAAATGATTGCATAAGTTTTCATGCAACCAAATAATATATTTACACATTTTTGAAGCAAAAATACTTTAACTATATATTCAACCAGCGCAACATCTTCAGGCACTGAATTTAAGCATTTAGCATATATGTCAGGGACCATATAAATTTTTAAGAAGACTCATATAAATTTTAGAGTGCTCAAATTTAATGAAAATTATTTCATGTTTTGTACAAAAGTTTTATCTCTTTCAAGTATTTGCATGAATCTCGAAGCATCTAAACCAGACAAAATGTTGCTTTGAGATGCATGCTCAAGATTTATTCAATGCCTTTTACTAGTCCGAGCACATGCAGACAAATTCAACTATATCTCACAATTCTTATGCACATATATTAAATGATTGCATGTTTTCATGCAACCATATAATATATTTACACATTTTTGAAGCAAAAATACTTTAATTATATATTCAACCAGCGCAACATTTTCAGGCACTGAATTTAAGCATTTAGCATATATGTCAGGGACCATATAAATTTTTAAGAAGACTCATATAAATTTTAGAGTGCTCAAATTTAATGAAAATTATTTCATGTTTTGTACAAAAGTTTTATCTCTTTTAAGTATTTGCATGAATCTCGAAGCATCTAAACCAGACAAAATGTTGCTTTGAGATGCATGCTCAAGATTTATTCAATGCCTTTTACTAATGCTTTTTGTCTACTCTTTAGATTCACATTACAGATCTGGTAGTGTAGAGTGTTCTAGGTTTATGTTGTAATTCAAAATAGCATATCATTGTTTACACTTCTCTCTCTAATATGTGAACTTGAAAGCTTTAATAAAATATCATATCCACTTGTTGATGACATGTTAACTTCATCATGAGATTTGTTTAAATCCTTTTGGGTTGCTTCCACTTTGTTTGATGCAATGCAAAGAAACTATCTAACTGTTCATTAAAAAGCCTTGCTCATGCCCAATAGTAAGTTATTTTATCATATTCCTACTCTTAGTGAGCTATCAAATCAAAAATAATGTCATTTGAAATCTGATTTATTATTTATCAGTTGAAAACAAACACTTTATAGCTCAACGTATTTGGCTTAAATTACTTTGATTGCTTAAATCTATGATATAGCACAATCTTAACATTCACTAAAAAACAATATGAATGTTCCCATTGATAAGCTGTTAAGCTTACTACATATCCTCCATAAGCCTCATTTGAAGTGCATCATATTCGAAGCTGATTATTAACCTTATTGCAAGTCTCCTATGATTCAATTATGTGTTTAATGAGGTTTACTTTCAGATCAGTGAGACATTGCGAGATTATATTCATGTTCATCACTGAGCATATCCAATCCATTTCAGTTTCACTCAAGTTCAAATTTCGTGATTTTTCTATCTCAAAATTTAGACTCATGTTCAATTTGATATCAATTTAATATTGAATTTAGGCTTCAAAATTTTCATTAAATTTGATTTATTTTGAGTCCCCTATCACTACATTTTGGTAAACATCCTTGCATTATCCCCACACAGGAGGCTACTTTGAGCATGTTGAGGTTCAAAATTTTCATTAAATTGAACCTGTCCACATCGGGGCACTCCTAACCTTACTCCCAGACCAGAATGAACAAGGAAAATGAGATTTTTGTGGACAAAAGAAACCTAGTGGAATTTTCTATTTGAGATAAACTACAGGAATAGGTGTAGTGTGACATCATGCCTATGGATTCTTACCATATCTTTCTAGGCAGATCTTAACGATATGATAGAAAGATAGTTCATGATGGATTCAAAAACACTTATACTTTCAAGAAAGATGAAAGTGCATTGTACTCCTACCATGAAAAAGACTGAGGTGTTAGTGATTAATCAAAGCCAAAGTTGGTGTCTCGAGTCATCTTCCTACAAATCATGAGAGAGGCACATGTAATATTAGCACTTGTACTATTAGATGGGACTAAATGAGTAGAGCTCATGCAAATGGTAATAAAACCATTGTTGATGAAATTCTTGGATGTGATTACTAACAATTTACCGACTAGATTACCACCTCTAGGGAGCATACGACATGTTATAGATCTTGTTTCAAGATTGGTCCTTCCCAACCAACCTACTTGCAAGATGCAACCAACAGAGCACGAAAAACTACAAATGCAGGTTGAAAATCTAATGGTTAGATGACTAGTGCACAAGAGCACTATCCTATATGCTATTTATGCCCTGATTATGCCCAAGAAGGATGGCTCGTGTGGTATGTGCATTGACAGCAAAGCTGCGAACAAGATCACTATCAAGTACAGATTTCCATCCCTCGACTAGATAACCTTTTGGATCAGCTACATGAGACAACCTTCTCCAAGATAGATCTTCGTTAAGTACATGTTTTGATTAAGAGTCTTCTACGAGAAAGTGAGAAGTATAAAGGTGCCATACAAGTGTCTATCCTATAAGTCAACTTACATGTAGCACAGTATGATGACTCTCTTCTAATTTGTAGAAAAGGATCCCTACATTTATGTGAATATTTCTTAATAAAACATAGATTTTCAATTTTTTAATATTGTTGGCTAAGAGAGTAATCAATGCCTTGACATAAATGTATGGAGGTTACTACCAAAATGCTCTTGAAGATTTGATAGTTAATTACACTCATCAAAGAAATACATGTTATCTTTAATTATTGAGAGGCAACTAAACTAGGTTTCTATCTGCCTTAGAACTTGAGACTATTTCTTAGAGGGGAAGAAAACTAGTTCTAGCTTCTCATTATAGGAAATATCATTGTTGATAATAGGATGCACTCAATACGTGCTTTAAAGATGAGTTCATTCAAATTGGGTTGTCTTGCCTTGCATTTGTCCATATAAGCATTAATCTTTTATTGTGCCTCGGCAAATCATCATCTTAACATCTAGGGAAGATTAATACCATGTTGCTCCTAAGTGACAATGTGTAGCATGGTCATGGATTTCAACCTAATGACCTAAAACTACTCCATGTTATCGTCAATCTAGTGCTTTGTCTCTATTTCAAGTGCACTACATGTAGTGATAGGGAATTGAGGCAACAATAGCATATCAGGAGGAGCAACCTTCCCATGGAGGTGTGTGGTTTCAAATATTAAACATACATGTATTTACAAAATGCATAGTGAATGAAGTAACTGTAGTGTTCTCTGATTGCCATTAATATAAATGTAAGAAAATTGTTTTCTCTATTTGGCTTGCTGCGAAATGAAGAGTATGATACTTAACTAAAAATACAATGATAAGATTACCTCATCTTTGGCGGATGATATCAAGCACCATGCAATACATTTTTTTTACATGCTAACGGAAACCAATCAAAAGACTTGGTCACCTCACAAAACAAAATTAACCTAACTACATTCAAAAACACTGTAAAGGCCTAAAGCTTTTCACTTTTAAAAAAAAAAGGCCCAAAGCTTTTGACGGCCCAAACATGTGACAAAAAAATCAAAGATGAAACCACTGATAACCTTAGTTGACTAGTTAAATGATTTGCTTTTACTTATCAATAAATTTGTGATTCATCAATTCATTAGTTATAAATAAAATTTCTTCAATTCATTAATAAAATAATGTAAACATCAATATGACCTAACCTAGAGTTATACCTAATCGTGAGAAAGTTACAAAAAGACTGGCAAGGAAAGTGAGGGTAAGCTTAAGCCATAGTCTCCTAACGCGAAGCCTGTGAAACTAAGAGATGAAGTCCAACAATACCATAACCAGGTAATAATCATAAAACAGATAAAAAGAGTAACGAAGTGGTGAAGTTCAATAGCAACATTATTAGAAAGCTACAGGAGTTAGAGGCGAACGATCTTTCTGGCATGAGTCCAATTGCCAACAATGCATTTGTTAGCATTCTTATGGCAGCAAGAAGCGACCTTGTATTGGTTTTCAAATACACAAGCAAGGGTCAAACTCAGGTAATTAGATTTCAAACTCAGTTTTCAAGTATTCAATTTACTAAAAAATTTTAATTTGAATATATTTTACTTGATATAAAATTCTTTAGAAATTAGAATTCCTACAATCCCTCTACTTTATCCCTAAGAGGACTTTGAAAGAGGTCAAAGTTGGATCACATGAAACATCAAATTTCTTGTAGAGCCTCTCAAAGTAGAGGGGTGGTAACACCTTGTCATTATTAAAAAATTTGACATCAAAGGGCAGCCAAATAAATGTTTTGTTACTAGCTTAATAGAAAAGTTAATAGTTATATCATGATCAGATTCATCTAAATTAGATTTCTATTGATAGTGACATAGAAACATATGTATTATTCAGTGGTCTCCAAGATGATGAACCCAACCTAAAAGATGCTCAAAAGGTATAAATAGACCTTTCACGCTCTTGCTCTGCACTCTTATAAATCCCTTGTGACCACGTGATGGATGCCTTTGGACATCTTAGGGAATCGTATATGCTAAGAAATTTCAGTATTTTTTAAAATGGGCAAAAGATACTCCACATCCACTTTGAAAGCTTGGCTAGGCTTGTCAAGTGCCGCAGAGATTGCAATCTTTTGTGGAATTTATGGAAAAGAACTTGAATCAACACTCAAAGCTGGGAAGAAAGGATGGAAAGAACAAATTCCAAAGATAAGTTCTTGTTAAAAAAAACAAAGCTACAGAAAATGCACGTCAGAAATGGAAATGAACACTGATGTAAATTTTATGGAAAAAAAAAACTCGAGTCACCTCGCAAAATAAAGCATGTAACCAAGATGATTTGTCTACACATATTCACATTACCAGTAAAATAGTAACTTTTGTTTTAATGGCAATCTTGGACTAACAAATAAACGTATGCCCATAAAATGAACAAAAAAAGCAACTAAAAGATGTGATTGCTGCTGCTTCAAGTACAAAATCTCAATTGGAAACACACAAAAGAACAACAAAAAAAATTATTCTTGTATCCAATGGACAAAGATTGTATAGAAATATAAAACTACACCACTGCAGCTGAACTGTTTTAAGATGCTTTTGCAATGGATAGACTAAGACGGACAAGATATCCAAGTAAATTCAGACTATTAAATTTAGTTCTGCCTGCTGGAGAGAGAACACAAAAACAATCAGTGAACAAAATAAAATGTAAGATATCGGTGTCATTGTTTACTTACTTGGCAGAAATTTTCTAACAGACCAACTCCAAGGGCTTCCTGACATTCTTTAGGACCGTCATGTCAATATGACTCAAATGAATAGAAACCAGAAAACTGCCATATATTGATGATCAAATGATCCTCATTCATAAAACTACAATAAAAGTTGTGCGAATGGTTAAGATGTGGAAGCCTTCCACACAGTTCAATTGATCAGATATTTCATGTATGTGAGGTCATTTGGTTTCTTGAAATTAGAAATCATAGTTCCACAATTTGGTTGGATGTATTTAGACACTAATATTAATTTCAAACTCATAAACCTTATCAAAATTCTCTCAAAAGGAAAATGAAATCATTATCTTATAGAACACATTCTCTATTTACAAACAACCAAATGATCCCTAAAAGTAAATAGTTAATCCCCTTTATTTATCTGATCACACATCAAAAGATCTAGGCTGGAAAATGTCCACATGACAATACCAATCTTGGCATCTCTAACCTGTTTCGTAAGCCATTGCTTCACCATCATGATAAAACAGATTCATTAGAAAAAGCTTAAATCTCAAAATTAATGGAGCATACGGGTGTTCACAGGACACTTTGCATAGTGAACAAGTTGCAATGGAATCAACAAACCCAGCATGACCACATGTACGGCAAACTTTGTCCTGCAAAGTTTAAGTTGCAACAACAAATAGAATAAGATTTCACTCAGGTTCAGAGAAAATGTCATTTGTAATCAGTAAAACAAAATAATAAAAGAAATGATCCGATGGAATTGATGTATTGCTGGAGTTGGTTTTAGCATAAAGAGATTTAGGCCTCTTTTAATTTAACTTTTTTACTGCATTACATTTTTTAAAACTCTATTAATATATTTTAAAATTGAGTTAAGAACTAAATTAGTCCTTCAATTTTTTATGAAAGACAAAAAATCCCAGATTAAATAAAATGACCAATTTAGTCTCTTAACTATTTAAAAAGTGACCAATTTGGCCCCATCCAAACTAACGATTTGAGGTGTTAAAAGTAATTTAAAATTTTAATTTTTTTAAGACTTATGAAGCATCTCAATTTTTTTTATTAATTTTTCTTTCTTGTGTGCTACAGATATAATCATATTCAAGGGAATTGGATTAATATTATGCAGATTTTAAGCAAATAAATTTTATGTATTTTTTATTACACTAAATGTCATTATAATATTAACTTATTTTGTAATTTCAATATTGTCCTACCTTCTCCATTACATGTCTACTCATTTCCATCCAAATCCAAATGATAGGATCAAAATGATCCATTTTTAAATAATCAAGGGATTGATTTGATTCTTTTATTTAGTCTGAGACTATTTTGGTCTTTGATAAATTATTAGGGGACCAATTTGATCCTTAACTCTTTTAAAATTCGTTAGATTTTTTTATTTAAAATCACTTTTTATAAAACTCGATTTCTCTCATTTTAAACCAGAGTTTTTGTACGACGTTTTAACATGACTTTTTAAAAATCTACTTTAAAACAAGTTTTTGAAAAGGAGAAGCCCATTCAAACGAGCTCTTAGCACATCATTGATAAGAAGTGGAAGCTTCAACTTCATTGTCACTTGCATGCACAAGGCATTACCTTAATCCACAATTTCAATATATTGAAAACAAGTTTATATCATTGTAAGAATAGATTAATATGTGATTCAATTGAGAGAGTGATGATTGATATCCAATTATAACATTTTAAAATAAAGAAAGATTCAGTGGACAACAATAAACCCAAGATATAATTACAAAATGTTCTTCGAGTAATTGTTTATGTCTAATATTTATTGGTTAAGATGAGAAAAGAATCTCTTAATTTTAATTGCAATTTTTTTCAAATCTAGTTGGATGGTAGATTCAACTTAGTGATAACATTCCAAAGTACAACATTTTATGAAAGTATTAGGACTTACATGTTCCTCATCTATTTGTGAGTTAAATTAGAGCACATATAATCATTTGAGTACATTAAGAATTAATCCATTGGTTTAGACCATGTAGTACAAAAGACTAAAGAAAAAATTGAAGATTTTTTAAAGGAAGAGAAAGATCCCCTTGCTTTGCAATAACGTGCTAACAAATAGTAAACAATATAAATAATGACACTAAAAAAACACCATGCATGCATGTGTGATTGAAGGGTACTAATCAACCATCATTATTTTAAATTTTAATTAATATTCTTATTGATTACTATTTAGTAAGGAAGCAAAAGATGATCGAGAATGAAGATGAAGAAAAAAAAATGAGAGAATGTGGACGCAACTAAAGATGAGGTAGGTAAGAAAGCAATTCATTATGTTAATAACTATAATAAAGGTCCATTAAATGATGAAGTGATGAAAATTTTTCGACTTAGAAATTCGAATATAGGTTGATTATTATGCAACATTATAAGTTATGTTATCATTTCTTTCGAGGGAAATAGAAGTGGGGAAGACTAAAGATAGACTTTTTTTGTTAAACTTATTTTGAATTATCAAATTATTGTGTCATAATTTAAATATCTTCTATTTCTATTCTATTTGCATAAACATTAACCCTCCTTCATAATTTGCTTTAAGATGTTACCATGATACTTATTACTCCATGTAATTTATTATTTTTTATCATGTTAGAATGTTAATATGCTAACAGATTAGGGTGTTAATATGTTACTGCTTACTTTGCAATATGCAGTTCGTACAATGCTTCTTACTTTACGCAATTTTTTATTTATTTTTTAGGCTTGTGCCTCAAAATGCCTCGAAACATACACCTACCCTGACATACAAAAAAAAAATCCTAAATGACCAAATAAACATTGATAAATACAAAACTTATGGATCAAAGAATAGATGCATACAATTGGCCTTCACACAAACAACAAAAATACAAATTGTATCCAATCTAACAGAACATGTTCTCACTTCCAAGCCAATAAAAAAGAATGAGAGGGGAAAAAGGAAAGAAGAGCAATTCATCAAAAGAAAAGCAAGGCTCTTGCTTATGCAAAGGCATAACATCTCCCAAAGCTTTTCAATCCCTGTAATCAAGAAATTGAATACCAAAAGAAGAATTTTATTAGTAATTAATTTTCTAAATGCCTCTAACACTTATTAGTAATTACAGAAATATTTAAAGATAATAGTCTCAACTAACTTAAACTATAGCTAAATCTCAAAATTATTGAGAACTGCCTACTATTACAATGTCGTAATAATTGGGAGCAGCACATAAGCTAATAAAGCCATAAAAAAACCATAATCAACAAAGGACGCCCTAGAAATAAAAGGCAATGAAAACAGTCACATAATAAATTAACGAATCTTGAAATAAGATAAGCAGATAAATAGTAGAAGATACCATAACGCAGTGGCAGCACAGGAGATATGGAAAAAATATAAGGACAAAAGTATCGAATGAATATCAAGGCACCATGGAAAAGCTGCAATCTCAAAAGAAGGAGAAATTCTTCGCATCCTATGCCATTATACAGCCTTACTCAACAATGGAAAGCAAACGGATCACACATACAGCACCTGCAACATAAAATTTTTTTTTTTATATCTAAGCTGGTTCTATCCAATACCTTAACCCAAAGGCACAATACTCATCACTTGCAGCAAATCAACTGAAGACTATAGGTATTGCTCTCCATTGATATCAAGTTTAGCTAATACAAGATAATACAACCCATATTCCTTATAATCTAAAAAAAGATTATAATGAAAGCAAGGTACCATGACATTCAAACCATCAAGTAATAGCTAGGATGGCAACAGACTTATTCATCAGAAAATTATTAGATTCACATCCACGTAAAAGTGCTGATATCCTTGCCAAATAAAAGAAAAAAAATGATATCATAAAACAAACCTAAGTACAAGAAAATCTAATTATCATCTAAGAGAAGATTAATTAAAAGAACTCACCATAAATATGTGGTGTCGGTTCCTTACTTCCTTCCCTTCTTACCTTTCAATAGTTATGTTTCAGTAAAATAATTAGAAAGTACATATTTGGTACCTATCCATCAAACAATATTATCCTAATGGGAGTGGAAAAAAAACATTCATACCCTGAGCTAACTATACTTTCTTTGCATTCTTGCCTTAAACAGTACACAGAATTGAATCTAACCATAATCACAATCAATGAACACTTAACCATTATAACAAATTAATCAAATACTGACTTCCGCAAACTCACTTGTATGTTAAACCCTAGTTAACAGAAAAAAAATTCCGTACAAACACAAACAAGCACTGAAAAGAAAACAACAAATAAAATACATACGATTTCAACACCTAGCACTTCACTCAGATAGGCACCTCATTAATAGAGACAATCAGAACTTTTATTCATTTAAAAAACATAATAAAAGAAAGAAAGATAAACAAGATAGTGCAATGCACGCATTCTCACCTCTGAAGCTTCCCCTCTGTTCTCCATTCCGCGGTGGAAATTGAGTGAAAGAAAGGCAGTGAGGGTTAGGGTTTTAAAAGCTTAGCAACCGACTTAGCGCCACAGTCACTTTAAGCAGAATACAAATGGAAAACACCTTCGTCACCGAAGCAGCAGTTTCAGTAAAATTAAAATGATGCGAAAATATAAATTGATAATCATGCGCCACGCGTCAAAATGGACGGTTCTGATCTATCTCGTTTGTAGCTGTCAAAGCGAAGTATTGGCGGACCTAAATAAAAAAAAAAAACTCATTGTTTAAGAAAGAAATATTGAGCATAAGCGCATATTTGACTCGTTCATTTTAAATGGGTTAATAGATTTTAAATTCGATATATAAGCGGTAGAACGTGTTTATTGATTATATTATTTTTCGATTTTTCGAAATAAAAATTATATTATATTATTATTATTATTATTTATTATTATTATTATTATTATTATATTACTATTATTTTATTATTTTATTATTATTATTATTATTATTATTACTATTATTTATTACTATTATTATTATTATTATTATCATTATTATATATACAAACATCTTTATATATTACAAATCAGTATTCTTGGTGGTTAAAATTTTGTTATGTAAAAATTTCAATCCGCTCTGGTGTCATGAAAAGCTTTGTTCGAGCATATGTTACTCGTTGCAGACGTTTCAGCTCGATATAAACAAGCGAACGTGAACAAAACAAATTTCAAAATGGTAGAACAGAGTTTATTTGCTTTCGTTTACACCTAGTTTCAACTCAAAACACATATAATTATGTTTAAATTCTGTTGTCTAAGATCTCGGGGTTCTTACAACAAAAACAAAAACAATAAATCTTTATCCCACTAAGTCGGGTCGGCTATATAAATCTTTCGTCTCCATTTTATCTTATTATTGATATGACACTTAAAATATTAGCAGTCGAAGCACGAATCCTGATGTTAAAAGCAAGCTAATCCGAAGTTGAAACTGGTCGAGATCAAGCTCTCAAAATATCCTTGGAAACTTTGGGATATCAATTAAATCCCTAAATAGCTCTCAAATATAAAGTGTTTATAGTCAAATCCGTGACCGGTTCCAACAAGCCAAAGATCTTACAATTCAAACTTCAATTGAGCATTCAAATGCACAAAATACATCATATGATCAAGGGGATCATTTTGAGCCGTCCGATGAAGTGGAGTGGTAAGGGTTTTGCATGTATTCTGAGGCACTCCTCCGTCTATAAAAGCCCCTTCATTCCTCATATGAGGAGGCCAAGTGAAGGAAGGAGGGCAAGCAAGAGAGAGGAGAGCTCTAAAGATCCTCCAGAAACCGATGTCGCCACCGGCAGTCGTCGAACCAGAAGAGGCATGCCGCCGTGATCTCCTCGTCGTCGATTATTACGGACATCGTCGTCAACTTTTCCACTTGTCATTGACATTGTATTGTCCTCGTCGACATCATCGTCGTCAACATTCGTCAAATCATTGACTTTGTCGTCTCAATTTTCTTCTATCTACTTCTCATATCATATCGTAATCCCTGTCGGGAAGATCTTGTACTCAGCATACAGTGGAAGCTTTTATTGGGCTGAGTGATTTCTCTCTTTTGAGGTTTTCCGTAAAATTCGCAATTTTATTTATTCTCTTTAAATACTTTGTGTCTTTGGACTCCCCAAAGAAGCTAAGGTGTAAACTTTACTCTCTATTTGGTTTTCTAGCGCAACCGTTTGGCGTCTGTGGAAAACTAAACCCTTCAATCTTCCCACTATGGTTATGGCATACATGACACAACAGCTTGCTCTCGACTCTAATCACTCTAATCCAGAACCGGGCGCCTCACTTCCCCATGATGACCCCTCGGTGAAGGTGTGGCGCTCTTTAGATGATGCGCATGCGAATGGAAGAATCTCAAAATGAGATGATCCAACTTTGCGAGGAACACAACTACTGAAAACACATCTCTCTAAGATCGAGTGGTAGGAGAGGTCAAAATGCTAATCTCCTTGACGCTAAAGTTCCTCCGTAGAGATGGATCTTGAACTTCTTGCAAGTTCTCATCACGCGCACTCGATCATTTGCTAATCCACCAATCATTCGGTAGCTTGACATTCTCGTTGACCCATATTCATGTTATAAATCGACGCTTAAAACAAGATGAATTTCACCTCCAAGATAGAAATCATCTTCCCTCATGAGGAATCTCACCACCTTTAGGCTATTCTCCAACATCTATTCCCATTGGTTTCAAGCTTAGAACATTGATTCATACGATGGGGCGCCGACCACATGAACATATTATTCTGGGTATCATACATATTTAACGAGCTCACGATACCTGTCAAGTCTTTCCGGTTACCCTCGAGGACAAGCTCGCGCAGTTCTACTCCAAGGGAATCCATCCATACCTTTGGAACTTCGCCAAGATTTTTGTGAGTTCATTGCAAACCGGAGGATCATTAAAGATTCCTCCCATCTCTCCATTAGTCAAGCGAGGCGAATCACTTAAGGAATACTTCCAGGTTCTCCTTAGAAGTCAAATACGAGTACACTATTAAGAGGAGTTTTCCTGAGGACTCCGTCAGCCTTTTACTGTTCTGTCAGACAGTCGTATGCCAACTTGGTTCATCGTGTGGAAGCACAAATCTCTGATGAGGTTATTACGCCCATGAAATAATTTGAGCGTCTACGAAAAGCGTAAAAGCACCCAGAATCTTGGTGACAATCCTATCAAAGAAGTAACAAAGTAGCCGTGATCTCCCTCCGACCCTATATATCAGCGTGAACCACCCAAAATGAATACACGCCTGAACACATCTCTTGTTAACCCTTGTAATGGCTATTCGAGATGAAGAAAATATCAAGTGGCGCATCCACGAAACCAAATTCAAATCAAGAGCAATATTGCTTCCATCGTTGTGGACATACTTCTTGAGGCATGCAAACAACTCAAAGAATTGAAAGGCTCATTCGTGGATATCTACTCGATTTGTGAAGAATCACTAGACAAACACTCCAAGGGGCAACCAGGACAATCATCACAGAAACAACAAAATAATCATCAAACTGTTGGAGAAATTGAAACAATTACAGGAGGACCAATACTATATAATCAAGTTCTCATTACCATATCTGAAGAGCCGGAGTTAAAAAAGTCTCGTACCGATCACTCCATCACTTTTAATGACTCAGACTTAGAAGGAGTACATGTTCCTCATGATCCACTTGTCATCAATATATCGGTGACCCATCTATAATGTTAAGAGAATTACGATTGACAATGGTAGTTCTATTAATGTCTTGTTTTACTACATTTCTTAGCATGGGTTTGGTGGGAAAAGCTCAACCCATTACGGATCATTATACTGGTTGATAATGCTTGTAGAGAACAATCACTCTTCCGTTGTGGTGAATTTCCTCGACAAGTGACTCATTTAATCCAATTCATGGTGGGTCAGTCGACGCCTGCGCCATCTTTGGAAGGTCCCTCCAATCAATTTTGATCATCGATATCTTACCTTAAGATGAAATTTTCAGCCGTGTTGGGATGGTACTGGAAATCAGATAAGCGATCATATTACCTCAGGCAGCAACCAGCCCCTCAAAGACTCGAAGATTTTAATTTTGAGATGAAAAGTATAAGCACTTTGTAGAAGACTTGCTCTCTGTTGTATTATCAGATGACCAACCACCACGAACAGTGCAAGTGAGATCCATGCTCTCACAAGAACAAAGGGAAAAATATAGACTTCTCTGAAGACATCTAAGTAAAAGGATATCTTTGGGGGTTGACCCATAATCATGCACTCCTCAAGATTGATCCGATATTCAAACCGATCATCCAGAAGAAGCGAAGTTTTGATCACCTCGAGGCTATTGAACAAGAAGTTAACAAGCTTCTAGAAGCGGGATTCATACGAGAGGTACATTACTCTACATGGCTAGCGAATGTTGTCATGGTTAAGAAAACAAACGGAACATGGAGAATGTGTATTGATTACAAATGACAAAGCTTGCAGAAAGATAGTTTTCCCCTTTCGAATCGTCGGTGTTGATGCCTTCGACATCAAATGCTTAGTTTTTGGATGCTTACGTTTACAACCAAATGAACTAGCGGATGAAGAAGCTACACATTTCAAACATATAAAGGTTTATCTGTTACCAAGTTATGCCATTTGGATTAAAATGTGATACATCAACGCCTTATGAATAAGGTCTTTAAGACCTACTAGGTCGCCTGATGGAGGTATATGTGGATGACATGTTAGTAAAAGTTTGGAAGAATCACAACATATGTCGACTTAGAAATATGCTTTAACCTTCTTGACGTTATAACATCAACGACAAATGTGCTTTTGGGGTTACGTCGGGAAAATTCCTTGGATTTATGGTAACCCACTGTGGGATAGAGGCCAACCAGAAAATCAATGCTCTCAAAATATGACTCCCAGAAGAATATTAAGGAAGTTCAACATTTGAATGGATGAATTCTTTGCGTTATCGCTTTTAGCCGTTCGGGATAGATACTTATCATTCTTTAAAATATTAAAGAGAGCTAAAATAATAATTTTCAATGGGTGATGAATGTCGTGAACAAAGGGAGTATTTAGCATCTCCACCCTACTATCGCTATTCAAGGAGAGATGTTATACTTATATCTCGAAATTTTTTCCAGCGATAAGCTCGGTTTAGTCTTGAGAAGATAGTGGGATACAGACCAATTTATTATGTCGGTAAAATTCTATCGATATAGAAAGTCGTTATCCACTTAGATAAAAGGCTTTAGTTTCTCTGTAGCTTCATATCAAGCCCACCTGCTACACTCATTTACCATTAAGGGCCATCCTGAAACCGAAGCATCGGGAGGTTAATCAGTGGCGTAGAATTGGGAGTTTGATATAAATTTTCTACCTAGCCGCTATAAAGTCTCAAGTACTTGCAGACTTTATAGTGGAATACTCAGGATGAGCTATCTGTTTGTCTTTCGTCTAATGGACCCTCTATGTTGATGAAGCTTAGGGATCGCGTGATCTCTTACTTATTTCCCCTCAGCAGAATACTTTAGAGTATGAACTTCATCTAAAATTTTACCTAATAATATAATATGAGGCTCTCATAGTAGGATTGAGACTCGCCATTGAGACTGAGCTTAGCGATACACCGACTCTCAACTTGCCTCCCAAGTTGAGGAAACTTTAATGCTCATAATCTCAGGCAATACCTCAACTTGGTAAAGTCTCTTCTTGCCCATTTCAAGACATATCAAATTATTCACATACCGAGAGGAATACTGGACACTCTCGCTAAGCTTGCTTCATCTATCTTGGAGATCTGTTTAAGAGAAGGCATGTTGAAGAAATATATTTTTCGAGTATCCAAGGGTCATGGGTGATTCAAGCAATTGATGAGATAAATGAACATTCGTGGATGGACCTCATCCTGTCTTTTCTACAAGAAGGAACTCTCCACGAGACCCAAGTAATTAGTCTCAGAGACAAGCTTCAAACTTTCTTGTTATCGAGGTGAACTATACAAGCGAGCTTTCTGTCAAATGTCTCACCTTGAGGCCGATTATGCATTAAGAGAGGTTCACTCGGGGATATGTGGAGAACACCAGGAGGAAGGGGCCCTTAAAATTATAAGACAAGGGTTATATTAACGATGAAACAAGATGCATTGGAGTTCACAAAAAGTGTGCAAGTTGTCAATTTTGCACTCTAACCTCCCTCACATGCATCTGAGCTCTCATCCATTCAAAGCAGTGGCCTTTTGCTTTCGTGAGGATTGATATCATGGGACCTTTTACGATAGCATCGGGACGAAAGTTCATCATTTTAGCGTGCTACTAAATGGGTGGAAGCGAACCACTCGCTAAAATTACGGTAAATGTTAAACAATTTGTTTGAAAAATATAGTATGTCGATTGGTCTTCACCAAGATCATCATCGACAATGGGACCCAATTCAGGAAAAGTTTTACATCCTTTTGCAAAGATCTTCACATTCACATTTTACATACTGTAGCACAGGCGGTGAAGCTACCAACAGGACTATACTCAAAGGACTAAAAACATGTCTCAAGAAGGCTGGGGGGCAATGGGCTGATGAGCTTTCTAATGTTCTTTGGGCTTACCTCAGCACCTGGTGAGACACCATATAACTTGTGTTTGATGCAGCTATTATACCAGTAGAATGTCGGGTTCCAAGTCCAAGAGTTCAATTATTCGATCATGGCGTAATAAAGAAAAACTCCGACACACTGGATCTCGAACTTCGTGACATGGCTGCCCTTGCTTCTATCAAAGGGTAGCTCATCACTTCAATAGAAGAGTAAAACCTCATCCCATATCTGTGGTGACTTGGGTCTGAAGTAGAAGGCTGCAAAGGCCCTCAACGTAATAAACTCTCACCTCTTTGGGATGGCCCGTATGTGGTTATAGCTGTGGTGAAGCTAGGAACTTTTAAACTCAAGGATTCAAAGGGAAAAACTTTACCTTGAACTTAGAACACTGAGAATCTCCGAAAATATTATCAGTAATTCCTACTATATAACTGTTGTAACTTTTATTTTATCTCGTTTGTCATTTCCTCTTCATGTAGCCAACACCACTTAATAGGATAAAGACTTGTTGTTATTGTCATTATTTTCTCTTGAAACTCATTTATGTGTTAAAATCATCTTATGATTGTATCATCAAATTTATCAGAGTAATGAATTTCTAGCTTTTTTCTTACAAGCTTATTTCTTCTTCATTTAATCCTCCCACTTGAGAAATATGCAACTCACGTTGTATCTCAATCAGGGCATAATCAATCCCAAGGGGACTTGATCGGACCTCTTCCATACAGGTAAAAAGTCAAGTAACACTTTGGCTAATACCTAGGATAGGTCAAAAGGTCCTTGGTGGATATCCCGCGACCTCTTTCATACAGGTTAACATCATCAAGCAACGCTTTGACAAACAACCTCGGATAGGTCAATAATCCTCAGTGGATTTAATTTGATCTCTTCCATACAGGTTAACGTCATCAAGTAATGCTTTGACAAACAACCTCGGATAGATCAATAATCCTCAGTGGATTCAATTCAACTCCCTCCATACGTTAGTTGCCGAATAATATTCCACCAATATGCGAATATATATATATATATATATATATATATATATATATATATATATATATATATATATATATATATATATATATATATATATATATATATTCAGACGATTAACATGATGATATAAGGATCAAGATTCTGATACACACTAATAACAATGCATAAAAAAAAAGCATCATCAAGTGATGCTACATCATATCAGTTGGTGATATCAACGTCTTCCTCACCACTAAGAGATGCTCCCTTAGACTCACTCTCAACTCCATCATCTTTTGAATCTGACAAAGAGTCTTCGAAAATTTGGCTGGGCGATAGATCCTCAACACTAGCTCCGATCTTGCGATGCACTAAACGGATTCTTTTTAGGAACCCTCGGATGAAGCCCTCCTCTAAACATTGGCGCTCCAAGTCCTTCACTTCAACATCAAGAATATGATTACGAGCTTCCTGAACATGATCCTCAATTATGCCGTGATAAGCCAGAGAGCTCTTAAAGTCTTCCATTGCCTTTAAGGAGATTTCATTTGCTTCCGCTTTTGACATCATATGTTCCTTCTCAAAAAGACGATCCTGTAATGCTTTCTTCTCCAGTTCGAGAGCTCCCTTCTCCGCTGCAAGTGCCTTGAGTCTCTTCTTTCTGACGAGTCTCGGACCTCACAATCAGCTCATCACGAGTGCGCTCCACCACCTGACGCTGGAGAGAAAGAGAAGTTGACATGTTCGCTAGCTCAGTTCTGCTCCCGGTCAGCTGATCCTCCAAAGTCGTCATTTTTTTGGCTTTGATACTCATCTTTCGCTCATACTCGCCTTGCAGATATTTTATCTTCACAAATTCAGTATTTCATTTATCTAAAGTGACACTCAAATGAGGCATCTGCCCTAATATTTGAGTTACCTATAAAGAAAAAAAATCATCACAAATATTACACGGAAGAAAAGAAGAAAGAAGGGGAAGACAATGTACCAATTCATCTGCTCGTTGACGCCCAATGCATATGTGATTTAACACCTCTTCAGGAATGTGCGGCTTTGAAAAATGTACTCCCCCATCATGAGTTGAAATAGCTAAACTCTCAGATGCCAACTGGGGGCGAATATCTTCTTCGCAGATATTTGATGTAGTCATTTCAGCGCATGTCTTCTTTTTCTTTAAGGAAGAAACATTGCCACCACCCTGATTTCGTGACGGGCTTCTTGAAAGAACCCTATGAATATGAAGAGGCCTCTCATCACCTTTACTTGATTTCTTTAATGGAAAAGAATGAGATCTCCCTGCCTGGATAGAAAGGCCAACCTTGAACATTCTATCTTCAACTATATACTTGCTAATGTGACGTAACTCATGTTGCAAGCTTCCTATATCAGAGATATTGAGAGTTGTCAGGATCTCATTCTCTGACATCAGCGATGGATCTGGAAGTTCATTCAATCTTCCCCATCTCTCAGGAAGGCCCCACTCATTTTTCACAAAAAGAATCCATTAAACCAATTTCTAGATTGATCCGTCTGAAAATTCTATCCAATTCTTTATAGTCCGATAAGAAACACGTCCCAGGGTATCACATATAAATCTGCACATTCGACACAAGTATTTGATGTTCAAAGTAACACCACGCTCTCTGAAGTAGACAGCCAAACCAACGATGACCATTAAAGCTCAAAATGAAAACTGCGACAAAGCTACATCACATATTTTGAATATCTCAATCAACTCAGGAGCCAAAGGGAATCGCAGTCCCGCACGAAGAATCATCTCAGAAACAGTAAAGTACCCTGGCGGAGGTGAACGGGCTCGATCAGACTTCTTGGCAATAATGGCCACCAACTCATTAGGGAAGAAAAATTTTCTACGGAACACCATTAAACTATCTGATGTGACAGTGGATGGTATATCATCTGTAGCCGTCACACTATGGGTTTTCTTCTGGCCATCACCCTGTGAAAATACATAATAAATAAAGAAGAATAAACGATAAAAATTTAAAGATTTTGTAAAAGCAACTCACTCACCCCAACGCTTGGACGCCTCCTTTTTTGACTCTCTCGCTCACGGATAGCTTGCGATAAAATTTTTCGCATACGATCTGACAAAAAGGATACACATACATATGAAAAAAAAGAGAGAGGAGAGAGAAAATATTCCCCTCTGATGATGCTCATACATTACCTGTCAAACTTTCTGAGTCGTTTGAACGATAGTTCTTAGCTAACGCTCCATCGCCATCTTGGCGGTTATCAACTGCTGAATCATCTATTAAAGTCGCGAAATCAAATTTCCTAACAAAAAAAGTTGTGCAGTAGGTCTTGATCTCTCCGAGCCGGACGGTCCGAGGGTTGACACCTCTTCGAGGAAAACTGGAATAACAAATGCGTGGGATCTTGATGCTCGAGCGGTCCAAAGGGTTGAAGCCTCTTTCGAGAGAAAATGAACAACGGCGTAAATCGTAGGTCTTGATCGCCCCCAAACCAGTCCGTCAAGGTTGGCGCCTCTTCGAGGGAAAAGCGGAACAACGGCGTAATCTGATGGGTCTTGATCGCCTCAAACCGGATGGTCCGCTAAGGGCGGCTCTTCGAGAAACCGGAACAACCGGCGTAAAATCTGCTTTGATCGACTCCAAGCAACCACACTCAAGAAGAAGAAAATACTGGGGCATAGAAGTGTGCCTTCTCCTTCAGCCTGGGGGTTTTGGGACCCAGGATAAACCGCCAAAACCGGAAACCGCCCAGTCAAAAGCGTCATTCAGGCCATAAACGCCCGCCCTCCATGGCCATAACCGCCGATCCGGTGTAACCGTCGGTCCAGTCGCCGCCATGGTCATGGTATCTCGGTCCATGCATAACCGCATGCATGAAACAGCACTCACCTGTAGCGCCAGCGTGGCCCATGGCGTGCCAGCCGTGCCGCGCTCAGGTTGAAGCGCCACCAGCCGGCCGTGCAGCGTCGCGTGGCCATGAGCCCGCCAGATCCGCGACTCGCCGCCGCGTGGCAGCATAATATGCCGCATATCCGCCCGCGCTGGCCCATGACCATAATAACGATGCTCCAGCCGTAGCCCGTCGCCGCGTATTACGGTATGGCCGACTCCCGCCTGCTTCGCGACCATGACCCGGCCAGCCGTAGCCATGCGTAGCCGACCGCCTCCCGTATCCGTGATCAATGTCCGCTCGCGACCGCATCCGACCGTTCGACGCATTTGTTCGCGACCTGTAGAGGAAGCCGCGTATGAGCGTATGTGACGCCATGACTATCTTGTATATGCGCATACATTGGCCTGCCGCTGACTCCGTTCGCGCAAATGGGTCGTAATCTCGAAATCTCACCGCATACTACGCATTTTGCGACGCATCGACTTAGTAGTCATAATCTTGTGTTCATGAAGATCTCTTTCAAAATATGTAGTTAATGGGTTATAAATTTCATTGAAGAATTTACTATTTTCAAGTATTTGACAAATATTTTGACGATTGAGATAATGTCATCCAAAAATAGAGCGATATGACACTTAATAGTAGTGAAGCATGAATCTTGATGTTAAAAGCAAGTGATTGAAGTTGGCGGTCGAGATCGAGCTCTCAAAATATCCTTAAAACTTTGGGATATCGGTTAAATCCCTAAATAGCTCTCAAATATGAAGTGTTTATAGTTAAATCGGCGTCTCAAGCGGTTCCAAAGCCAAAGATCTTACAATTCGACTTCAATTGAGCATTCAAATGCACGAAATATATCATATGATCAAGGGATCATTTTGGAGTCAGATGAAGTGGAGTGCGGGTTTTTGTATTCTGAAGGCGCTCCTCCAATCTATAAAAAGCCCTCATTTCTCTATGAGGGAGGCCAAATGAAGGAGAAGGAGGCAAGAGAGAGAGAGACAAAGATCCCAAGCACAATTGTCTTTGCGCCGACGTCGTCGCCATACAGGCTGATCGGTAGCCATTCTTGATCCTAGTCGTCGACCATTGTTGTCGGTCATAACATTGTCGTCAACTTCGTCGTCCACTTCGTCGTCAACATTGTGGGTCATTCGTCGATGCATTCCAACTTTATAACATCGTCGTCAACTGTGTCAACATTGTATTATTCTTACCACTTATACCATCTGTTCAATCATGTCGGGAAGATCTTGTACTCAGAAAACGATACATAGTGGAAGCTTTTTTGGGCTAGGCCGTGGTTTTCCTCTTTTGAGATTTTCCACGTAAAATTCTGCGGTTTTATTATTATTCTTTAAATCGCATTATTGTCTTGGACTCCGAAAAGAAGTAAACTTTTACTCTAATGGTTTTCTAGCACACAACAATTATGTATCAAATTCTCATTTAATTCAAGTATACTAAGATCAATTTTTATACATCTTAACTAAGTCTTTTTAAATCTATCTTTACCTTTCTTAACATAAGGCAAATCTAATACATCTAGTCTTCTAATCGGGTTATCGTACGACCGATACTTTATATGACCAAACCATCTAAGAAAACTCTCTCTAATCTTATCTATCACTGAAATTACTTTAATTTTTTTTTTCAAACATACTCATTTCGGATTCTATCTCTAAGAGTTAAAATCGGGTCTCATTTTAAAATAAATCCGATGCAGATTCTGGGCTGCGACAAAGTGGTGTAGCATTGGCGGAATCTGACTTCTTGATCTTGACCTTTTGGGAACATTTTTTAATTATTTTTAATTTAAAATAAAATATATTTAATGATGATATTAATTTTTAAAATATTAAAAAAAATATTTTGATTGTTTAAAAAAAAATTGTACTTTATTTTTAAAAATAAAAAATAAAAACACATAAAAATTCATCAACTAATTTCTTTAAATAATAATAATAATAATAATTAATAAATAAAATTGATCCCATGCAAGCCCTAGCCATTTTTTAATCAATATTTTAAAATTGTAATGCATACCAAAATTTTATTTAGGGACTGTTTGGTTGCCTAAATATTGGATGTAAAATAAAGTAAATACATGAGTTTTTAACTTTTTTTGGTATTTGGTACGATGCAGAGTAAAATTTATAAGTTAATGTAATATATTTCAAAAACATTACTGATATGGCTCTCAAAATATGACTAGTCAAAGCACAAATCTTGATGTCGAAAGCGATATGATTTTGAGTCAAAGCGTCGAATCAAGCGACTTTAAATATCATTTGAAATCTTTGGGACATCAATTAAATCTCAAAAGCGACTCTCAAATATAAAATGTTTATAGTCAAATCGGCGTCTCGTGGCGGATCTAATGAGCCTAAGATCTCATAATTTCGACTTCATTTAAGCATCCAAATTCTCAAAATACATCAAATGATCGAATGGATCATCCTGAGCCGTCCGATCGAGGAGAGTGGTATGGGCCTTGCATGAATTTACAAAATGCCCCTCCTCCCATCTATAAATAGGCATTCATTCCTCACACCAATGGAGGCCAAGTGAAGCGAAGTGAGGTGAAGAAGAAGAGGAGGCTGACAGTGAAGAAGAGGGCTGAAGCAGTAAAGAAGAAGGAGCGAGGAAGAAAATGAAGAGTCAGAACAAGGAAGAAGAGGAAGAGTCAGCGAGGAAGAAGAGGAAAAGCCAGTGAGGAGGAAGAGAGCTCAAGCTTGAAGATCCTTTAAAGAAGATCGCTTAAGATCGCACTCATCAGCATGACCACCGTGGCCGTCGTCATTGTATGCTATATTCCCAAAGCACCTCATCGAATACAAGAACATTGTTACGGTTGTTATCCTCTCATATCTGTAATCCAGTTATCGGGAAGACTTTGTACTCAAACAGATACATAATGAAAGTTTTTTCTTGGCTAGTGATTTTCCCCTCTTTTGAGATTTTCCGTTAAAATTAGGTGTCTCTGTTCTCTTTAATTACATGTGTCTTTGGACTAATCGAGGCTAAAGGCGTAAACTTTCACTCTCTAGTGGTGGTTTTCGAATTCTAATTCATTTTGGTATATTTAAATTCACCGTTAGGTGAATTCAAATACCGGATAAAGTGTTATGGCCATGCAGTCGATCATCAGTATACCACTACACCACACTACCTCCGCGACCGATCATCACCACCCCTCCAGCCCGTAGCCGCCACATGCGAGAATACTTTTATATTACATTTATTTTATCAAACAAAAAAAATAAGCTCATGTATTTATAGAGTTTTCAACTAAAGAACCTTAAAATAATCTATTTACACTGCATTCCTTTTACACTATATTCATTTTTCAGACAACCAAACAATCCCTTAAGAAAAGTCAAAATAATATTGAGGCGAAGATAAAATAATTATAAAATGAGTCATACTTCTTCTATGGTTCATATTTATAATTTATTTTTTACTATAATTTTGATTATTGTGCATCTATATTATAATTTTATGAAATGATGAAGAAAAAATAATTTAGAATAATTATTTCAATTTATCACGTCTAATATATAAAATCATAGAAAGAAAATCATTTCATACTCATTTCTCTCCACATCACTATTATGAACAATCATATGATTCATTAACATCTAAAATCCATACTATGATGTCCAAAATTTTAGAAATATATGATAATAATTTCTCCTAAAAAGTATGCCCATTTTTCATATATTTTAAAAATGATTAGACATATTTTTCTAAAATTATGAACTATAAATGAATCGTTTTGATACATAAGAATATAAATAAATGTTAAGTATAATAATAATTAAAGTTTAATTAATTAATTAAAAAATTATTAATAAAATATTTCTTATTTATTTTTATCCATAAGTATTCTATTCATTTTTAATATACTCGTTAAACATTTGCTTTAGCATGAAAGAAAATAGAGACTGGAGAGAGAATGAGAGAAAAATAAGAGCGTGTATTTGATTGATTTGGATGATTCAAATAATAAATTTTAAAAATTAATTGATTTTACATTCTCACAAATTTGGATCAAATTTAACAAATAAAATACATAACCTAAAAAATTAGATAACAATTTGACTAGATTATTTAATTTGATTTTGAATAAATTTAAAATAATTACATTTAAAAATTATCTTTAAAATTTATATTTATCATGATTTCTTATTATATAATGAACAAATAATAAATAAAATAATACATATACACATACATGTATGTAATTAGCAAACTAATTAACTACTTTCATCTACCAAAAATATTAAATTTTTATGATGTCTACAATTTTTTTATCAAATTAATGAATAAATTTGATTACATTCAAAATTTATATAATAAACAAATCCAAAAATAAATAAATAAATAAATAATTCATTAATTAAAATTAAAATATAAGCTATTAACTTCAAAATAGAATAAAATTATTCAAAATTTTTTTTGATTTTTAGGTTAAAACCAAATAATGTAAACCCTTCAAGAAGAAATGAGAGAAAAGAGAGAGAGAGAGAGAGAGAGAGAGGAAAGCATCCTAACCTTCTTTTTCTCATAACCATAAGGGGAAAAGAAGACTATGGCTTCGTTTGGGTAAACTTTTACTTTTAAAAAATTTGTTTTAAAGTAATTTTTTAAAACTTTAAAGCGTCGTATATAATTTTTTATAAAGAGAAAAAATGGCGTTTGTAAAAGTGAAAATTGAATTTAAAATTTATAAAGCTGTTTTAAAAAATCAATGAGGAAAAAAGCTGAAATAAATGAAGCCTATAATGGAGCTTATCCCACCAAAGCTTTTAAGTCTTTTGTGTTTGATGTATTCAAGAATTCTTTAGTGCACCTAAATGTTTTCAAGGGTATGATCACACTTTTTCAAATTAATTCACACTATCACTATGAATTCAAAATAGAACTTATCTCCAAAGAACAATCTCAATGCTATTATTTAATAGCATTTCAAAAAAAAACTCTTAAGGCCTTATTGGAATTAAAAACATAAAAAAAAGAGAGATTCCAAATAGTCTCATAATTGCCATGATACAACAGAGGAGATGTGGAAATCTTCAAGACTTTCTATGTCCGGAGGAAGCCATTAAAACGGCGACTAACATCATAACAACAATACATAGGTTTTCTT
Source organism: Cymbidium sinense (assembly GCA_021442155.1). Lineage (NCBI taxonomy): Eukaryota > Viridiplantae > Streptophyta > Magnoliopsida > Asparagales > Orchidaceae > Cymbidium > Cymbidium sinense. The sequence goes on along the minus strand of CM038226.1, from coordinate 34,340,468 downwards.
GATGATTTTTACTCTCCAAAGAGAACTATGCCCCAAAAGTCGTGACAAGTGGCAAAGCACGAAAGATGGTTAGTTCAAGAGACAATATTCATCGTCTTAAACAAATCGAGTTAGATAAAGCAAACTAGTTTTAAGAGTCTTCTATGATATATAAACATGCTATGTTATGAGAAAACAATTTCTAGATTGGCTTCTATATGCAATGCAATGCACCAATTTTTATTTGGTAGTAAAATATTTGGCTTGAAGGAAACTACAAATTGATAAATCACAAATCAATAGTGGAAGATTTTAAACCAATAGTAGCTTCAGTGGCAAATAAGATTATTGAGAATCGCCTTAGATGGTTTGATCACATAAAATGTCGGTCGGCTGATGATCAAATTAGGAGAGTAGATGTATTAGATTTGATCTTTGTTAAAAAAAAAAGGTAGAGGAAGATCTTAAAAGACTTGGTTAGAAAGTACGAAAAATGACCTTAATTTATTAGAGCTAAATAGGACACAATAGAGAAGAAGGATTTATGTGGCCAACCTCACATAGTAGGATAGTCTTGTTGTTGTTCTTGATTAATTTACTTTCATTTCATTCACTTTATTTCCAACTTTGAGCAAATTCCACTTCACGAACTTGAATGAATATCCTATTAGTTGGCTATTAAAAGGGATTCTCAAAACAAATTTATTAAACTAGTGCAAAACCAAGTTATAATCTATCTTTATTGCATCTTTCAAAGCAATTACCTGAACAGCATCTGCTGCAGCATAACCAGCAGCTTGCCCACCCATGAATTGAAAGCCATTTCCAAACCCACAAAGAAGACCTGCTAGAAGAGCCCATTGTCTCCCATTCCAATCTTGGACATAAGCTTTAAGAGAGGACCTCGGTAGCCCAAGAATGGGCCAATAAAGAAACCATACATTCAGAGCAATTGCAAGGACAAAAAAGGAGATGGAGAAATAGAAAAATGCTGTATAGACCACAAGATGGGGCACTCCCTTCTTTAAGGTGTGCCATTGGTCATTTGTAGCTAAGTTGAATGCTGGAGAGAAAAGTGAGTAGCAAATACCAGCAAAGAACACAATGGCGAGGCCTAGAAACATGTTTGAACCGACAACCTGATTTAAAAAAAAACAATTTTTTGATCAGTTTGAGCTAAGAAGCTCAAGAAGGAAAGATCAATTGAGATTAGAAGATTAAGCTCAGGCAATACAAAGCATTAAAATTAGGCTTTCAGCTGATAACCAGACAATAAAACTGAATTTTTAGGGATTGTATTTATTATAATTATAAATCTTTGTATTTAGAAGCACAGTTGTAGGTTTCGCTATAATATAGGGATCATAAATTTATAACAGCAAAATTAGGTAAAATGTGTTCTGATAATCTACCTAATAGGAATAACTAACCATGACTACCATGACTTTTCTCATATCCATTAGCTTTTCTCCAAGTGAGGTTAGGTTAGCAGATAAAAGATAAGAAAAGTCCATTATAAATCATAAAATGAATTGAAGAACAAAGAAATATATTAAATCTTTAGCTTTAAAAACAAACAGAAAAACCTAGGTTTCTTGTTGCAATCTGAAGTAAATTGTTGTCTTGTTTAATCAAGCTCTTAATGTTACTGTCATTGTAAATTTTATACATAAAGAAGATCAACACATATAACGCATCAAAAATTTTATTCATATTCATCAAATTGATAGTTGTCATTTCATTGCCATTGGAAATTTCACCTTGCAACCACTGTAGAATTTTGTTTATCTTTTTTTTTTCTGAAGCAATTGATTTTATATAAAGTGTTTTTCGTAGCGCATAAATTAAGCTCCACAGCTAAACAAACTTGACTTAAAAAAAACTGACCTTGATTGATCTCTGTTCTTCAAGTTCTATAAGGTATTCAGCTGTGCCAACTTTTGACTTCTCTGCCTTGGGCTTCGATGCAGAATAAGTTCCAATCTCTACATCGCTTGTCACATCTGCAATATATGTGCTAAGTGCTAACGGTACAAAATTATTACATATTTATAAATTAGTTATTATTTTCAAAGCCATGAAGAACAACTGAATACCTTTCTTGGGTTCATTGCTGTCCTTCTCGTGATCGCCCCGGGCACTGCATTTTTTGAAGTTTAAATTTATAAGTTGCAGAAAACTTGAAGTTTCAGCTGCAAAGATTTTTTAAGAAAAACGGGAAATTTTATGTTTAAATAAAAGCAAAACATCAAGAATAGTTTATGAGAGGAATTACTTAGCTTCAGCATGATCATATTGATTTATCAATATATGTCCAGTAAGCTACAATTGAACTTTATGTTGTATGAATAGCCTGAAGATAAATTATGCTAACGGCTAGAAAGTGATTGTACATATGATACTGGTTTCTTGCATATCTTCCAAGCCCACATTACACCAAATAACACTAGATCAATTCACAACTAGGTAAATGTAAAAAATATTCTTTATGTAGCAGTTTTCTCCTTATTCTTTTCATTAATTTGACACTGGAACTAAACAAAATTAGCTTAAAAAAAAGAAAAAAAAAAACTATACCAAGTATTTTCACATTCGACACGAGAGGAGCCACTTAATTTCTCTTTATTATCAGCTGCATTAGAGGAATGAACAGCAGATCCAAGACAAACGGCAACCAAGAAGCATCCAACTCCAGGGAACAGAATCTCAGCTTTATTGATTCGACCGTCTAGGAAATAATTCATAGTTGTTCCTGACATGCAAGAAAAATGTCATGATGTTTGAGAAATATCAGTATATTTGTCTTTATTCATATAAAGTGTAATATCTCTATGCATCTCTGTTGAAGCTTAGTTAAATATTTAATCTCTGCTAAGTCATGGATGTAGTGAATCTCACCAAACCATATAAACTTATGTCTAATATTTTACATCATTGTTGTGGTTATTTTCTCATCATTGTTGTAGTGAAGCTCACCAATTACAAATAAATCCCAAAAACCAACAAACAAATAATAATGTGAGATCATCATCGTTAGCCTAATCCCCATTAATGTGAAAAATTAGAAAAAGGAAGCCTTTTTAGAAGCTTGAAAAATTTAAAAAAATTAATAATAACAATGAGATGATGATGATGCAAACAAATACAAAGTATCAAGTCTTTTACCTATTACCACTGTTATGCTGCAAGTCATCACTTCTGTTACTGAAAGAAACATAGGCCAACGCATACTGTGTTGATAGATTCCCAAGACTCAACAATCCCACCCATTGCAAAACAACACTGAAGGCCAGTTATCCTGCATATGAATTTCTGACCCATTAATTACCAGAAAAAAATTTGCTTCCAACCTTTCCTTTAAGGAGAAGACAAGAAACTAAAACCAGCAGTAGCCAAAAAAAGCATATACACCAAGGAACTATAATTCAGAAGAAACTTCAAAATTCTGGAAAACAGTTTCCCAAGTTAAGGCATAAGAAATTCAACTTTCCTAAGAGCTTAATAAGAGATTCCTATTTGTTGTACATGAAGTGACTGTGGTAGGGAACTAGAAAAACAAAAGGAATAAATAAAGTGTTCTTGACTAATAGTGTGAATAATTCCAGAAAAGTTGAAGGGCTTATTAAGAAGCACAACAATAGATTGTCATGATACCATGAATATGTTGGCCAACCTTTGATTTGAAGGATTCTATCGTTCCCATCAATAAATTGCTCAAGAGAGAATGGGTGTGTGATATATCAGTCATAAGAGAAGGAACATTTTTAATGTTTATGGCATTTTCAGATGCCAAGTTAAATATAGGTCATACAAATGTGGTATGTCTTCTTGGCTGACCTAAAAATTCAAAATTTAAACTTCGATGAGTAACAAGTGAAACGCAGGTCTTGTCCAGAAAGTTGCAAAACTCTTGAAAAGATCAAAACGGTGTCAAAGTGAACTAGTAGGAGAAGTTTGCAGTTCAGAATTAAAGTAAATGAAATCCATCATTCATTATTCATTCAAGTTAAACATGCCACAACTACATGGGGTATATTTTATGAATTCTCCTTCTTCATTCATTCATAATATGTCCTAAAGAACAAGTTAACCCTATTTGAGCAAATTTTTATGCATAATTTACACTCACATCACCTTTGATTTACTACTTCTACTTTCTTATCCTTTCATATCGATTTTTTGTACTCATGTCTTTGATAAACCATCTACATTTTAAAAAAAAATTTTGAATAAATCTTATTAGGATGTGATATAGCTCTCAAAATACCATTAGTCAAAGCACAAATCTTGACGTCGAAAGCGATATGATTTTGAGTCAAAATCGATCGAGATCAAGCACTTAAAATATCATTGGAATCTTTGGGACATCAATTAAATCCCAAAATTCTCAAATATGGAGTGTTTATAGTCAAATCGAAGCCTTGACGAGATCTAACGAGCATAAGATCTCATAATTTCGACTTTATTTGGGCATCCAAATGCTCAAAATACATCAAATGATCGAAGGAATCATCCTGAGCCGATCGAGGGGAGTGGTACGGGCTTTACATGAATTTACAAGAATGCCCCTTCTCCCATCTATAAATAGACCTTCATTCTTCACATGAAGGGGGGAGGCCAAGTGAAGTGAAGTGAGGTGAAGAAGAAGATGAGCTGAAGCAAGTAAAGAAAAGGAAGAGTCCAAGCAAGGAAGAAGAGGAAGAGTCCGAGCAAGGAAAAAGAGGAAGAGTCTAAACAAGGAAGAAAAGGAAGAGCCTGAGCAAGGAAGAAGAGGAAGAGTCGAAAAGAAAAGAAAAGGAAGAGTCCAAAAGGAAGAAAATGAAGAGTCAAGAAGAAGGAAGAGTCAAGCGAGGAAGAAGAGGAAAAGTCAAGTGAGAGGAAGAGAGAGCTCAAGCTTGAAGATCCTCCAAGCAAGATCCTCCCCGGCTATCAACCACCCACCGCCACCGCCGCCGACCATAGTACCTGTATTCCCACCGGACCCCGCATCTCCACCATCGATAATACAACCCGATCATCGGTTGTTATTCCTCTCATGCAATTCTATAATCCGTTATCGGAAGACTTTGTACTCAAAGCAGATACATAGTGGAAGCTTTTCTTTGGTGGTTTTTTCCCTCTTTTCGAGGTTTTCCACGTTAAAACTTTGGAGTGTCTCGTTTCGCTTATAATTGTCTTTGAGTCGACAAGGGCGTAACTTTCACTCTCTCGGTTTTAAGACGCATGACACCGTGGGAAGAAAAACCCTTCAACCACATTGAACATCCACGCGTTATAATAGACACAACACTGAATAACGGACTCGCCCAACTCCGCCACTCAAAACCAATCCGAACCAAGGGCGTAACCTTCGCCTCACTTCCCACGATGCGTGATCATGTCGGTGAAGGCGCGCGGAATCTCTGGAAGATCGGTGTCAAATGGAGAGTCTCAAAATAAGATGATCCATTTGAAGACTACAATGTACTACGCAGAAACATATCTCCCCAAGATCGGTGCGGAGAAGGTCAAACGCTAATCCTCCCGAACCGAGTTCCTCGCATGAACGCCGATCTCTTGACAATGCTAGTTCCACCATCCATCGCGGCGTTACTAATCCACCAATTGTTGGCTTCACATGCTCATCTTAATCCCTTCGTCGCCATGACATTCGAAGTGCGACGCTTAATGCAAGATGAATTTCACCTTCAAGAGAAATCATCTTCACCTCACATGAGGAGTCTCACCTTTAAAGCCATTCTTCAACATCCACCCCGTAGGTTTCAAGCAGAGCATTGATTCTATGATGGGGCAAGACCCACATAACACATCGACCATTACAGACTATCATGCATATCCAACGAGCTCACACACCGCTTTTGTCGGTCTTTTCCATTACTCAAAGGGCAAGCTTCGTGACTTGGTTCTACTCTCTTCCAAGGGATCCATCCGCACCTTTAACGAACTTCGCCGATTCTTTGTGGAGCAGTTCATTGCAAACCGGAGAATCATTAAAGATTCCTCCCATCTTTCCTGATTGACGAGGGGTGAATCGCAAAGAATACTTCCGAGGTTCTCCTTAGAAGCTCGCCAAATACCTGAGTAAACTCGAACTATTAAGAGGAGTTTTCCTTGGAGGCTCCGTCAGGCCTTTTACTCATCACCGGGACATCCGCTCATGCCGACTTAGTTCATCGTGTGGAAGCACAAATCTTCACTGAGGAGGCTATTAATGCACATCGCGAACAATTTGGATAATCTGCAAAGAGACATAAAAGCACCCCAAGGAACACAGACCAACAGTCCCATCAAAAGAAGAAATCGAAAGGCCCATTCAACAAGGATATCCACGTCAATTGGAAAAGAATCAATCAACTCATACGAACATACCTCCAACTGGGGGGCAACTCTTAATCTCAAAAGATAAGCAAGTCAGCAACACCAATGAAAAGGCAAAGATCAATGATCAACTCTAGCTACAAGCTCATACAAATATTCGTCCTCTTCCATACGGGTTAATGTCATCGAGTAAACACTCTGACAAACAACCAAGGATAGGTCAAAACGTCCTTAGTGGACTTCCAGCGACCTCTTCCATACGGGTTAACGTCATCAAGTAAACACTCTGACAAACAACCCAGGAAGGGTCACGCTGGACTTCGCGACCTTCGACACGGTTAGTGTCATCAAAAGCTCGACGAACAACCCAGAAAGGTCAAAGCGTCCTTGTGGACTTCTGCGCTCTTCCATACGTTAAGCCATCGAGCAAAGCTCGACAAACAACCCAGAAAGGTCAAAACGTCCTTGGTGGACTACGATCTTCCATACGGGTTAATGTCATCGAGCAAAACTCGACAAACAACCCAGAAAGGTCAAACGGGGACTTCCCACGATCTATACGGGTTCATCGAGCAAAACTTCGACAAACAACCGAAAGGTCAGGTCCTTGGACTTCCACGATCTTCCATACGTTAATGTCATCAAGCAAAACTTCGACAAACAACCCGGAAAGGTCAAAGGTCCTTGGTGGACCGCACCTCTTCCATACAGGTTAACGCCATCGGTAACACCCAACACAAACCTCGGATAGGTCAAAATCCTCAGTTAATCGACCTTATCCATACAGTTAACGCCATCTACCCGACAAACAATCGGATAGGTCAAAGATCTAATTCGACCTCTTCCATACGCGCATCGTCACATCGATAAACAACCTCGGATAGGTCAAAATCTCGCCGGATTAATTCAACTTCTTCCATGCGTAACGCCATCGAGTCAGCCGACAAACAACCTCGGATAGGTCAAAATCACCACCGTCGCCGGGCCGTGACCATCAACCGCCACTGCCGCCGCGATCCATCCATGCACCGCATCGCTGGCCACCATTGCCGCGCTTAACGCTATAGCTGCCGGCTGGCTGCCGACTATCAGTGGCCATCGCCGCGACCATCGCTGACATCTTCGGTCATCTTCGCAACCCGGTACCACCATCTTTATTATCCGCCATATGACATGCGGCATCGCTGACTACGGTTGCTGCTGGTTGCCACCAATTCGTGCCGCTAACCATATAGCCGGTTAGTCGACTACTGCATTAATCGCTATCATTACCGGTCATCGCCCGACATCACCGGCAATCATTGGTCACCTTCGTTTGGTTACCCCCGTATTATCGACCTGCCGCATCCGTGACTACTTGCTGCATTGCTGACCACTTGCCGCCAACCTACTACACCGGCTATCAGCCGCCGGCTTATCGTCACTTCGCGATCCGCTTTCTAACCATCGGCATCTCCCGCGTTGCTTATCTCTTCGCCACCATCACGAAAGCATCTTTGGCGCCTCGGTGGATCGCTCAACCCCGGACGGTCCGAGCCGCGAACCGGAACCACGACGTATCTGTGGGTTTGATCGCCTCTAACCGGACGGTCAGCGGAACCGACGATACCGTAGGGGCTTGATCGCCTCAACCCGGACGGTCGACGGGCGAACCGGAACCACGACGATACCGGCCCCGATTCTAACCCGGACGGTCCGACGAGGGTCGAAAACCGGAACCACGTATACCGGTGGTCTTGATCCCTAACCGGACGGTCCGACGAGGAACCGGAACCACGACGATACTGGCCTTGATCGCCTCCTAACCCGGACGGTCCGACGAGACGAACCGGAACACGACGTATGGTGGCCTTGATCGCCTCCCAACGGACGGTCGAGAACCGCCACGAGGCGTATCTGATCGCCTCTAACGGGCGATGAGGCGAAACGGAACCACGACGATACCGCGCGATCGCGCCTTCCCCGGACGGTCGACGCGAGTAAACCGGAACAAGACGTATACCGTGGCCTTGATCGCCTCCAACGGACGGTCCGACGGGCCAGAACCGGAACCACGACGATACCGGGCGCGATCACCTCTAACCCGGACCCGACGGGCCAGAACCGGAACCACGACGTATACCGTGGCCTGATCGCCTCAACCCGGACGGTCCGACGAGGCGAACCGGAACCACGACGATACCGGGCCTTGATCCTCCTATCCGGACGGTCCGACGAGGTCAGAATGAACCCACGTGATACCGCGTTTGATCGCCCCTAACCGGACGGTCGACGGTAGAACCGGAATCACGATGTATCCGCGTGGGCCTTGATCGCCTCTAACGGACGGTCGACGAGGCGCAGAACCGGAACCACGACGATACCGTGCCTTGATCGCCTCCTAACCCGGACGGTCGACGGCGTGAACCGGAACCACGACGATACCGGGCATTGATCGCCTAACCCGACGGTCCGACGAGGTCGGCAGAACCGGAACCACGACGAGACCGCCGCTTGATCGCCTTAACTGACCCGAGGCCGGCAGAACCGGAACCACGACGGCTGGGCCTTGATCGCCTCCTTGATTGCCTCCTAGATCCTCCTGAACGCTTGCCTTCTTGATTGCCTCTCCAAAGGACCCTCACTCAAGAAAAAGGAGAGGGGTGTCTCTCCTCACCCTAACTATAGCCCACGGGGCAAAAGGATCAAAACTCCTCAAAAAATGGCTCAAAAAATGGCTCAAAACTCCTCAAAATTACTCAAAACTCCTCAAAAAATGGCTAAAAAAACGGCTCAAAACTCCTCAAAAACTCAAAACGGCTCAAAACTCAAAAAACTCAAAACGGCAAACCCTTCAATTGCCATGTTCATGGGCCCGTTCAACCGACAGGCTGGCCATGGCCTTCGCCCACCATTTGCCTGACGTCAGCGAATGTCACTGAATGACCCGCTCATGGACAGCTACAGACGGGCCGGACCGCCCGCGACCATCGCCATTACTGACCGCCTGCCCCATCATAGGCCACGGCCGCAAGCCGCACAGATAAGGCTGGCCTGAAGGCCAGGCCGACAGCCATCCAGCCACGGTCCCGGATGAAAACTTTGAGTATCCAAATAGATCCCTAACCTCAAAATCTCATGCCTACTACACATCTACTTCCTAATCATAGCTTTATATTTTATGATGATTTCTTCTCTCAAAATGTATGATTCATCGCACCTTCGTTGAATAATTCGTTATTTTCAAGTATTTGACATATATTTTTTGATGATTAATGTCATCCAAAAATAGGGGGGCAACTGATATGGCTCTTAAAATACCATTAGTCAAAGCACAAATCTTGACGTCGAAAGCGATATGATTTTGAGTCAAAACCGTCGAGATCAAGACTTAAAATATCGTTGGAATCTTTGGGACATCAATTAAATCCCCAGTTCTCAAATATGGAGTGTTTATAGTCAAATCGAGCGTCGACGAGCGGATCTAACGAGCCTAAGATCTCATAATGACTTTATTTGGGCATGCAAATGCTCAAAATACATCAAATGAAGGAATCATCCCGAGTCCGATCGAGGGGAGTGAACGCTTTACATGAATTTACAAGAATGCCTCCTCCCATCTATAAATAGACCTTCATTCCTCACAATGGGGAGGCCAAGTGAAGTGAAGTGAGGTGAAGAAGAAGATGTGTTAAAGAAAAGGAAGAGTCCAAGCAAGGAAGAAGAGGAAGAGTCGAAAAAAAGGAAAAGAAAGAGTCTAAACAAGAAAAGGAAGAAGAGGAAGAGTCAGAAAGAAGAGGAAGAGTCCAAGAAGAAGAAAATGAAGAGTCAAGCAAGGAAGAGGAAGAGAGGAAGAAGAGGAAAAGCAGTGAGGAGGAAGAGAGAGCTCTGCAAGATCCTCAACAAGATCATCCATTCTCATGATCAACCACCACCGGCCACCGTCGACTAATTGTACCGTATTCCCACCTAAGTTATCGCATCTCCACCATCGAATAATTACAACCGATCATTGTTACAGTTATTCTCTCTCATATGCTCAGTATCCGTTATCGGAAAACTTTGTACTCAAAACGATACATAGTGAAAGCTTTTCGGCATGGTTTTTCCCCTTCGAGGTTTTCCACGTTAAAACTTTGGAGGTGTCTTCGTTTCTTTAATTACGTGTGTGTCTAAATCGACAGGCTAAGTAAACTTTCACTCATGGTTTTCTAGCACGCAACAGGATGCAACATAAGAATTTCTTAGGAGGTTACTCAATTAATATTCTCGCCCAAACATGCTTAACCACTAAGTTCTAATGAAATGTACTGGTGCTACATTCCTTCGTACATGTACTAGCCATTTAAGGTTTTTTTTGTTTTGTGGATTTTTTAGCTGTTTTGCTTTAGAAAAAAAAACAAATGAAATATTTTCATGATGATTTTGATTATCTATTATTTGTCTATTCTATGTAAAGCAAGAGACTAAAAACTGCTTTCAAAGCAGTTTTCCCACAACAACACAGAAAAAATAAAAATTGTACATCAAAATTAACAAAGGCAACAGCATAAACAAAAAATTTTCACTTCCATAGAGATTCCATATATGTTATGTAAGAGTCAACATTCATATTAATCATTCCTGAAGCTATCCTTTCAGGTTTACACGTTCACATCTAAATATCCTCACTTATAGCACTTAAAGAAACTTTCAATGATTTTTTTTATCACTTTACACTCAAATTCATATAACATAGCTAACTCATGCTTTTATTAAATTAAATGAAGCAAACATAAAATACTTGGCCTTGAATAAGCAGTAAAAGTTCTTAAAAAGTGCATTTAAGAAGAAAAAAAACACACAGGTAAATACTTTGTTTCATAGCATGTGAAGAGAGAAACACCTGAGAAAGCTGAGTAAAGAAATTAGGTTGATTAGGCCTGCTATCTCCAATTTGGCCGAATGTGAGAGCAATTAGAATGGCAATCATAAGATTTGTAATGGAGTAATCAAGATATGTGTGTTGAGGAAGACGACCCCTTCTCTCTAAAAGTGTAAAAAAGCAGGCCATGTGCCTAAAACTAACAAGGCAGCAATCATTAGAGCAATTGCTCCTCCTTTATCTTCAATCACATACATCTTGCAATATTTCTTCGCTGAAGAAACTCGCAGAAGAAATCTGAAAAATCATAAAAAAAGCTTATGAGATATTTTTTTTTCCTTTATTTCATATAAAAGCTTAACGAGAGGTAGGAAAATCATTCATGCATTATTTCATATACCACACTCAATTAGGGATCCAAGAAGAGACTTCACTGAGTCTGGTATGAAGAATAAACATTCAAAACGAGAGATTTTCTTCTTTTCTCTAACAGGAAATGAACCAAATCATCATCGTAAACGAAAAGGAAGCCATGAGGCAGTGAACCTGCAAGAAGAAAACTTTTATAAATGAAACTGATCGGTATTGAAAGAAAAGAAAATGAAGAACACAAAACGCATAAAAGCCTCAGAAACCTTGATTAAAGAAGCATAATCCCCATAACGAAGATTCAGACAGTCAGAACTGTTAAAAATAAAAGCATGTGAGAAAATAGCCAAAATGTCTATTTTGAAACGCAAAAAAAAGTCCTTTTTGGGTCGGAAGAGTCAAAAGAAAAAATATTTCTAAAAGTTCAAATAAAAAATTATTAAAAAATATTAGCTCGCCATACAAAAAAGGGGAGCCAGGTTAAAATAAAAAAAATTAAAAAGAAATTCAGCCCCATTGATGATATGCAGCAAGTTGATGTTTTTTTTTTCCTTTTTTTTAATTGACTTTACGAAGAAAATGGAGAACCCACATGTGGATTAACAGGCGGGAAGTGGTCATTGAGAAGAGAGAGAATAAGAGCAAACAGCTGAGGCGATTGTTAGAGACCGTTGAAGACGGCAACGACCACGGCAACAATAATAAGTCTTAATCTCATTAAATAGAATCGGCTATATGAATTTATTATGTATCAAATTTTCATTTAAATTAAATATATTAAGATCATTTTTTATGCATCTTAAATTTTAACTAAATCTTTTTATGTCTACCTCTACTTTTTTTAACATAAGACAAATCTAATATATCTACCTCTACGTTTTATATGGTCAAATCTCATAACAAACTCAACCATTTCTCCACTAAGACGTTCAGGAGAAACGTGATTCTCTTCGCCTCTCTCCTCTCTCCGACAGACACCGAGAACCAAAAACAACAGCATCCACCGTATGATAATCGATTCTCAAAGCAACGACAGACCTCACAAATCTCTTGCTTATAAATCGTTCATCTGTAATGCATGTATGGAGAAATATTAGAATATTAGCTCTCCCTATCCTCCTTCTCATATCAGAAACATTCACTTACCTCTACTCTATGTGTCGCTCTAATTTTTTCTACATGGTATCGAGCCTTAACGAAAAAATGTGAATCTTCCTCCCATTCTGAGAACAATGGATATAAAGAAGAAAGCTTCAACCTGATAACCATTCCACCCTCTCTAGTTCCTCATAGGAAATATGAAGTCCGCAAAACACTACTCTCACAACAACTACACCTTATGGAGCTCACAAATCCACAAATTATTTCAAGCAAATGGTTTTATCGCTTTCTTGAAGGTACCACCCCATGTCCCACAAAATATTCCCTCGACACCAACGGACAACCTCAACCCAATCCCAACCACAATATGTGGAAATTAATCCAAAATCTCTGCTCTCTACTCTACCTCACCATCCATCCTTCCTTACGCCCCTCAACTTAGCCTGCTGGACATCTGCTTACTCTAGCAAAAGACTACAGTCATCCAACCGTTCGAGTCATCCAACTCAAAAGCGAACTCCACCACATATGCCTGCGACAAGATAATGACCCAATATTTAAAGAAATTAAATCTTTGATCGACCAAATCTCAAGAAATCTCAAACATCAAGAAGACATTATCCTCTACACTCTGAACGGCTTACCATCAACCTATCATGCGTTCAAAAGCTATACGCATCAGATCCACCCAATCAACATCGACGATCTATACTCTCCTATGCGTAAGAACTCAATCTTACCAGATCAGAAAAGAAATCATCCCTTACACGCTCTCCATCTCACGAGGCAAACTCAAATCCAATCATAAAAACCAAGGCAAATATCATCACACTTCCTCCCACAATCGACACCACCAACAAAGGACAAACAAATTACGACTCGACTCTACTATCCAAATATCAAAAAAAGCTCTTCAGACTCGCACATTACACCACCAACTACCCCTCCAAAACCCTCAAGACTCCATACTACCCCTCCAACATCCCTCAATGGAGACTAGACTGAGCTACCTCACACCTCACCAATAACTGGAGGATAATCCAACAACACCCGACACCACAGTTGTATCTGGGGCACATTCTCCATCAAGGCTGGGAATTCTTCCGACTCCGCACGTAAGCTCTTACTCAATCAACTCTTTCATGCACCACTGTCTCAATTTGCTGTTTTCAATCTGCCTAAATCAACCGCTCCATCACTTTCGAGCAGATGGCTTTTATATAAAGGATCGGACTACACACCAACTACTTTAAAGGTGTATTACCATACTCCTCATACCGCCACCCAAGCACTCTGGATACTACATCGCCGTTCCTTCCGCAGAAACCCAAACAAAGATATTCGGGGACCATCTCTATCCAAAGCAGACATCTCCGCATCAAACCAACCTCTTCTCCTCAACTGCCTCCCAAAAGCCATAAATTAGTTTTTACAAAATCTTTCGAACTAAATGTCCATTTGATTTAATACACCGATGTATGGGTCCATCTCAACCTCCTCGAACGGCTGCAAATATTACATTTACTTTTATCGATGACTACTCTTTTACCGGCTATTTCCTTGAAATATAAACACAAGTCTCATCTAAATTCCAACAATTACACAAAATGATACAAACACATTTTTCCAAACCTATTAAAATCTCACTGATAATGGAGGTGAATTCTTATCCACCGACTCCAAACCTACCTAATCAACCACGGCATCACTCATCGCAGCTGTCCAAACACACCAACAAACGGGTCGCCAAAGAAAACATAGACATATTATTGAATTAACAAGAACTCTCCTCCAAAGAAAACCTCCATTTTAATCAACACTCACCCAGTCCATCTCAATAACCGACTTCCCACAAAACTCTCTCTCTTACTTCCTCAAGTCCTCTATAAAAAATCCAGACTATACAAATCTTAAAGTTTTGTTCCAACGTTTTACATTACCATTTACCAAACACCAACAAATTATCCCAAAGCCCCTCAGATTTTCATCTACCTCAAAACCACAAGGTTATGACAAACCGACCACGCTCATCTCGACACGTATCTTCCAAGAAGATCTCTTCTCCTACTCATCAAATCAAACCACTACCCAAATCATTCCAATCACAGTTTATCACTCACTCCTCACAAAACCAATACAATTACTTCACCACCCCAGCTTACACCAGCTCCGCTCACCCAAATTAACCAAACACCATACACCTCACAACTGGCTACCATAAGTCCAACCCCTCCAAATCTTCAAACCATCCATCCAATGAAAACACGGCTTCAAACCTAAATCAAAAATCATTTTAGACCTCCAACATCACCACAACCCAACCAACCCACCTATACTCGTTATTAAATATGCGAATGGCAAGCTATGTCCGAGGAGTTTCTTGCCCTCCAACAACAAGCCACCTGGACACTGCTTCCTCCACCCAACAATCAAACAATAATAGGCAAATGGACATACAAGATCAAATCTCACTGAACGCCCATAGCTCGATATAAAGCTAGAAGGCTTTAAACAAGAATATGGGATCCACTAAACTTTCGCCCAGAGCCAAAATGCCCATTGTCCGCTTCTACACAATAGACTTCACCACCATTCTAATCAACTAGATGTCAACGCATTCCTCCATGGATCCTTCAAGACACCATCTATATGTCCCAACCTCCATGCTTTTCCGACACCCAATTCCACAACACGTTGTTTTCTCCTCCGAAAGCCATATCTCCTCATCCTCTGAATGGTACTCCACATTTACGAACAACTCAAATAAACGTTCACTACTACAGTATTATCAAATTTTATTCCTATACAAAAACGGAACCCAAATCTACCTCCTTTCGTGGATATACTCATCACGGAAATGACTCTCAAATCATCTCCCATATACTTCAACAACTCAAGTATCAGTCAACTTGAAGGATCTCGCCAAGTCCCACCTTCCTTGGCATCCATATTCACCACACGATAACAAGCTCCTTCTAACCCAAACCACACCAACAAACTCTAAGCCAGAATGTCTTCATGCAAAGCCCCATCTCCAACCGATTCACCACGCCCCAAGAACACGAAGCTTTTACCCACACCAGTATAGTAGTGGCTCTCTCCAATTTCTCACAATCACCCGATATACCACTCATAATCATCTTTGCCAATATATATAACCCACTCAACACGCATCACAACTCATCAAACGTGCTACCTTCAAGGAAGCACAGGCCTCCCTATCACTCTAGGGATCTCCTCCACTCATATTCTGATCAGGGAAATCAATTTCACCACCGGCCACCGCACCTTCCTCGGATCAACCCTCATCTCACGGAGTAAAACGAAAATGCTTCCTCCACGAGAATATCGCCAGTATACAATGTAATCTGCTTTGACGCTTAGCTTCAACTGGATCCCATCACTGTTATTGCAATAACAAACCATGTAATCGCAACAACCGATACTCCACGCGGAAACATATAGAAATCGACTACCACTTTGTGCGTGACCACATATACCAATAAATCCAAATCCACCACATTTCAACGGAAGACCAAATTGGACATTTTCAAAGCCACTACCAACTCGTGGTTCATCAAATTATGCAACCTCACCATCCAACCAAGGGATCATTCTTGAGGGGCATCATAACAAACTCAACCATTTCTCCACTAAGGCTCAGAGAACGACAGATCTCTTCGCCTCTTCTCTTACAAAGACAATAACAGGAACCAAAAACATAACATGCATCCTCACCGGTGATAATATTCTCAAAGCAACGAAGACCTCACAAATCTCTTGCTTATAAATACGTCTTCATACTGTAATGCATGTATGGAGAAATATTAAATATTAGCTCTCCCTATCCTCCTTCTCATATCAGCTGAACATTCAGCTTACCTCTACTCTATGTGCTGCTCTAGCTTTTTCTACAAAATCATCTAAAACAAACGACTTAAAAAATTAATTAAAAAGCAAAGAAATTATAAAAATGAAATATATATATATATATATATATATATATATATATATATATATATATATATATATATATATATATATATATATAATATGCCTTTTATTTTTTTAAAAAATAACGATTATGATATTTTTATGTGATATTAAGAATTTAAATGTTATTTATATAATTATTAAATATATGTTAAAAATTTGCATAGTAAATATAAAATTTAAAGATAATTTTAAAATATAATAAATTTTGATACATTCAAAATCAAATTAAAATAATCGAGTCAAATTGTTATTGGTATTTTAGATTTTATATTTTATTTAGTCCATTTAATCCACTTTTTTGGGAATATAAAACTAATTAATTTTTAAAATTTTTTATCCGAATCACTCAAAATCAATCAAATTTATTACACAATGAACTACTTGAAACGAAATAGATTTATTTTTAGTGGGATATTTGTATAAATAAACGTAAATTGGTCATAATTATCATAGTTAAATTATAATAAATAAAATTGTTTTTAAAGGGAAGTTAATATATAATAAATTTAATTATTAATTTCTACTAGCTCCAAATAAATAATATTTGATATTATGATTAAATTAATTATCATTGTGCAATCTTAATTATCATTGTAAACGAAAAGGAAGCCATGAGCGGAGTGAACCTGCGAGAAGAAAACTTTTATAAATGAATCTGATCGATATTGATAGAAAGAAAATTGAATAACACAGAACGCATAAAGGCCTCAGAAACCTTGATTAAAGAAGCAGAATCCTCATAACGAAGATTCAGACAGTCAGAACTGATAAAAATACATGCATGCGAGAAAATAGCCAAAATGTCTATTTTGAAACGCAAAAAACTGAAAAAAGTCCTTTTGGGTCAGAAGAGTCAAAAAGAAAAAACATTTCTAAAAGTACAAATAAAAAGTTATTAAAAAATATCAGCTTGCCATATAAAAAAGGGGAGCGAAATTCAGCCCCATTGATGAAAAGAAGCAAGTTGATGATTTTTTTTTTTAATTCACTTTAAGAAGAAAATGGAGAATCCGCATGTGGATTAACAGAGGAGCAAGGCGATTGTTAGAGACCGTTGAAAACGAACCACTTAAAAAATTAATTAATAATTATAAATGTAATAAATTTTGATTTATTTAAAAACAAATTAAAATAATCAAGCCTTGTTATCTGATTTTTAGTTTTTGCATTTTATTTGATCTATTTGATCCAATTTTTGAGAAATATAAAATCAATTGATTTTTAAAATTTATTATCCGAATCATCCAAATTAATCAAATGCAAGCTCCTACTTTTTCTTTCCCAATCTCATTCTCCATTCTCTATTTTCTTTCCATGTCATGCTAAAGCAGATGTTTAATGAGGATATTCTAAGAATATTTTTTAAATTAATTAATTGAACTTTAATTATCATTATATTTAATATTTATTTATATTCCTATATATCAAAATGATCCATTTATGATTCATAATTTTAGAAAAATACGTCTAATCATTTTTAAAATATATGAAAAATGAGCATAATTTTTAGGAGAAATTATTATACATAATAAAAATTTTAAAGTCACAAATGGACTTTAAAAGAGCAAAACGGCGATGATCTCTTTATACAATACATGAAAGATGCTCAGCAGCAGTTAATTCTGTGATATTCATTTTAAATTACAGTTCTTTTTAAATATTCGTGCAAACTATAGGTATTGATCATAATTATCATAGTTCAATTATAATAAATAAAATTAATTTTTAAGGAAAAGAATTAATATATAATAAATTTAATTATTAATTTATACTTTCTCCAAATAAATAATAGTTTGTTATTATTATTAAATTAATTATCATTGTGCAATCTTAATTAATCTTTAAAAAGTTTAATAAAATAAATAAGAATTATCTTTGGTCTTCTGTAAGTTGATTATTTATTATGATTATCAATATCATTAAATATATCGGTAAGTTATTATTATCACTCTTATTCATTAAAATTTCAAACGAATACTATACTTAACCCAAATTATTTCAAGGCATACATCCCACTTAAATTTTGAACCTAAGCTCTTTTTAAAATAAATAAATTAATATCATTTAATTAAATTAAACAAGATATATTTGATATAAATTTCTAACTGCTTTACTTTTCAAAAAAAAATAATTAGAAAGCAACAACAATTATATTTGACTATCAAAATTTTAACTACTTTTTAAAAAAAATTATGGTGAAAAACTATTTTAAAAAAAATCAAAATTGCTAAAATATAGTAGTTGTCAAAAAATCGTTGTTTAAATTTTTTTTTCAAAAATATATATTTATAACACAACTTTTTAAAAAAAATTTCATCATAATTTTACAACTAACTACAGCTGCCCCAAAAAGACACTTAGAATAAAAAAACTATTTAAGACAAATGTAACTTTTAAAAAAATTGATTTTAAAACTACAGAGAGAAAGTAACTTTTGAAAAAAATATTATGTGACTTTTCGTCACAATTTTGAAAAATAATCAAATAATTAATAGTCAAATAAAATTGTTTTATTTTCTGATTATTTAAAAAAAATTAAAATAACTAAAAAACTATACTAAGTGCAGCCCAACTTTTCACCATTTTTTGCTCATTTTTTGCACCTTTTCCTCCCTCTATTTCCTCTCTTCAATTTCATGTTATATATACTCACCTTGGAAGAAGCTTACATCTACAATAGTACCAATACCAGCACCTCAAAAAAAAAAAAAAAGTTATATTGATAGAATTTAGTATTAAAAAACTTAACATCATTTTTAAAATCCATAATTTTGAAACAATTTTTGTGCCGTCCCGTTTATCCGTCACAATATTTGACTATATTATTTTTTGTAATTATATATAGCACTGCCAATATATTATTTAATCATTCAGTGTGTGTCATTCCTTACTGTCTTCCATAACGTAATCTGTCAAACTAATTTAGCATAAAATGCATATTTTTTTGGCTCTGCAATCTTAAATAATACATTATTAGTCGGCCATATGGAGAAAATATGGACCTTCTGTTTTCTCTGATTATATATAATATAGTAAATGATCATAGTTGGAGTGCCTGCACAATAATTTATTATTTTGTGAGTACAATTTGAGAATAGGTATGTATATACATATATTATGATTATGATTGACAAGCATCATCCTTTGCTCACAATAACTCTAATATGATTCCAAAGAAATTCATTAAAATGGAGAAAGAATGACAAATGGTAAGATAACTCCTTTAAAAAATGTACTAATACAACGAGCTAAATATTTAGGGTTTAGGCTGAGCCGTATTTGTGAGCTCCAAAAATTCGCTACCGACCTCTCAAAGTGTGATTTAAGTGTTGGTATAATTTCAAAAGATAAATGAAATAGTAGATAAGACACTACTCAGAGATTTCGTCCTCATTATGTGAGGACTTTAGATATGGTTCAAAGTTTTCTATAAGCGTAAGCACCTATAAGTAATTCCTCCTTGTAATACTGAGAGAGAATTTTCAATTAAAGTAGTTATATCATTAAATGCGTGCGAATAGTAAAGATATAAAAGTTTAAAATTTGAGATTTAGAATTTATGAAATTCATCATTATTAGTTTAAGCGATGGTTGGGGATTGATGATGTCCCAATCTAGATCCCATGGTTTCATCATCTCATGTCATGGTCCTAATCTACTTAGTAGAGAGAGTCGACTAACCCCAATGACACACAGTTACGCCAAATAAATCCTTATAAACTTGAGGTTGTATTTGTCTAAAGAGACAAGTTTAAGTCCACCTTAGCTGACAGAGGGTTTTTTTCCTATCAGGTGTATCATATGATTCACAACTCAAAGGGAGAGCATAGCAGGACATCGATCATAATATAATGGTTCCATTTGGCATCAATAATGATGAGAGGACTCGGTAATCGTATCATATGGAGCCTCTTGGCGCCAGGACCTGAGGACACAGCGCCCTTACTAGCGTAAGATTGATTAAGAGTAAGCATAGTAAAATACTTGATTTGACTTTGACTTTGAGCTAGAGTTTTCTTAATTTGTCACCTTTAACAAATAGTTGCAGAAGATGGATTGAATTTAGCTTTAAGTTTTTAGAAATTGAATTTTATTTAAGCATTTAACAGTTAATGACATATTAGATTTTGCATTTAGATTGATATTTGATTTTGATTAATTCAATGCAAGCACATTTTGATGATATATCACATTGATTGAAATCTTCATTCAACACAACCATCATCGGTGAATATATTGTTTGATCATTTAATTTATTATTTAGATCCTCTCTATTAGTTTAATAATAGAGGATCATATCTACTATCATATGACAGAATAGCTTCTCAGATATTTCAATAAACTGAAATTCTTATAATAATTGGATTTTTAGGTTTTGTTAACCCGGACCCGGTCCTAAGACCAAACCGGGAAGCAACCTACGTAGCATCCTCATATACTAAATTTAAGCATTCAGTGTAGTGTCGGGGCCCATGCGGGTGTATTTAAGAATGCTTGCATAATTTTAAAAAATTGAATTTGAGTTTTAATCATACTTCATAATATATGCAAGGGTTCAATTGAGTTTTATAAATCTTATGTTCTCTGCGATGTAATGATGGCTTTGAAGGCGTTTCACATTTTCGAATCAAAATATTATAACTTTGCTTATATTTAATTTAAGTATCAATGATTAGTTAGCATACAATCATTAACAATCTTTTAAATATTTATCAACTCATCATATTCAACTTTTGCTCTTGCACAACAAGCTTATTTGAATTCAAGTTTCATTTAAATACAAGTCAATTATTCATTAAAAAGTCTTGCCTATACTTGCTAATAGGTTATTCAGTTATAGTGAAAACCTCTTATGAATTTCATCTCGATCCTATTAGTTTTGAAGATAGACGCTTAGTTATATCACAAATCTCATTGTGTTTCAAATTCAATTTTAAATGCAAGAGCCAAATGGTTCTTTTAAATGTTACATTCATGAATGATCATGAGTTGTCTAACGAATTTGTGCTTATAAGAAAACTACCAAATTTTTTATACATTTTATTCTCAATTTGGAATTGAATATTTAGACTTACCACTAATCATTTGTCATTTAATATTCAATTGAGATATTTACTTCATTTGATATTAAATATGATTTGTTCACATAAAAAGACTTTAGATCTAATATGAATTTATCCTGAGCCCCAAATCAAGTTTCATATTTATTTAATAATTGAACTTCAAATTTATCTTAAGTCTCTTGTGAGTTTCGGTTCATGTATATCAAAAGAATTCAAGTTTATTTAAAGTTTTATAGGTTCACTTGAGTTTGACCCCTATTTTCTAATTTTAAATATGATTTTCAATTATATTTGCACTCAAGTCTCTCTTAAATTTATTTCAAGTTTATTTATATTAATTTTCAATTCATTTTTTTAGGAATTTATATTTTATATTTAACATAATGTTAAATCATTTTTTTTGTTAAGTCTTAAAAATTTGACAAAATTTCAACAACACTTCGACAGTATTCCGACATCATCCTCGCATAAGGGGCTACATCAGAATTATTTTGGCCTACCCGGTACATTTTAATGAGC
The DNA here is from genome assembly GCA_021442155.1 of Cymbidium sinense. Classification (NCBI taxonomy): domain Eukaryota; kingdom Viridiplantae; phylum Streptophyta; class Magnoliopsida; order Asparagales; family Orchidaceae; genus Cymbidium; species Cymbidium sinense. Next base: position 34,318,280 of record CM038226.1, on the reverse strand, counting down.
GTAGAGAGCGGTGTCTTGCGACACTACATCCATTTTTCAATCTCGTTACGCCCCAATGAGCATAACAAGACCTTCAATCATACAAAAGCAAATATATATACAAATATTCTTCTCTTTTTTTCTAAGTTCCAGATTTAGAAAAAATTTCATCAACATTTTCACATAAGGGGAGCGACATCTAACAATTTTAGCTTACTCGGTACGCCCTAATAAGCGTAGGGAGCGATGTCTTGCGACAACATAGTCGTCTCCTTACACCCACTATACCCTAATGGGCATTAGCGGCAGGGGTGGATCTACAGTACGGTCAGGGTGGGTTGCCCACCCTAAAAAAAAAAATTTTATAAGGGTATATTAGTAATTTTTGTCATTATTAGAAAAATGGCAATTTTTTTAAAATAGGTACGGTTAAAACTGAAATTAGCTAATTGAGTATTGATAAAAAAAAATTTAAGAATGTGATCGCTTTAAGCGACGGCTACTAACGTCGAAGACGACGTGGCGCGTCGCCACGAGAAAGTCGCAAGAATTGATTGGGCCGCTCTCTGATCGTGCAGCGGCCGCTCACTAATTGGGCTGGCTGACATGGCGATTGCCCCGACGGCCCAGCCTCGGTTTTCCTCGATTTCGAACTCCGCTCTCAGGAAGCACCAAGTCGACCGCCTGAGAGCACCGCCCTCCGCCTCTCGAACTTCTCGCCACGTAGGTCTCACCGCTTCGATTGCATTTTTTTTCCACCGTTTAAATAAACTTTTTTTTCCCAGATTCGCTGACGCTTTAACTACTTCCCTCTCTCATTTAACGTTGGAAGTCAACTTTAGTGCAAGATGAATAGAGAATTTGTTTCTTTTTTATGGAGCGAATCGAGCATATAATTCACCAAGTTATGTGGGAGGTGAAATCGCCCAATTAAGGTTCGGCCACAAAGACCTTACCGGCATTGAAGCAAATTATGAGAAGCTTGCACATCGATCCGGAGTGCCATCGCTACTCTAATGTGTCGTCAGCGAGTAGCGGATTTATAGCGTCATATCGGCGATGACGTTTGTGAAGTTACACTTGACGAAGCTTCCGCCGATGTTGGTGTTGTATGTCGAGTGGAAGATGTTAATATTGCATCCACATCACCGATCCGTAGTAAGGTCGATATACCGCTAATGTCGTGGATTTCATCGCACAAGAACATCCGGGATACAACGCAGCTCGATGAGTTTATTCGTGTAGTTTATTGTCATAATTTATCGATTAAACTTGTAACAATTAATATGATAATTAGTTGAACTTTTAAGTTATGTGGCGGATGATCCGTCACCGCTCGGATGAACCGTATGTGCTGAGTGCCGCAGTTGAGATGAGTATCGATATGGGTTGGTAGTGAGTCCGGAAAGGTATTAGTGATGATGCTCCCGGGTTAGAAGCCATGCACTGAGAATATACGTCATACTGGCGAGAAATCACTCAATGTTGACAGTGAGAGTCAAATGTTGTCCACAAACGAGTATGTCGGATGTAAAACTACGGCGGGGACAACGATGTTTACTTTGACATCGAAAAACCGTCTAAATGATGAAATTGAAATTCCAAATGACATTCGAAGGTATGTGTTTTGCAAGTAAACGAGTTTGCAATTTGCTATTGTCGGGTGGTCCATAGTAAATAATGTACAATTCTCAGCTACCTCTAACCAAGAACTATTGTATGGCGACGATAGTCATACAAGGCGTAATTGTACATTGAAGATCCACGATTAGGGGTGCTTGGAGAATATCAAAAGTTGGTGAAAATCATAGATGTGTCAATGCGAAGTTCATCACATCGATGAAGTGTAGTTCAGTTTCATAGCATACTACATCAAACCGTGATCGCACCATATTGATTTGAAACCCAGAGAGATTATAGGTAGGATGGAGTCAAAATTTAATGTTAAAGTTTCATATATGAAAGCATGGGATGCGGAAAAGGCAATAAAAGCAATATTGGTATGGAAGAGTCTACAGGACTCGCCTTTATATAACCGTTTACTACTTTACTACTGCTACTGAATTCACCTACCAAGACGCAACGCGTGAGACTTTTGGGCTTCGGACCTTCAATAGGATGGAGTTCTTGCACTGTTTTAAGCTTAGATGGTACATTTCTGTTGGGCAAGTATCGTGGCACATTATTAACTGCCGTAGGAATCGACGGCAATAATGGGTTGTTTCCTTTAGCTTTTGCTGTTGTGGAATCAGAAAATGTTGATTCGTGGTTGTGGTTTTTTGTTTGCATGATATGTTACCCGTGGTGTCTAGTAGACGTGATTTATGCATAATATCCGATAAACTGGCCGCGTGGATGCAAAGAGATTTTTCCTAAGCGTATAGGCATTGTTCGCGTCATTTGCGTGAGAATTTTAAAAAGTCGCACGCTAGAATTGCTGATGTTGAGTTTGTATGCCAAAAGATGTACATGGCAGGTAACATTGATGATGTTCGTCAATTCAACCATTTGATGCGGACATTAAAATGTGAAGAAGAAGCATACAATTGCTTGTAGGCGGACCGTAAAATGGTCACTCACATGGTGGTATCGTTATGGGACAATGACAACGAATGCCGAGTGCTTTAACGGTGGAAGCGCACGCGTGGTTTACCAATTCGTGGTTTAATCAGCTATCTACTATAACTTAGTACTTTCATGAACGACATCCACCGCTACTCGAAGAGGAAGTAAACTTGTCTATTTATACCCGGAGGTTCTCCACACTTATCGATAATCGAAAGGGATAGGCATTTCCTGAACTGTTAATATAAACCCACATGAGATGTGTTTTGATAGTCCAACATCGTCGAGTTGATTTATTAGATAATGTGTGTTTGTAATTGTGGTAACAATCATATATCATTGTCCATGCCCACATGTCATTGTCGCATTGGGATTTCGACGGTTAAACCACCTCCACGCGGCGTGTCACAAGATACACTCTATGTGATAAGGCGACATACATAAATGAATTTCATACTCTACCGGATCGCTGATTGGCCATCCTTCAGTGAAGAGCTTGGATTAGTCACGTTGCAGCCCCCTAACTTTCGTAGAAGGTCAGGCCGACCACGAACGAATAGATTCAGAAACACAATGGATGAAAACGCAGGTTCAAGTCGCAGAACTTGTAGCATATGCAAAATATCTGGTCACTACAGGTCATCGTGCCCCCATAACATTGACAGTCGACGGTATATTTTCCAATAGGACAATTGTTTTTTCCTTTCAAGATTTTACAATATTGACACTAATTTATTTGAGATTCTTTCTGCCGACGATGGTAGAGGGCCACCGCCGCATGCTGACGTCGGCGACATATCCGATGCACTGAGGACAGAATAGTAATATGGTGTTGGTTTTAGGATAATGCTACATTTTATTTTTTTGGTTTGATAACCAACTTCATACCATGTACAAGTTAACTACGGCATAATGAACATTTGTTTATTGTCCATTTGTGAAATGAATTGGGTGATTAGTGTATGTTTATGTGCTCAAATTGAGAATTAAATGTGTCAACTTGATAGGATGGAATATCTTTGCAAGGCTTCTAAAATGTTGTATGAAAAGAATTTGATACAAAATACTAACTATTTTGTTCTTATATACTTAAATCATTATCCAAACGTCAACTCTTAAGCAAATGCACCGGTTCATTGATGAATACTCAAAGAGATGATGTTTTACCGAAGGTCAAACGGACCGATTTTGAGCGAAGCGCGATTGGCGTTTATCGATTCATGAGAGCGCCGCCCAAGAATCGGCGGCTTGAATAATACTGGCCGATCGCTTGCCGCTAATGGGCGACCGGCCAGAATCAACAGGCTTAAGCGAAGTGAATCCCCGGGCGCGCTCAATTTCATTGTGTATGGCCGATCCAGTTAACTACAAGGAGGGTAAAAAAGCTGTTTCATTTTATTGATATCTTTGAGCAGGTAATATCACAAAAAACTTTCTTTGAGCGATTATCTCGAATTTCTTGGCGTAATTAAACACGCAAGTTAAAGTTTAGACTTTTGGTTAAACATTTTCTATTTTGCCATCTTTCTTCTTCATACCTCATGGGGTACTATTCTAGTGAAACAATCTTTTGGAAGAATATCAACAAAGGACTTTAATAGTTCGCAATACTTTAATCTTTGGGCTATTCCTACATGCCATATATTAAAGAAATATTTATAATTGACTTATTTGGATTGTTGACTTAAATAGGCTACTAAATCAATAGCGCATATCATAATCGACCAACGATGAGTATTTTAAGTAAATACATTAAGCTATGTACATTTAGAAACAAAACTTATAAACATTTATTATGTCATAATCAAGGTTAACATGTACATGACTATGTCGTTTGTAATGAATCGAAGAACCGATGATCCAAATGATGAAGCGCGAAAGGTGACCCACCGATCTAGCCCGGATGAATCTCGTGCATGTAATGGCCACCTTCAAAGATAAGCAAATGTGATGCGCCTCAAGTGCACGGTGAAAAATGTAAGTTAGTGTCCCAAATAAAAGGTAAGCGTAACACATTACGCAAATAACAAATTCACTTAGATCGTATGGGGTGACGCCGTCACGTAGGAGGCAATACTAGGATGAACCTCGAAGGTGCTCCGAATGGTAGCCTCCTAACGTACGCCGCCGACGCCTAGGGCGGTGGTTCTCGCCATCAGATCTGCCAAAAGTAGAAGATTATTACAATTACCGCTACATACGCAAATTATGATAAATAATGGATCAACTAAATAAAAGCGGAAATTAATCTTAAGATAATGAGTGGGAAATCCACATAGAAGTGCTTTTTTTGAAGAATAATTCGACTACATGAGAAGTATCAACAATCTTATAAATTACAAATAAATTATTAATAAAAATGAACTACTTAGTTAAAAAAAGGATTACTACGTAGATTTGGTAGGATAATTTTTAAAATATCATTTTCATTTTCACAAAAATAGTTTGAAAACTGGTCTCATTCTCCATTGATTCATCATCAAAAAAGTTTTATCATCATTATTAACAATAGATTTAGGAGAAGATCCCATTTGATAAGAAGACAAATCCTCTTTGTCTATTAAACGAATTATCACTAAGCCAAGTACCATAAAAAATAATAGTTAAAGAAGGGTAGAAACTAATTTATTAAGCAAAAAAATACTTTGTTGCACATTATCAAGAAGCTCCATACAATCATGCTTGCCCAAATTCAAAGAAGATATAACAAGATTTTCTTTTAAATATTTTATTAGGAAAAATAATGAACCATTATCTAGATTTTCAGCAACACGAATCTCCTTATAATCTGAAACTAAAACAAAAAAAATCATCCACTTGCAAGGAATAATACAAATAATAGTAGCTGAAACTTGATTACTCTCCAAAATACTTCAACAATAATTTCACTACAAGCTTATCACTACAACTTACATTACATTGAGGACACCATTCAAAAATTAGGAACAACATTAAAACACCAATAATATCATTCATAACACCATTACTATTTTCTTTTAAAGCAGTTTTCTCTTTATCATAGTTTTATATTATACAAGAAACTTTAGTAGGATAATTTTAGTAGGATAATTTTAGTAGAATAAGTTTCTTGTATCATAAAGTTTCAAGGTTATACCTATGCAACATCACCTAACAAAACTGAAATGCAAAAGAAATAAGAAATCAAATGTAGAAAATGACATTTCAAAATGGTAAAGCATATTTGATATTTGTGTTCGTAAGCATTATAAAATAAGAATAATATCAACTCCCAAACAATGGCATGAATGTGAAACTTAAACTTATGCTATATGTTGAAATCTTTAACTCGACTTCTCTAACCAGATCGATGATAGAATAGAAAAATACCTAGAAGAAGTCGGTGAACGGTGGAAAAAAATGCAACGCAGGTGAGACCACGGCCGCCGAGAAGTTCGAGAGGGCGAGGATCTGCTCGGGCGTCGACTTAATGCTCCACGAGGAGAGTTCGGGAAGAAATCGGGAAAACCACCTAGGTCGAGGCCGATCGCCCTGTGCAGGCAGCCCTCCAATTAGTGGCTTAATTTCCAAGATCAGCCGCGAATCGGCGACCGGTTGCTGATAAAGCCGCCATCGCGAGCCACTTTGCCGTATACCGCCATCGCCATGTCGCTCCGACGTGAGGAGCCGTCGCCGAGTAACTTATTTTTTTTTATCAATACTCAATTAGCTAATTTCGGTTTTAACCGTACCTATTTTAAAAAAATTGCCTAGAAAAATCCATAACTGGACCCAATGGCTGCTACCTCATGGTCATTTCCGTCGCACTCTTGTTGCTTCCTCTCCCGATTCCCTCGTTCTCTCGTTTGGAGTCTCTACGGTTATGCATCAAACTTACCTCGCCCTCACCCTTGCAATCTTGTTGCTACCGTGACTGTTGCCTCGCCCTCACACTCTCATTGTTACCGCGACTGCTGCCATCATGACCAAGCTGCAATCCTGCTAGCAGATGGACTCACGCGGCTCACCAACTTAGCACCAGACGCCGACGCCGCTTCCACCTTCTAGCCTCACACGTTGCAATCTCGTTGCCACGGACTCCATCGGCCACCAAAGCCAACGACTCAGGACGGGCGCCAGTAATGACAAACTTTTTGCATTTTTTTTCCCTTGAATATTTGAGTTATGTAACACCAATTTATTATATTCATTATTTATTTCAATGTAAAATTTGTTGTGCCTATTTTATATATAAGCTTCGTGATTATTTGATGAATTTTATCCTGAAAATTAGGCTATCGAAAATTTAGTTGTTCACAAAGTACTGTAACTCGAAAACTAATTTTCTCGTTCATTAACTAAAGCTAACTAATACACATTTCATCGATATATAAACGAATGAATACTTAACAATCATCATAACTCAATTTAGCTCAAAATAAAAAAATTAAATTAAATTAAATTAAATTATTATTATTATTATTATGTTATTATTTTATTTTTTTGATTTAGCTTCGAAATAAAATGTATTATATTATATTATTATTATTATTATTATTATTTATTACTATTATTATTATTATTATTATTTTATTACTATTATTTTTATTTATTATTATTATTTTTATTTATTACTATTATTTTTATTTATTATTATTATTTATTACTATTATTTATTACTATTATTATTACTATTATTATTATTATTATTATTATTACATATATGTACAAACACATGCATATCACAGATGTGAGTACTGGCATAGTGTTAAAGTTTTGTTATGAAAGATTAGTTAATCCTCTCATATAAATTTTTCGGATTATTATATTTTGAGTTAATTTCAAACAGGAGCCGAACATGAACAAATCAATTTTCAAACGAGCTGAACATGAATGGTGAAATTTCAATACGAAATTCTAACACCTAACAAAACAATTTTAAAATGAGAAATCTAACAAGAGTTTGGCTCACTCAAGCTCACTACATCGCTTAAATGAAAACCAAATTGCTTAGGTATAACTAAATGATGCACTGCAAAAAATGAGACGAAGAGGAGTTGAAATGAGAGGGAGAACTACGGTAAATATCGATTTTCACTATAAAATTGAAATGAGATTATAATACCCCTTGTCTAACTTATCCCGTCAATTTATAACCTCTAGCCACGAAATGATCCTAGTAAAACAAACCTAATTAATGTACTTAATAGTTATTTAAGTATATTAATAAAACTATAATAATAAATATAATACTATAATAAAGGTCCTACATCACTTTGGTTGATGCGATAAAAGTGTATAAAAACAAAATAGTTTAAAAATAAAATATTAATATTATTTAAAATAATTTTTTAATCTAAAAAAGGAATTATTTCAACCCTTATGTGATTGCACTTATTGATGATATTTTGCCCATGAATATGTATGTGAGTAGTAAAATAAGGAGTCATTTTGACACTAGTAATAAATTGGAATTAACAACTGTTATTGTATAATTTAAATTTATTGATATTTCATTATTTACTTATTTTTATTTGTACTATAGATAATATTAATCTAGTTCATTTTGATATTAGATGCTGAAGGTGATTTTGAGAATTAGAATAATCAAAATATTTTTCGTTGGAAAATTCTTGACAATCAATATAAGTATGCAGTTAGTATTTTTATTTTAAATAAAGTTGACGATATGTTTGTTTTGTAAATAATTTATAATATATTTTATTTCAAAAAATGATCGAAGGTGTGCCTTTATTTTATTAATTTTTTTATATTTTATTTTAAAGGCTAATAGTGTCTTTGTTTTAGAAACAATTTATATTATATTTTTATTTTAAAAATAGTCGAATATGTGCCTTTATTTTAAGAGATTTATTATTTTATATTTTGTTTTAAAAAATTGATAACGTGCCTTTATTTTAAAAATAATTTATAATAAGTTTTTGTTAAAAAAAATAGTTGAATGTGTGTCTCTATTTTAAAAAAAATACATTATTTTTTTACTTTGTTTTAAAAGACTGATAGTGTGCCTTTATTTTGAAAATAATTGATGATGTCCTTATATAATAATATTGTATTGAAGTTTAAGTTTACTTTTTTAGGTTTAGTAAATGGATTGTTTATTAAGAAGAAATAATTGAGTTAGATGACAATCTTCCGACTGATATTGATCTTCAACTTTTAATTTGAGTTATGATATTAATGATAGAGAACAAGTCTGAAGAGCATATTTGGTTAAGGAATATCATCAGCCTAAAAATTTTAATTTTTCTCAGATAATGATTGGAAATGTTGTATGGAGCTTTAATGTTAAATAATTTGAAAAATAACCAATTATGCCTTGGGGTGAATCTTCTTCTTTAAATGAGATTTCTGATCTTGCAAAAGCATTGGTTAAAGTGAAGAAGAAGAATAATGTGTCTCGCTTGATTTATACTTACTTTAGCGTTAACTTACCGTTACTATAATGGAAAGAATATTTTTTTGCGATGAGGATTGTCAAGCATTACGTGGAAGAATGGAGGATGATTGATTTATATTGAAAAAGTATTTGATTTGATTCACAATGAAGTTATTATGCACATTATCAAAAATATAAAATATATATGACAAAGCTTGTAATTAATATTTAACGCATGCATTGATCATATTTGAATGCAAGACTTTGATTTGAATTATATATTATCTTTTTAAAAATATTTTAATATTATTTTATTTATATGATAAGTTTTGACTCAAAATAAGGCGGGATCCGCTCGAGTCTTGAAGCCTGAAAAAATACAAAACAAATATTACATCTACATAATAAATTTTTTTCATGCCGATAAAGCGTAGCGGTCGATATTTTGAAACACACGTCGGTGATTTCGTCATCACGCGATGAGTATGAATCTTCAAACTTGAAAGTAGAATCCAGTTCCCACCCCACTCAACTTCACCACCTAAACAAAATCAACATAACCCATAACAAAAGCAAATCTTTCTTGAAAGAGAAAGAACTCCTTGTTTGGCCATAACAGGCTCGAGCTATGCAGGGATTGTGGGTACTGTAGCAAAAGAAAAGAAAAGAAATTCGTATCTACAGTAACCTGCTACAATAATGCGGGAAGATGACTTAATCAATCAAGAATTATTTCATTTCATCGTCATTTTTTTGGCTTCGGTTTCAGCTACGGACAAGGACAGAGAGAGAGAGAGGGCGGGGGCGCAAAAGATATTTTTTCTTTTGTGAAGCCGAAAGACAGAGAGAGTGGCGGTAAGGGATTTTTTTTCCGTTTTTTCTTTTGTGAACCCAAAAGAGAGAGAGAGAGAGAGGGCTCGTGCCTGGCTTGCCATTTCTCTTTTTCGTTCTTGCGGTTAAGAAGGAAAAAGAGGTAGAAGAGGGAGAGGGGAGGGAAGGCTGCGGCTGAGGGAAGGAGAGGACGGAGGAGGCGAAGGCTTGAGGCGTCTGTGTGGGGGGAAACCTTGTGGTTCCTTGCGGGATGGGGCAAACGAACGAGGGAGAAGGATTTTGTGCTCGGCTGTGGTTCCTCAACCAAATAAAAAGGGGGAGAAGAAAGGCGGGATCGGTTGCTCGGTTGGCTTGCGATTCCTTGCTTGCGGTTTAGGGAAACCAAAAGATTTTTTCGGCTTTTAGAGAGGCTGATCCGAGAGTCAACAAATATCCCTCAACAAATGTGACTCGCGCATGGAGCTAGTCATATTTGTTGAAAACTGATTGACCCTTCGAGTTGACCATGAATTTTAGATCACTTTAGCTTCAATTTCAATATCTTATGGAGCTTTGATATGATTTGTCATTAGTATGATGCACTGTGTTTGAACGAGTTAAATGATAAGATTGACTGATTTATCTTGATTGACTTGTCGGATAAATAAGAGCTTCTTCTACCATCTATTCTCCGTTTCAATGGGTTTGCCGAAGATCTCTTTCTTTTGTATCATTTCAGATTTAAGTTTCATCTGACCCTAGCTTTGTGCTTGAGCGGGTTTGATAGAATTGATTTGTATGTTTTGAGACTTATAATTTTTTCTGTCCTAGCTTTAAGCTTGGCGGGCTTGATGAAGGATTGGCCTGATTTGTCCATATTGACTTGTTAGAAAGTGCACGTATATCTTCAGTCCTATGCTTGCTGCTTTAACAAACTTGTTGAAGGGTGCATACAAATGATCTAGCCTTCTGGCTTATGGCTTATATTAGATCCAAAATCTTGAGTTATCAATCCAACAATGAGTGCTTTAACATAGTGGATAATCATGAAATTCTTTTAGTTCGGTCATCGGCTTTGTATGAACTATGAAATTTCTTCTTCGATCTTGTGCTTTCTACTTTGATGAATTTGATGAAGAAATTGACTTCAATATGTGTTTTGTGCTTGATCAAAACATTTGAGAATAAATTGAAATATAACCCTGCAGGCAATATAAAGATTGACTTGAGGCAGCTCTAAATTAAGAATTTTCTCATATTGTTTTAGTCTATCGATCAAGTAGAAAGATCTCTTTGATTCTAGCGGATTGTAGTCACTAAGCTGGATCTGGTTTGAGATTGAACAGCTATCATCATTGGACTGACGATTAGAGGCTCTTTCACTTCGGCCTTTTTTTACAGCTTGTTGAGTGAGGAGAGCGTCAGCAACTCGACCATTTATAGGCTTGTTGCATTCGACCTTTAGAACATACTCGAGTCTTCGACTTAAGCTGTCATACATGCTGAAAGTATTTTTATGAAAGGGAAAAATTATTAGCTTGTTGTTTAGAGGCATAAAGCATGCTGAAATTTATTTTATGTAAGGGAAATCAATTAGTTTGCTATCTAAAGATGTGATGCTTCTTGAAAATTTCTTTTATTTGAGAGGAAGTTTGAAAATCTGATAAGGAAAGATGTATGGCTTAAATATCATACTATTTGCTGTTATCCTATGAATTTCATGCTTCTACTTTGCTTCAATTGATTTCCAATGAAGGGAATTATATATATATCATGCCTCTTTCATATGCAAGCTTGAAATTTATTACTATAAGTACCTACCATGTTCTCCAATATGATAGGAAAATGCTATGCTATCAAAATTTCAGCTGTGGTGTCTCACGACACCACCACCGCCTTTCTTTGGCGTGGTGGTGACTCATTCTCTCATGGCAATGCGTGGGGAGAGCCGAGGCTGTTATAAATTTTGATTATTATGCTAATCAAATATACATGCGACTTTCTTTTGTTTATATGCAAATGCAAGCTTTAAATTTATTACTATAAGTACTACCATGTTCTCAACATGGTAGGAAATCTGCTTATCAAAATTTCTAGTGGTGTTTCGACATACACCCATGCATGCCTTTCTTGGCATGGTGGGCGAGATCTCTCGTAACCCGGAGGGAGGCCGATTGTAAATTTTGATAAGCACGGAGATAAAGATTCAGGTAAAATTCATCTTTATACTCTTGCAATATTAACATGAAAATTGCTGCTATATTATGCTAACCCCATGCACGCCTTTCTTGGTGTGGTGGGCGAATAAATTTTCAGCCGAGACCATGCACGCCTTTCTTGGCGTGGTGGGAAGGCTTAGTCTCCCGAAGCAATCCCCTATGTGGGGATGACGCCGGGAGGCTGCCGAAAATTTTGGTAAACAAAAATGTGTAAAAATGTCCTAAGTGTTTGAAAAGGAAGGTATATGCATATAATTATTCATGCTTAGTTTAATGAATGCTTGAATCTTTCTAGTATGTGGCAATCAATCATGTAATATTCAAAATCCTTTCTTTCTTATGCTTTAATTTCTTGCTGATTGGAAAGATTGATGCTTGCAAATTCCCCTTTTACATGTCTAACATGTGATCAAAGTGTGGCAAATAAAACTTATATGAAATGAAACTTGCATGTGTGATATTTTGCTAATAGGGAAATGCTATGCTATCAAAGTTTCAGTCGCGGTGTCTCACGACACCACCCATGCACGCCTTTCTTGGCGTGGTGGGCAGGCTCAGTCTCTCATGGCAACCCCTACGGGGGGAGAGCCGGGAGGCTATTGTAAATTTTGATAAACACGGAGATAAGGATTCAGGTAAAATTCATCCACTCTTGCAATATTAATAGGGAAAATTGCTGCTATATTAAGCTAACCCCATGCACGCCTTTCTTGGCGTGGTGGGCAAATAAATTTTCGACCAAGGTGTCTCACGACACCTACCATACCTGCCTTTGTTGGCGTGGTGGGAAGGCCTAGTCTCTGAGTAGCCCCTATGAGGGGATGGAGGGAGGCTGTCAAATTTTCTTTAAAAGAAAGGAGATAGAAAGAAATGATGAAATGTTTAGGTTAATATATTGACTTAAAATGCTTCTTTATGTCATATATGAATACTCATGCTTCAATCTCTATATAATGAAAGCTATCTTATTTGTGGCAAGTATGACATAAAGTGGATTCTATCTAGCTTGACATGTTATGGAATACACATTAGACATATGCTCAAACTTAAATGCCTCCCCTACTTTATTTGTCATTCACACCATGATTTACATACATGAGACATAGTGAATACTTGAAGCAAACACATATGAAATAAATTAAATCTACCATATGACATGACATATTTCAAGAAGGCATCAAAAAAAAAATGGTTGAGTTAGAAAAGAAACTCACAAGTATATGTGACACAACTTAACCCTTGATGCAAGATTGAAAGAGCTTAAATTTGTGGTATAAGGGAGAAGAGGAGAGTAGGAAATGTAGGTATTTTGTGAAAGAGAAATCCCTCTTATTTATAGCTTCCTTAGCCCTCTCTTATCATCTATTCTTATGTTGACACGTGTGGTGCCTCGTCATAAGTTGCATCTGAGAGATCTAGTTTAATGCCATTTGTCATATTGCATGCACATGCATGGACATGTGGCATGCCCTTGTGCATCCTTATCACTTTCTTTGAAGAGGAAAATAAAGTCTTTGCCATATCTTCTTAATAAATTTAATGAGTATTTGTCCCCCCACTTGCCATAAGCTTGCATGTGAAGGAGGTGAATTTTAATTAATCAACTTGCCTCTTTTAAATGACATATGATATATACTCATATTTTTTTATATTCCCCTCCCCCTTATCAAGAGAAATAAATGAGCTATGGGTATTTGATCATATGGGTCTTCAAAAATGATTATTTCAGCCCCTTTATGTTTGCTGATTTGCCATATAAAGAAAGGGTTTTTAGCCCAAATCAAATGCCTAAACTCATTCTAGGCCCATCACTTTATATTTGATCATATGGGCCTTCAAAATGATTATTTCACTTTATGTTTCTTGATTTGCCACATAAAGAAAAATAATTTATTTCAGCCCATACATTGATTTGTGACATAAAAGGGGGCTTTTGGCCAAAATAATATACATATCATATTTTCTAAAACAGATGCTATACTTCCGGTTTTGGATCGATTCGGGTTAACAAAACTCAAAAATGTCATATTGAAACTTAAACTTGCAAATTGAACCTACATTTCAACTAGACATTCAATGTCCATACAACATTTTAAAAGATACTACTGTATGTATATTGAAGTATTCAAACAATAGGGACACGTGCAAGTTAGGTATAAAACAAAAGAACAGATGCTACATCTTCCCGGTTTGGTCTTCGGATCGGGTCCGGGTTAACAAAACTCAAAAATCAAAATTCGACATATAAACTCCAACTTAGACATTCTAATGTCCATACAATTCCCAAAGAACAGATATCTGTATGCATGTTGGAGTAAATACTAAGTTAAATACAAAAGAACAGATGTTACATAATCCCGGTTTGGTCTTCGGACCGGGTCCGGGTTAACAAAACCTAAAAAATTGATATTATAAGAATTTCAAATTAATAATATCTGAGAAGATAATTCTGTCATATAATACAAGATATGAATCAACTGGTAGCTTTTAAAAAAATCCTCAAGAAGAAAAGTCCCAAACCCTCCTCATGTTCTAGAGTGGACAAGGTTTTGAAGGATTATACTTCTTGAGATGATGAATTCGCACTGATCCTCAGTAGAAAACGGACGAGAGTGAAAGTCTATCAATTAATATTAACCCTGGGATCGAGAATTATAACTAAAATTTCAATGATAAATGATCATATATTCAAATCTAAATCAATCGTAAAATGATCAAAGTTCAAATAAAATAACAAAATATAAATAAAAAAAAGAAATTAATTATTTAAATTAAAACTTAAAAAAATTAAAACTTAAAAATCAATCCACCCCTCCGCAATTGTTTGTCTTCGGGTGACAAATTAAGAAAATTTTTTTCACAAAGATGTTAAATTAAATACATAACTACCTTCATACTCAAATATTCCTAAAGCGTGGGGCGTGGCCCTGTCCTGTCAGCGTGGTTTTCTTGCCACCACATAAATGGCAGTTCCCGGCCAGAACCCTCGACCGGGTGGTTCGCGATATGACTAAATTACTCGGCGGCTATGTTCCCAACGGCTTTGCTCTTTGAGCTGTGAAATGTAGAATGTATTTGGTTGGGCAAAAAGCCCTATGTTAGCTAAGATTGACTTATATAAGGACACCTTGGACGACGTAACCCATGTGTGTTCGACAAGGACCCTTGGTCGGTTAGATTACTACCTCCTCATTAGCGGACGGACCGCGACCGGACCGGAACCATGGGATCTTGATCGGGCATCATCGTTCCCCCCACAAAAAGTTTTAAGTTAAAATAATAGATTTCATAAGTTTTAAACTCCACTCACTCAATTATATATACTATTTTATTTTATTAATCGAGTGCTTTCTCGGTGGAGGAGTAATTAACTATAGGGCTTGTATAGGAAACCTAGAACTAGATATAAAAGTTCTCACCAAATGAAAGCAATCTCGGTAGTGTCTTATCTACTATTCATCTCGAAATTATCATCGACAACAACTCTTTTTCTTTTAGAAAGATGTGTGGCTTTTCGATCCCATCGACGATCTCATTTATAGTCAATAATTTCAATTTATCACTTCTAATATATAAAATCATAGAAAGAAAATCATTTCATACTCATTTCTCTCCGCATCACTATTATGAACAATCATATGACTCATTAACATCTAAAATCCATACTATAATGTCCAAAATTTTTGAAATATATGATAATAATTTCTCCTAAAAATTATGCCCATTTTTCATATATTTTAAAAATGATTAGACATTTTTTTCTAAAATTATGAACTATAAATGAATCGTTTTGATATATAAAAATATAAATAAATATTAAGTATAATGATAATTAAAGTTTAATTAATTAATTAAAAAATATTCATAAAATATTTCTTATTTTTTTCTTATCCATAATTATTCTATTCATTTTTAATATACTCGTTAAACATTTGCTTTAGCATGAAAGAAAATAGAGAATGGAGAGAGAATGAGGGTAAAATAAGAGCGTGTATTTGATTGATTTTGATGATTCAAATAATAAATTTTAAAAATCAATTGATTTTACATTCTCATAAAGTTGGATCAAATTTAACAAATAAAATACATAACCTAAAAAAATTAACAATTTGACTCGATTATTTAATTTGATTTTGAATAAATTTAAAATCATTACATTTAAAATTATCTTTAAAATTTATATTTATCATACAATTTCTTATTATATAATGAACAAATAATAAATAAAATAATACATATACACATATATATATATGTAATTAGCAAACTAATTAACTACTTTCATCTACCAAAAATATTTAAATTGTTATTATGTCTACAATTTTTTATCAAATTAATGAATAAATTTGATTACATTCAAAATTCATATAATAAACAAATCCAAAAATAAATAAATAAATAAATAATTCATTAATTAAAATTAAAATATAAGTTATTAACTTCAAAATAGAACAAAATTATTCAAAATTTTGATTTGATTTTTAGGTTAAAACCAAATAATGTAAACCCTTAAAGAAGAAATGAGAGAAAAGGAGAGAGAGAGAGAGAGAGAGAGAGGAGAGGAAAGCTTTTACTTTTGGGTAAACTTTTACTTTTAAAAAAATTTGTTTTGAAATAATTTATAAAAATACTACTTTAAAACGTTGTATATAAACAGCTTTTTATAAAAAGAGGAAAATGACGTTTTGTAAAAGTCAAAAAATTAACTTTAAAATTTATAAATGCTTTTAAAAAAACAACGCGGAAAAAAGTGAAACTATGAACCTATAATTGAGCTTATCCCACCAAAGCTTTTAAGTCTTTTGTGTTTGATGTATTCAAGAATTCTTTAATGCACCTAAATGTTTTCAAGGGTATGATTACTTTTTCAAATTAATTCACACTATCACTATGAATTCAAAATATAACTTCTCTCTAAGAACAATCTCGATGCTATTATTTAATAGCATTTCAAAAAAACTCTTAAGGCCTTATTGGAATTAACTTTATTGGGTAAACTTTTACTTTTAAAAAAATTTGTTTTGAAATAATTTATAAAAATACTACTTTAAAATTATATATAAACAATTTTATAAAAGGAAAATGACATTTGTAAAAGTCTAAAATTCAAACGGTTTTAAAATTTATAAACTATTTTAAAAAACGAGGAAAAAAAAAAATAAACAAACCTATAATTGAGCTTATCCCACCAAAGCTTTTAAGTCTTTTGTGTTTGATGTAGAATTCTTTAATGCACCTAAATGTTTTCAAGGGTATGATCGCACTTTTCAAATTAATTCACACTATCACTATGAATTCAAATATAACTTCTCTAAGAACAATCTCGATGCTATTATTTAATAGCATTTCAAAAAAACTCTTAAGGCCTTATTGGAATTAACTTTATTGTGTTTATATTTTGAATATTTTTAAATAAACTATTACCACCACCAAACATATTTTATATCAATTCAAATAAAAAAAAAAAGAGATTCCAAATAGTCTCATAGTTGCCATACAAACAGAGGAAATGGAAATCTTCAAGACTTTCTATGTCCAGGAGCCATTAAATATGACGTAACAAGCATGCTTATCAACAATACATAGGTTTTCTTGATGATTTTTACTCTCCAAAGAGAACTATGCCCCAAAAGTGGAAATAAGTGAGCTCAACGAGTTAGTTCAAGAGATAATATTCATCGGTCTTAAACAAATCGAGTTAGATAAAGCAAACCGTTTTAAGAGTCTTATGATATATAAACATGCTATGTTGTGAAAACAATTTCTAGATTGGCTTCTATATGCAATGCAATGCATCAATTTTATTTGGTAGTAAAATATTTGGCTTGAAGGAAACTACAAATTGATAAATCACAAATCAATAGTGGAAGATTTTAAACCAATAGTAAAGTGGTAGATAAGATTATTGAGAATGCTTTAGATGGTTTGATCACATAAAATGTTGGATGATCAAATTAGGGAGTAGATGTATTAGATTTGATCTTTGTTAAAAAAAAAAGGTAGAGGAAGATCTTAAAAGACTTGGTTAGAAAGTACGAAAAATGACCTTAATTTATTAGAACTAAATAAGACACAATAGAGAAGAAGGATTTATGTGGCCAACCTCACATAGTAGGATAGTCTTGTTGTTGTTCTTGATTAATTTACTTTCATTTCATTCACTTTATTTCCAACTTTGAGCAAATTCCACTTCACGAACTTGAATGAATATCCTATTAGTTGGCTATCAAAAGGTGGCTATCAAAAGGGATTCTCAAAACAAATTTATTAAATTAGTACAAAACCAAGTTATAATCTATCTTTATTGCATTTTCAAAGCAATTACCTGAACAGCATCTGCTGCAGCATAGCTTGCCCACCCATGAATTGAAAGCCATTTCCAAACCCACAAAGAAGACCTGCTAGAAGAGCCCATTGTCTCCCATTCCAATCTTAGTAAGCTTTAAGAGAGGACCTCGGTAGCCCAAGAATGGGCCAATAAAGAAACCATACATTCAGAGCAATTGCAAGGACAAAACAGGAGATGGAGAAGTAGAAAAATGCTGTATAGACCACAAGATGGGGCACTCCCTTTTAAGGTGTGCCATTGGTCATTTGTAGGTAAGTTGAATGCTGGAGAAGAAGTGAGTAGCAAAGCAAAGAACACAATGGCGAGGCCTAGAAACATGTTTGAACCGACAACCTGATTTTAAAAAATAATTTTGATCAGTTTGAGCTAAGAAGCTCAAGAAGGAAAATCAATTGAGGTTAGAAGATTAAGCTCAGGCAAAGCATTAAAATTAGGCTTTCAGCTGATAAGCAGACAATAAAACTGAATTTTTAGGGATTGTATTTATTATAATTATAAATCTTTGTATTTAGAAGCACAGTTGTAGGTTTCATAATATAGGGATCATAAATTTATAACAGCAAGTAAAATGTGTTCTGATAATCTACCTAATAGGAATAACTAATGACTACCATGACTTTTCTCATATCCATTAGCTTTTCTCCAAGTGAGGTTTGGTTAGCAGATAAAAGATAAGAAAAGTCCATTATAAATCATAAAATGAATTGAAGAACAAAGAAATCTATTAAATCTTTAGCTTTAAAAACAAACAGAAAAACCTAGGTTTCTTGTTGCAATCTGAAGTAAATTGTTGTCTTGTTTAATCAAGCTCTTAATGTTACTGTCATTGTAAATTTTATACATAAAGAAGATCAACACATATAACGCATCAAAAATTTTATTCATATTCATCAAATTGATAGTTGTCATTTCATTGCCATTGTAAATTTCACCTTCCAACCACTGTAGAATTTTGTTTATCTTTTTTTTTTTCTGAAGCAATTGATTTTATATAAAGTGTTTTTCGTAGCGCATAAATTAAGCTCCACAGCTAAACAAACTTGACTTAAAAAAAACTGACCTTGATTGATCTCTGTTCTTCAAGTTCTATAAGGTATTCAGCTGTGCCAACTTTTGACTTCTCTGCCTTGGGCTTCGATGCAGAATAAGTTCCAATCTCTACATCGCTTGTCACATCTGCAATATATGTGCTAAGTGCTAACGGTACAAAATTATTACATATTTATAAATTAGTTATTATTTTCAAAGCCATGAAGAACAACTGAATACCTTTCTTGGGTTCATTGCTGTCCTTCTCGTGATCGCCCCGGGCACTGCATTTTTGTGAAGTTTAAATTTATAAGTTGCAGAAAACTTGAAGTTTCAGCTGCAAAGATTTTTAAGAAAAACGGGAAATTTTATGTTTAAATAAAAGCAAAACATCAAGAATAGTTTATGAGAGGAATTACTTAGCTTCAGCATGATCATATTGATTTATCAATATATGTCCAGTAAGCTACAATTGAACTTTATGTTGTATGAATAGCCTGAAGATAAATTATGCTAACGGCTAGAAAGTGATTGTACATATGATACTGGTTTTCTTGCATATCTTCCAAGCCCACATTACACCAAATAACACTAGATCAATTCACAACTAGGTAAATGTAAAAAATATTCTTTATGTAGCAGTTTTCTCCTTATTCTTTTCATTAATTTGACACTGGAACTAAACAAAATTAGCTTAAAAAAGAAAAAAAAAAACTATACCAAGTATTTTCACATTCGACACGAGAGGAGCCACTTAATTTCTCTTTATTATCAGCTGCATTAGAGGAATGAACAGCAGATCCAAGACAAACGGCAACCAAGAAGCATCCAACTCCAGGGAACAGAATCTCAGCTTTATTGATTCGACCGTCTAGGAAATAATTCATAGTTGTTCCTGACATGGAAAAAAATATGTATGTCTTTATAAAGTGTAATCTCTCTATGCATCTCTGTTGAAGCTTAGTTAAATATTTAATCTCTGCTAAGTCATGGATGTAGTGAATCTCACCAAACCATATAAACTTATGTCTAATATTTTACATCATTGTTGTGGTTATTTTCTCATCATTGTTGTAGTGAAGCTCACCAATTACAAATAAATCCCAAAAACCAACAAACAAATAATAATGTGAGATCATCATCGTTAGCCTAATCCCCATTAATGTGAAAAAAAGATTAGAAGCCTTTTGAAGCTTGAAAAATTTAAAAAAATTAATAATAACAATGAGATGATGATGATGCAAACAAATACAAAGTATCAAGTCTTTTACCTATTACCACTGTTATGCTGCAAGTCATCACTTCTGTTACTGAAAGGCCAACATACGCATACTGTGTTGATAGATTCCCAAGACTCAACAAAATCCCACCCGCCATTGCAAACAACACTGAAGGCCAGTTATCCTGCATATGAATTTCTGACCCATTAATTACCAGAAAAAAATTTGCTTCCAACCTTTCCTTTAAGGAGAAGACAAGAAACTAAAACCAGCAGTAGCCAAAAAAAGCATATACACCAAGGAACTATAATTCAGAAGAAACTTCAAAATTCTGGAAAACAGTTTCCCAAGTTAAGGCATAAGAAATTCAACTTTCCCTAAGAGCTTAATAAGAGATTCCTATTTGTTGTACATGAAGTGACTGTGGTAGGGAACTAGAAAAACAAAAGGAATAAATAAAGTGTTCTTGACTAATAGTGTGAATAATTCCAGAAAAGCTGAAGGGCTTATTAAGAAGCACAACAATAGATTGTCATGATACCATGAATATGTTGGCCAACCTTTGATTTGAAGGATTCTATCGTTCCCATCAATAAATTGCTCAAGAGAGAATGGGTGTGTGATATATCAGTCATAAGAGAAGGAACATTTTTAATGTTTATGGCATTTTTCAGATGCCAAGTTAAATATAGGTCATACAAATGTGGTATGTCTTCTTGGCTGACCTAAAAATTCAAAATTTAAACTTCGATGAGTAACAAGTGAAACGCAGGTCTTGTCCAGAAAGTTGCAAAACTCTTGAAAAAGATCAAAAACGGTGTCAAAGTGAACTAGTAGGAGAAGTTTGCAGTTCAGAATTAAAGTAAATGAAATCCATCATTCATTATTCATTCAAGTTAAACATGCCACAACTACATGGGGTATATTTTATGAATTCTCCTTCTTCATTCATTCATAATATGTCCTAAAGAACAAGTTAACCCTATTTGAGCAATTTTTATGCATAATTTACACTCACATCACCTTTGATTTACTACTTCTACTTTCTTATCCTTTCATATCGATTTTTTGTACTCATGTCTTTGATAAACCATCTACATTTTAAAAAAATTTTGAATAAATCTTATTAGGATGTGATATAGCTCTCAAAATACCATTAGTCAAAAGCACAAATCTTGGCGTCAGCGATATGATTTTGAGTCAAAATCGAGATCAAGCACTTAAAATATCATTGGAATCTTTGGGACATTAATTAAATCCCAAAACACTCTCAAATATGGAGTGTTTATAGTCAAATTGAGCGTTGACGATCTGAGCATAAGATCTCATTTCGACTTTATTTGGGCATCCAAATGCTCAAAATACATCAAATGATCAAGGAATCATCCAGCCGTCATCGAGGGAGTGCAGCTACATGAATTTACAAGAATGCCCTCCCATCTATAAATAGACCTTCATTCTTCACATGAAGGAGGCCAAGTGAAGTGAAGTGAGGTGAAGAAGAAGATGGTGAAAGTAAAGAAAAGGAAGAGTCAAGCAAGGAAGAAGAGGAAGAGTCAGCAAGGAAAAAGGAAGAGTCTAAACAAGGAAGAAAAGGAAGAGCAGCAAGGAAGAAGAGGAAGAGTCAGAAAGAAGAAGAGGAAAGTCAAAGCGAAGAAAATGAAGAGTCAAGCAAGGAAGAAAAGGAAGAGTCCAAGCGAGGAAGAGGAAAAGTCAAGTGAGGGAAGAGAGAGCTGCTTGAAGATCCTCCAAGCAAGATCGCCTCCCATCAACGCCCGCCCGGCCACCGTCGTAATTGTAGATTCCCCGAGTTACGCATCTCCACCATTGCAATTACTGATCATTGTTACAGTTATTATTCCTCTCTCATGCAATTCTATAATCCGTTATCGGAAGACTTTGTACTCAAGCAGATACATATGGAAGCTTTTTCTAGGCCGTGGTTTTCCCTCGAGGTTTTCCACGTTAAAACTTTGGAGTGTCTCTGCTCTATAATTACATTGTGTCTTTGGACTGTCTAATAGGCTATAAACTTTCACTCATGGTTTTCAGGTTTGACACCGTCAGGGAAGCTTCAACCATAATTTTGTGAACATCCACGTTATGGCCAATAGACACAACACTGTCCTCCGCAACTCTCACTCAAAAATCTGAACCAAGGACGCCAACCTTCACCACTTCCCACGATAGCGTGATCATGTGGTGAAGGGCGGAATCTCTGGAAGATCGTGTCCGTCGAATGGAGTCTCAAAATAAGATGATCCAGCTTTGCGACTACAAGCCGCTTCGACAATATTCTCCCCAAGATCGTGGTTGCGGAGAAGGTCGCTAATCCTCGGAGTTCCGCATGAAGGCGTACGATCTCCTTTGAAGTTCCACCATCCATCGCGTGCAGTGACTAATCCACCAATTGTTGTTGATCTTCACATGCTCATCCTGTTAATCCCGCTCGTCATGACATTCGCAAGTGATGAATTTCACCTTCAGGCAATCATCTTCACCCTCATGTTATGGAGTCTCACCTTTACGGCCATTCTTCAACATCCAATTCCGTAGGTTTCAAGCTTCCAGAGCATTGATTTATGATGGGGCAACCCACCCGAACACATCGACCATTACGGGTATCATGCATCCTCGAGCTCACCTTTGTTTTTTCGTCTTTTCCATTACTCTCAAAGGGCAAGCTCACTTGGTTCTCTCTCTTCCAAGGGGATCCATCCGCTTTAACGAACTTCGATTCTTTTGTGGAGCAGTTCATTTAACCGGAGAATCATTAAAGATTCCTCCCATCTTTCATTTGACGAGCAGGGTGAATCGCAAAGAATACTTCCAGGTTCTCCTAGAAGGCAAATACCAGACTCGACTATTAAGAGGAGTTTTCCTTGGAGGCTCGTCAGGGCCTTTTACTCATCATCATGCGGGACCCTGCGCTCATATGCCGACTTAGTTCATCGTGAAGCACAAATCTTCGAGGAGGCTATTAATGCACATCGAACAATTTGGATAATCAGAGACATAAAAGCGCAGGAACACAGCGGTCCATCAAGAAGAAATCGAAGGCCATTCAACAAGGATATCCGTCGATTGGAAAAGAATCAATCAACTCATACGAACATACCTCCAACTGGGGGGCAACTCTTAATCTCAGATAAGCAAGTTTAACACCAATGAAAAGGCAAAGATCAATGATCAACCCTGGCTCGTCATACAAATATTCGTCCTCTTCCATACGGGTTAATGTCATCGAGTAAACACTCTGACAAACAACCAAGGATAGGTCAAAACGTCCTTAGTGGACTTCCAGCGACCTCTTCCATGCGGTTAACGTCATCGTAAACACTCGACAAACAACCCGGAAGGGTCGTCCTGGTGGACTTCCGCGACCTCTTATCGGGTTAGTGTCATCAAAAAAAGCTCGGCGAACAACAGGAAAGGTCAGCGTCCTTGGTAAACTTCCTGCGATCTCTTTCGGGTTAATGTCGAAAGCTCGACAAACAACCCAGGAAAGGTCAAAACGTCCTTGGTGGACTTCCCGCGATCTCTTCCATACGGGTTAATGTCATCGAGCAAAAACTCTGACAAACAACCCAGGAAAGGTCAAAAGGTCCTTGGTGGACTTCCGCGATCTTCCATACGGTTAATGTCATCAAGCAAAACTCGACAAACAACCCAGGAAAGGTCAAAAGGTCCGGTGGACTTCCGACCTCTTCCATACAGTTAACGTCATTGGGTAACACCCAAACCTCGGATAGGTCAAAATCCTCGGATTGATTCGACCTATCCATGAGTTAACGTCGTGGGCCTCGACAAACAACCCGGATAGGTCAAAATCGCCAGATTCAATTCGACCTCTTCCATGTTAACGTCATCGAAGTCACTCGACAATACCGGATAGTCAAAATCCGGATTGATTCAATTCTTCTTCCATGCAACGCATCGAGTCAGCCGACAAACAACCTCGGATAGGTCAAAATCACCCGCAGCCATTGGCCAGCGACCCATCACCGACCCGCGCCGGGTATTTCCATCCACCGGTCAGCTCGTGCCGGTTGTCCTTCTGCCACCCTCGCGCGGCGGTATGCGTGCCGTATGCCGGCCGTCATGGTAGCCTGCTGCCGACCATCGAGACAATCTCGGCGGTCATCTCGGCAACCTTGGTGGTCACCATCTTATGGTCTCCGCATTCAGACACCCATTCGCCATCGTCGACTAATTGTGGGTTCGTATGCCGTCGACGCCACCACTATGACCGTCATAGCCGACTACGTGGCGGTCGCCTGCAGTGGCCGGTCCTTTCTCGACCATCGGCGATCTCCGTGGTCACCCACTCGTCGGTCACCGGCCATTCTGCACCGATCACACCTGCGATCGCCGATTCTGCTACACCCGTCGAGCCAACCACCCGGTCACCGCCATTACCGTCGCCGGTCTTGCCTCCGGCCCGATTCGCGATCCTTCCTGCCGCACTCCACGGTCGACCATCATCGTTGGTTATCCCGCCACCATCATCCGAAAGCATCGCCGTTTTCTGGGTGATCGCCTCCGAACGGACGGTCAACGAGATTCGGAACCGACGTATCTGATGGCAGATCGCCTAACCGGACGGTTCGGCGTGCCGGAACCACACGTATACCGCGCCGATCGCTCTCGGACGGTCGGCGGGCGGTAACCGGAACCGGCGTATCCGTGGGCCGGTACCCTAACCCGGACGGTCCGGCGAGGCCGATAAACCGGAACCACGTATCTGGGTCTTGATCCTAACGGACGGTCCGAAGGCCGGAACGGAACCACGTATACCGTGGCGATCGCCTCCAACGGTTGACGGGCAACCGGAACCACGGCGTATTGTGGGCCTTGATCGCCTCCCCGGACGGTCAGCAGACCGGTAACGAACGGCATATCGTGGGCCTTGATCGCCCTCCCAACGGTCCGGCGGCCCGGCGGGCCTGGCGTCGTGGGCGCGATCGCCTCAACCGGACGGGGGGATAACCGGAACAAGGCGTATCTGCGTGGGCCTTGATCGCCTCCCCTAACCCGGTCCGGCGGGGATGCCGGAACCACGGTATACCGGTGGGATCACCTCTAACGGTCCGGCGGTCCGGAACCACGGCGTATCTGCGTGGGCCTTGATCGCCTCCCCGGACGGTGACGAGGCCGGTGGCGGAACCACGGCCGATAGCGCGGATCTATCCGGCGGTCCGACGAGGCGGTCATCACAGCGTATCTGGCGATCGCCTCTAACGGACGGTCAGCGGGTCGCCGGAATCACGATGTATCTGTGGCCTTGATCGCCTCTCAACCGGACGGTCAGAGGCGTGCCGGAACGGCGATATCGGGGCCTTGATCGCCTCAACACGGACGGTCCCGCGATAACGGAACCACGGCGTATCTGTGGGCATTGATCGCCTAACGGTCGACGAGGCCGGCCGACCAGACGTATAGGGCGCGATCGCCTCCAACGGGAGCCAGGCGAAAGCCGGCGTATCTGTGGGCGCGATCCTCCCTTGATTGCCTCTAGATCGCCTCCACGAGCGCCTCCCTGCCGCTCGGTGCCTCAAAGGAGAAGAAAAGGAGGTGTCTCTCCTCTCCACCCTAAGGTGCCATAGCCCCACAGGGCAAAGGATCAAAACTCCTCAAAAATGGCTCAAAAATGGCTCAAAACTCTCAAAATTACTCAAAACTCCTCAAAATGGCTCAAAAACTCCTCAAAATGGAAAAACTCTCAAAACTCCAACTCAATCAAATTTGATTCTGGGCTGGACCATGACATGGCCATGCAGCAGACCTCACCCTCCATTTAATTTGGGGGTCATTCACAGCGTGAAGAGTCAGCCACATCAGCGACCCGGCCCGTGACGCATGACCGTATCGGACAGCAACCATAGACGATCCGTGGACCGCTCCGTTAAATAGCGACCCTGGCCCGCTGGCCCGCTGTGATCAGCACGCCCATGCCTCATGGTGCCCAGAACCATGGTCCGAACGCTTGAAAACTTCCGTGAGTATCCAAATAGATCCATAACCTCAAAATCTCATGCCGGCTACATCTACTTCCCTAATCATAGCTTTATATTTTATGATGATTTCTCTCAAAATGTATGATTCTTTCGCGTTGAATAATTCGTTATTTTCAAGTATTTGACACATATATTTTGGATGATTAATGTCATCCAAAAATAGGCAACGATATACTCTTAAAATACCATTAATTAAAGCACAAATCTTGACGTCAGCGATATGATTTTGAGTCAAACCGTCGAGATCAAGACTTAAAATATCATTTGGAATCTTTGGGACATCAATTAAATCCCAAAAGCAGTTCTCAAATATGGAGTGTTTATAGTCAAATCGGCGTCTCGAGCGGATCTGAGCCTAAGATCTCATAATTTCGACTTTATTTGGGCATGCAAATGCTCAAAATACATCAAATGATCGAAGGAATCATCTGAAACCGTCCAGATCGAGGGGAGTGTCGCTTTACATGAATTTACAAGAATGCCTCCTCCATCTATAAATAGACCTTCATTCCTCACATGAAGGGGAGAGTGAAGTGAAGTGGTGAAGAAGAAGATGAGGCAAACAAAAGAAAAGGAAGAGTCAAGCAAGGAAGAAGAGGAAGAGTCAAACGAGGAAAAAGAGGAAGAGTCTAAACAAGGAAGAAGAAAGGAAGAGGAAAGAAGAGGAAGAGTCAGAAGCAAGGAAGAAGAGGAAGTCCAAGCGGAAGAAAATGAAGAGTCAACAAGGAAGAAAAGGAAGAGTCGGCGAGGAAGAAGAGGAAAAGCAGTGAGGAGGAAGAGAGCTCTGAAGCTTGAAGATCCTCAAACAGATCGCCTCTCAGCTCGTGACCATCAATCACCACCCCATGATCACTAATTGTACCGCCGTATTCACCAGGAAGTTATCGCATCTCCATTATGATTACAATCGATCGTTGTTACGCGGTTGTTATTCCTCTCTCATATGCGATTCGTATCCGTTATCGGAAAACTTTGTACTCTGAAGCAGATACATAGTGAAAGCTTTTCTTGTAGGCCGTGGTTTTCCTCTTTTGAGGTTTTCCGCGTTAAAACTTTGGAGTGTCTTACGTTATTCTTTAATTACGTGTGTCTTTGGACTAATCAAGGCTAAAGTAAACTTTCACTCTGTGGTTTTCATAGCGGATGCAACATAAGAATTTCTTAGGAGGTTACTCAATTAATATTCTCAAACATGCTTAACCACTAAGTTCTAATGAAATGTACTGGTGCTACATTCCTTCGTACATGTACTAGCCATTTAAGGTTTTTTTTTGTTTTGTGGATTTTTTAGCTGTTTTGCTTTAGAAAAAAAAAACAAATGAAATATTTTCATGATGATTTTGATTATCTATTATTTGTCTATTCTATGTAAAGCAAGAGACTAAAAACTGCTTTCAAAGCAGTTTTCCCACAACAACACAGAAAAAATAAAAATTGTACATCAAAATTAACAAAGGCAACAGCATAAACAAAAATTTTTCACTTCCTTAGAGATTCCATATATGTTATGTAAGAGTCAACATTCATATTAATCATTCCTGAAGCTATCCTTTCAGGTTTACACGTTCACATCTAAATATCCTCACTTATAGCACTTAAAGAAACTTTCAATGATTTTTTTTATCACTTTACACTCAAATTCATATAACATAGCTAACTCATGCTTTTATTAAATTAAATGAAGCAAACATAAAATACTTGGCCTTGAATAAGCAGTAAAAGTTCTTAAAAAGTGCATTTAAGAAGAAAAAAACACACAGGTAAATACTTTGTTTCATAGCATGTGAAGAGAGAAACACCTGAGAAAGCTGAGTAAAGAAATTAGGTTGATTAGGCCTGCTATCTCCAATTTGGCCGAATGTGAGAGCAATTAGAATGGCAATCATAAGATTTGTAATGGAGTAATCAAGATATGTGTGTTGAGGAAGACGACCCCTTCTCTCTAAAAGTGTAAAAAAAGCAGGCCATGTGCCTAAAACTAACAAGGCAGCAATCATTAGAGCAATTGCTCCTCCTTTATCTTCAATCACATACATCTTGCAATATTTCTTCGCTGAAGAAACTCGCAGAAGAAATCTGAAAAATCATAAAAAAAGCTTATGAGATATTTTTTTTTCCTTTATTTCATATAAAAGCTTAACGAGAGGTAGGAAAATCATTCATGCATTATTTCATATACCACACTCAATTAGGGATCCAAGAAGAGACTTCACTGAGTCTGGTATGAAGAATAAACATTCAAAACGAGAGATTTTCTTCTTTTCTCTAACAGGAAATGAACCAAATCATCATCGTAAACGAAAAGGAAGCCATGAGCGGAGTGAACCTGCAAGAAGAAAACTTTTATAAATGAAACTGATCGGTATTGAAAGAAAAGAAAATGAAGAACACAAAACGCATAAAAGCCTCAGAAACCTTGATTAAAGAAGCATAATCCCCATAACGAAGATTCAGACAGTCAGAACTGTTAAAATAAAAGCATGTGAGAAAATAGCCAAAATGTCTATTTTGAAACGCAAAAAAAAGTCCTTTTGGGTCGGAAGAGTCAAAAGAAAAATATTTCTAAAAGTTCAAATAAAAAATTATTAAAAAAAATATTAGCTCGCCATACAAAAAAGGGAGGTTAAAATAAAAAATTAAAAGAAATTCAGCCCCATTGATGATATGCAGCAAGTTGATGTTTTTTTCTTTTTTTTAATTGACTTTACGAAGAAAATGGAGAACCCACATGTGGATTAACAGGCGGGAAGTGGTCCTTAATTGAGAAGAGAGAATAAGAGCAAACAGCTGAGGCGATTGTTAGAGACCGTTGAAGACGGCAACGACCACGGCAACAATAATAAGTCTTAATCTCATTAAATAGAATCGGCTATATGAATTTATTATGTATCAAATTTTTATTTAAATTAAATATATTAAGATCATTTTTTATGCATCTTAAATTTTAACTAAATCTTTTTATGTCTACCTCTACTTTTTTTAACATAAGACAAATCTAATATATCTATACGTTTTATATGGTCAAATCTCATAAACTCAACCATTTCTCCACTAAGACGTTCAGGAGAAACGGTTACAGATTCTCTTAGCCTCTCTCTCTCTCTCCCACAGCACTCCGACATGAAACCAAAAACACGAACATGCATCCTCACCGTGGTGATAATGATTCTCAAAGCAGCAGACCTCACAAATCTCTTGCTTATAAATACGTCTTCATCTGTAATGCATGTATGGAGAAATATTAGAATATTAGCTCTCCCTATCCTCCTCATATCAGCTGAACATTCAGCTTACCTCTACTCTATGTGCTGCTCTACATGGTATCGAGCCTTAACCGGCGAAAATGTCGAATCTTCCTCCCATTCTTAGAACAATGGATATACAGAAAGCTTCACCAATAACCATTCCACCCTCTCTCAGTTCCTCATAGGAAATATGAAGTCCGTTGCAAACACTACTCTCACAGCCAACAACTACACCTTATGGAGCTCACAAATCCACAAATTATTTCAAGCAAATGGCTTATCGCTTTCTTGAAGGTACCACCCCATGTCCCACAAAATATTCCTCGACACCAACGGACAACCTCAACCCAATCCCAACCACAATATGTGGAAATTAATCGACCAAAATCTCAGCCGCTCTCTACTCTACCATCTCACCATCCATCCTTCCTTACGTCCTCAACTTAGAAACGCTCGGACATCGCACTCTAGCAAAAGACTACAGTCATCCAACCCGTTCGAGTCATCCAACTCAAAAGCGAACTCCACCACATATGCCTCCGCGACAAGATAATGACCCATATCTAGAAATTAAATCTTTGATCGACCAAATCTAGCGGGGCTCAAATCGGACACGAAGACATTATCCTCTACACTCTAACGGCTTACCATCAACTATCATGCGTTCAAAAACAGCTATAATACGAGATCCGACCCAATCAATCATCGACGATCTATATCTCTCCTATGCAAAGAACTCAATCTTACCAGATCAGGAAAAAGAAATCATCCCTTCCGTCACTGCCCTCCATCTCTCACGAGGCAAACTCTGGAAATCCAATCATAAAAATCAAGGCAAATATCATCACACTTCCTCCCCACAATCAGACACCGGCCGAACCAAAGGACAAACAAATTACGCAATCAGACCTCTACTGTCAAATATGCAACAAAACAGGCCACTCAGCTCATGCTGGTACCGGCGACACCAACTACCTCCAAAACCCTCAGACTCCATACCGACACCTCCAACATCCCTCGAATGGATCTAGACTGAGACCTCACACTCACCAATAACCTGGAGGCAGTACACAATCCTACCGAACACCCCGGCCACCACTCAGTTACAGTTGGCAACGGACAGACAGTACCCATTCTCCATCAAGGCCGAATTCTTCCGACTCCACCGTAGCTCTTACTCAATCAACTCTTTCATGCACCTCACCTGTCTCAATTTGCTTTCTGTTTTCAATCTGCCGCAAGCCTCCATCACTTTCGATCATGGCTTTTATATAAAGGATCGGACTACACCAACTACTCTAAAGGGCTGCACTAACGGGCTATACTCCATTCCTCATACCCACAGTCCAAGCACTCCACTTTCGGATACTACATCGCGTTCCTCTGGCACAGACGGCTTGGACACCAAACAAAGATATTCTCGGGACCATCTCTATCCAAAGCAGACATCTCCGCATAAAACCAACCTCTTCTCCTGCACCCGCCTTCGGTCAAAAGCCATAAATTAGCTTTTACAAAATCTGTTTCCGAACTAAATGTCCATTTGATTTAATTCACACCGATGTATGGGGTCCATCTCCAACCTCCTCGCAAACGGCTACAAATATTACGTTACTTTTATCGATGACTACTCTCGTTTTACCTGGCGTTTCCTTGAAATACAAACACGAAGTCTCATCTAAATTCCAACAATTACACAAAATGATACAAACACATTTTTCCAAACCTATTAAAATCCTCAGATCCGATAATGGAGGCGAATTCTTATCCACAGCACTCCAAACCTACCTAATCAACCACGGCATCACTCATCAACGCAGTTGTCCAAACACACCAGAACAAAGCGGTCGTGAAAGAAAACATAGACATATTATTGAATTAACAAGAACTCTCCTCCAAACAGCAAACCTCCCCAATCATTTTGGGCGCGTACTCACGCCATCTCATCAGACTTCCACAAAACTCTCTCTTACTTCCCCTATCAAGTCCTCCCCTCCGGTTTCATCTTTTTGGGTTTAACACCCATTTGCCCTTTGCCAGCATACTTCACCTAACCGGTTATTCTCGATCTTTCGAGATCTCTTCTCCTATCATCATCACTCCATCCCAGATTTGTTCTCATCACGACCTCATCTTCTTACGACAGCTTTATTTCAGCCTCACCTCCATTCCAGTCAATCTTCCACCATCCATGAAAACACTCAGGCAGTGGTAATCATTTTAGACCTCCAACATCACCACAACCTAACCGAACCCACCTGCTATACTCAAGCTATTAAATATGCCGAATGGCGTAAAGCTATGTCCGAGGAGTTTCTTGCCCTCCAACAACAAGCCACCTGGACACTCGTTCCTCCACCCAACAATCAAACAATAATAGGCTGTAAATGGACATACAAGATCAAATCTCACTCGAACGGTTCCATAGCTCGATATAAAGCTCGCCTAGTCGCCCAAGGCTTTAAACAAGAATATGGGATCCTACAAACTTTCAGTCAGCCAAAATGCCCATTGTCCGCCTTCTACTCGCAACAGCACTTCACCACCATTGGCCAATCCAACAACTAGATGTCTCCAACGCATTCCTCCATGGATCCCTTCAAGACACCATCTATATGTCCCAACCTCCATGCTTTTCCGACACCCAATATCCACAACACGTTTGCCTTCTCCGCAAAGCCATATACGGCCTCAAGCAATGTCCTCGGCAATGGTACTCCACATTTACCGAACAACTCAAACACCACGGGTTCACTACTAGCACAGCCGATCCAGCCTTATTCCTATACACCAAAAACGGAACCCAAATCTACCTCCTCCTTTACGTGGACGATATACTCATCACTGGAAATGACTCTCAAATCATCTCCCATATACTTCAACAACTCAAGGCAGCAGTCAACTTGAAGGATCTCGGCCAAGTCTCCACCTTCCTTGGCATCCATATTCACCACACTGATAACAAGCTCCTTCTAACCCAAACCGCCTACACCAACAAACTCCTAAACAGCTCAGGAATGTCTTCATGCAAAAGCGTGCCATCTCCAACCGATTCTGCGTCCCAAAGAACACGAAGCCGTTCCGACCCACGAGTGAGCGGCTGAGTTCTCTCAATTTCTCACAATCACACCGATATAGCACTAGCATCAATCATCTTTGCCAACATATGCATAACCCACTCACGCTACCAACTCAAAGCGTGTATTCCGCTACCTTCAAGGAACAGCACACCACGGCCTCCCTATCACTCTAGGGGATCTCAATCTCCACTCATATTCAGACTCTGACTGGGCTGGAAATTCAATCGACCGTCGCTCCACCACCGGCCACTGCACCTTCCTCGGATCAACCCTCATCTCCTGGAAAGTACAGAAACAGAAAACAGTCGCCCGTTCCTCCACAGAAGCCGAATATCGCGCCTTAGCAGCCGCTACAACAGAAATAATCTGGCTTTGACGCTTAGCTCTCGAACTCGGGATCCCCATCACTCAAGTTACGCCTCTGTACTGTGACAACACCTCAGCCATGGCAATCGCAACAAATCCGATACTCCACGCACGGACAAAACATATAGAAATCGACTACCACTTTGTGCGTGACCACATAGCGAGCAATCCAAATCCACCACATTTCAACGGAAGACCAAATTGCGGACATTTTCACCAAGCCACTACCAACTTCGTCGGTTCATCAAATTACGACAACCTCACCATCCAACCAAGGGATCATTCGGTTGAGGGGCATCATAACAAACTCAACCATTTCTCCACTAAGGCGTTCAGAGAAAGCGATTGATTCTCTTCGCTCTCTCCTCTCTCCGACAGACTCACGAGAACCAAAACACGAACACTGCATCCTCACCGTCGGCTGATAACTGATTCTCAAAGCAACGACAGACCTCACAAATCTCTTGCTTATAAATACGTCTTCATACTGTAATGCATGTATGGAGAAATATTAGAATATTAGCTCTCCCTATCCTCCTTCTCATATCAGCTGAACATTCAGCTTACCTCTACTCTATGTGCTGCTCTAGCTTTTTCTACAAAATCATCTAAAACAAACGACTTAAAAATTAATTAAAAAACAAAGAAATTATAAAAATGATTCCGAGAAACCGAATATATATATATATATATATATATATATATATATATATATATATATATATATATATATATATATAATATGCCTTTTATTTTTTAAAAAATAACGATTATGATATTTTTATGTGATATTAAGAATTTAAATGTTATTTATATAATTATTAAATATATGTTAAAATTTGCATAGTAAATATAAAATTTAAAGATAATTTTAAAATATAATAAATTTTGATACATTCAAAATCAAATTAAAATAATCGAGTCAAATTGTTATTGGTATTTTAGATTTTATATTTTATTTAGTCCATTTAATCCACTTTTTTGGGAATATAAAACTAATTAATTTTAAAATTTTTTTCCGAATCACTCAAAATCAATCAAATTTATTACACAATGAACTACTTGAAACGAAATAGATTTATTTTTAGTGGGATATTTGTATAAATAAACGTAAATTGGTCATAATTATCATAGTTAATTATAATAAATAAAATTGTTTTTAAAGGGAAATAGTTAATATATAATAAATTTAATTATTAATTTCTACTAGCTCCAAATAAATAATATTTTGATATTATGATTAAATTAATTATCATTGTGCAATCTTAATTATCATTGCGTAAACGAAAAGGAAGCCATGAGCGGAGTGAACCTGCGAGAAGAAAACTTTTATAAATGAATCTGATCGATATTGATAGAAAAGAAAATTGAAGAACACAGAACGCATAAAGGCCTCAGAAACCTTGATTAAAGAAGCAGAATCCTCATAACGAAGATTCAGACAGTCAGAACTGTTAAAAAAACATGCATGCGAGAAAATAGCCAAAATGTCTATTTTGAAACGCAAAAAAGTCCTTTTGGGTCAGAAGAGTCAAAAAGAAAAAACATTTCTAAAAGTACAAATAAAAAGTTATTAAAAATAATATCAGTTCCATATAAAAAGGGAGCGAAATTCAGCCCCATTGATGATATGAAGCAAGTTGATGATTTTTTTTTCTTTTTTTTTTAATTCACTTTAAGAAGAAAATGGAGAACCCCGCATGTGGATTAACAGAGGAGCAAGGCGATTGTTAGAGACCGTTGAAAACGAACCACTTAAAATTAATTAATTAATTATAAATGTAATAAATTTTGATTTATTTAAAAACAAATTAAAATAATCAAGCCTTGTTATCTGATTTTTAGGTTTTGCATTTTATTTGATTTATTTGATCCAATTTTTGGGAAATATAAAATCAATTGATTTTTAAAATTTATTATCCGAATCATCCAAATTAATCAAATGCAAGCTCCTACTTTTCTTTCCCAATCTCATTCTCTCTCCATTCTCTATTTTCTTTCCATGTCATGCTAAAGCAGATGTTTAATGAGGATATTCTAAGAATATTTTTTAAATTAATTAATTGAACTTTAATTATCTGATATGACTAATTTCTGAAATTAAGTGAGGCTTGAGTGAATAATTCTGTTCCCTTTTCTTTGGGTCAACTTGAGTTTGATTTCCCGATTTGGTTTGATCCGGCTTGAGTGGTTTAATTGAGTTGGCTCATGAACTGAATGAGTTGAGAGTTGGGAGGGTTTTGGTGCTTTCGATCCGTTGGATTTAGCCTTTTACTCGGGTTGGATGTCACTTGGATTGAGTGCTTCTTGAATGGCTACTTGAACCGTCGGATTGCCTTTGTTTCTTATCTGCCATTTGATCTGATCTTTGATCAAGCGGTTCTGAGTACCCGTGAAGTTAGTGGACTACACCTGTTGATTTCTGCGTAGCTTGATCTTTGGAATTGATCTGATCCGTTGGTATTATCTTAAGTATTTCTTATGGATGATATTTCTTGATGTAACTTATACATTCTTTGGTGTTTCATTTGATTTAGTTCAATTTAAGAAGAAATAGGGTTCGGCGAGGAGGAAAAAGGTTCTCCTGAAGGATGGTGGTTTAGGTGGTAAACCTAGAAGAGGTAGGAAGAGAGGAAGAAGAAGCCTGAAGAAGATAAGTTCATTTCTTAAAATCTTGATTATTCTCCTCTGTTTGGCTTTTGATCTCTATTTATAGTTTTCTAATCGCTCTTCTAGAATGTTCATCTGCTATGCCTAGATCTGTTATTTCTTACTAAATGGATTGTTCTTTTCTTGTTTTACTTGAGGTTGTTATTACATTATGATGTGCTTGAGGACTTGTTTCTTGAATTCCGCTTTAATGTTCTTGTTATCGCTCATTTGGGATACTTCTTTGTTTAAATTTATGTTTAAAGGCATTGGAGTGCTTAACTCTTGTTCTTGTCATTCTTGATATATATGTTGCCTTACCTCATTCTTTGTCTTCTTGATTCTCTGGACTTTTGTATTTTTTTTGTTTCATTGATATTATAATTGTTGTCTTTGGACTTATGTAATTAAATGTTGTTGTTATTTCTTGGTACATTGAAAATGGATTTTTAATGTTGTATGCTGTATTTTTGGCCTTGGAGGCATTGGATTCATATCATTATCATTATATTTAATATTTATTTATATTCCTATATATCAAAATGATCCATTTATGATTCATAATTTTAGAAAAATACGTCTAATCATTTTAAAATATATGAAAAATGAGCATAATTTTAGAGAAATTATTATACATAAAAAATTTAAAGTCACAAATGGACTTTAAAGAGCAAAACGGCGATGATCTCTTTATACAATACATGAAAGATGCTCAGCAGCAGTTAATTCTGTGATATTCATTTTAAATTACAGTTCTTTTAAATATTCGTTACTATAGGTATTGATCATAATTATCATAGTTCAATTATAATAAATAAATTAATTTTAAGGAAAAGATTAATATATAATAAATTTAATTATTAATTTATACTTTCTCCAAATAAATAATAGTTTGTTATTATTATTAAATTAATTATCATTGTGCAATTTAATTAATCTTTAAAAGTTTAATAAAATAAATAAGAATTATCTCTGGTCTTCTGTAAGTTGATTATTTATTATGATTATCAATATCATTAAATATATCGGTAAGTTATTATTATCACTCTTATTCATTAAAATTTCAAACGAATACTATACTTAACCCAAATTATTTCAAGGCATACATCCCACTTAAATTTTGAACCTAAGCTCTTTTAAAATAAATAAATTAATATCATTTAATTAAATTAAACAAGATATATTTGATATAAATTTCTAACTTTACTTTTCAAAAAAAAAATAATTAGAAAGCAACAACAATTATATTTGATTATCAAAATTTTAACTACTTTTAAAAAAAATATGGTGAAAAACTATTTTAAAAATCAAAATTGCTAAAATATAGTAGTCAAAATCGTTGTTTAAATTTTTTTAAAAAAAATATATATTTATAACACAAGTTTTTAAAAAAAAATTCATCATAACTTTACAACTAACTTCAAAAGACATAGAATAAAAAAACTATTATGATGAAATTAAGAATCTATTTAAGATAAATGTAACTTTTTTTAAAAATTGATTTTAA
Organism: Cymbidium sinense; assembly: GCA_021442155.1. Taxonomy (NCBI): domain Eukaryota; kingdom Viridiplantae; phylum Streptophyta; class Magnoliopsida; order Asparagales; family Orchidaceae; genus Cymbidium; species Cymbidium sinense. The sequence continues at coordinate 34,280,887 of CM038226.1, read as the reverse complement.
AACTACTACAAGAAAGTAACTTTTTGAAAAAAAATATTATGTGACTTTTTCGTCACAATTTTTTGAAAAAATAATCAAATAATTAATAATCAAATAAAATTGTTTTATTTTCTGATTATTTAAAAAAAAATTAAAATAACTAAAACTATACTAAGTGCAGTAACTTTTCACCATTTTTGCTCATTTTAGCACCTTTTCCTCCCTCTATTTCCTCTCTTCAATTTCATGTTATATATACTCACCTTGGAAGAAGCTTACATCTACAATGGTACCAATACCAGCACCTCACAAAACGTTTTATTGATAGAATTTAGTATTAAAACTTAACATCATTTTTAAAATCCATAATTTTGAAACAATTTTGTGCCGTCCCGTTTATCCGTCACAATATTTGACTATATTATTTTTGTAATTATATATAGCACTGCCAATATATTATTTAATCATTCAGTGTGTGTCATTCCTTACTGTCTTCCATAACGTAATCTGTCAAACTAATTTAGCATAAAATGCATATTTTGGCTCTGCAGTCTTAAATAATATATTATTAGTCGGCCATATGGAGAAAATATGGACCTTCTGTTTTCTCTGATTATATATAGTATAGTAAATGATCATAGTTGAGTGCCTGCACAATAATTTATTATTTTGTGAGTACAATTTGAGAATAGGTATGTATATACATATATTATGATTATGATTGACAAGCATCATCCTTTGCTCACAATAACTCTAATATGATTCCAAAGAAATTCTTTAAAATGGAGAAAGAATGAGAAATGGTAAGATAACTCCTTTAAAATATGTGCTAATACAACGAGCTAAATGTTTAGGGTTTAGGCTGAGTCGCATTTGTGGGCTCCGAAAATTCGCCACCGACCTCTCAAAGTGTGATTTAAGTGTCGGTATAATTTTCAGAAGACAAATGAAATAATAGATAAGACATTTCTTCGATTTCTTCGTTACGTGAGGTTTAGATATGGTTCAAAGTTTTTATAAGTAATATTTATAATTAATTCCTCCTCCTTGTCTTGAGAGAGAATTTTCGATTAAAGGTAGTCGTTAGATCGTTAAATGCGTAGCGTATAGTAACAGCATATAAAGTTTAAAATTTGAGATTTAGAATTTATGAAATTCATCATTATTAGTTTAAGCGATGGTTGGGGATTGATGATGTCCACGATCCCAGTATTTCATCATCTCGTCATGGTCCCTAATCTACTTAGCCAGAGGAGGTAGTCGACCTAACCTGACCGACAACACATGAGTTACGTCGTCCAAGAAATCCTTATAAACTTGAGGTTGTATTTGTCTAAAGAGACAAGTTTAAGTCCACCGGGGCATTTTTTTTTTCTATCGGTGTATCATATGATTCACAACTCAAAGGGGAAGAGTTATTGGGAGCATACGCTGCGATGCGATCATAATATAATGGTTCCATTTGGCATCAATCGATGAGACTCACGGTAACTGCGTCATATGTGAGCTCTTGGAAGCCACGCTCAGGAGGACACGCCCTACTAGCGTGAGATTGATTAAGAGTAAGCATAGTAAAATACTTGATTTGACTTTGACTCCTTTTTGAGCTAGAGTTTTCTTAATTTATCACCTTTAACAAATAGTTGCAGAAGATGGATTGAATTTAGCTTTAAGTTTTTAGAAATTGAATTTTATTTAAGCATTTAACACTTAATGACATATTAGATTTTGCATTTAGATTGATATTTGATTTTGATTAATTCAATTTAAGCATGCAAGCACATTTTGATGATAGATATCACCTTCGATTGAAATCTTCATTCAACACAATCATCATCAGAGTGAATATATTGTTTGATCATTTAATTTATTGTTTTAGATCCTCTAGACTTATTAGTTTAATAATAGAGGATCATATCTACTATCATATGACAGAATAGCTTCTCAGATATTTCAATAAGCTGAAATTCTTATAATAATTGGATTTTTAGGTTTTGTTAACCGGACGGTCTAGACCCAAGAAGCGGCCTGCATTAACTCATATACTAAATTTAAGCATTCAGTGTAGTGTCGGGGCCCATGCGGGTGTATTTAAGAATGCTTGCATAATTTTAAAAAAATTGAATTTGAGTTTTAATCATACTTCATAATATATGCAAGGGTTCAATTGAAGCCTTAATTAACGTCTTATGTTCTCTTGTACGATGTATTATGAATCTGATGGCTTTGAAGGCGTTTCACATTTTCGATTCAAAATATTATAACTTTGCTTATATTTAATTTAAGTATCAATGATTAGTTAGCATACAATAATTAACAATCTTTTAAATATTTATCAACTCATCATATTCAACTTTTGCTCTTGCACAACAAGCTTATTTGAATTCAAGCTTCATTTAAATACAAGTCAATTATTCATTAAAAAGTCTTGCCTATACTTGCTAATAGGTCATTCAGTTATAGTGAAAACCTCTTATGAATTTCATCTCGATCCTATTAGTTTTAAAGATAGGCGGCTTAGTTATCACAAATCTCATTGTGTTTCAAATTCAATTTTAAATGCAAAAGCCAAATGGTTCTTTTAATGTTACGTTCGTGAATGATCGTGAGTTATCTGGCTGAATTTGTGCTTATAATAAAACTACAAAATTTTTTATACATTTTATTCTCTGGAATTAGACATTTAGACTTACACTAATCATTTGTCGTTTAATATTGATTGAGATATTTCTTGATTTGATATTATGATTTGTTCATAAAAGATTTAGATCTGAGTATGAATTTATCACAATTTATCAAGTTTTATTTATTTAATAATTGAGCTTGAATTTATCTTAAGTCTGTGAGTTTGGTTGTATATCGAAAGAATTGAGTTTATTTAAAGTTTTATAGGTTCACTTGAGTTTGACCCACATTATTTTCTTTTTAAATATGATTTTCAATTTTATTTGCACTCAAGGCTCTCTTAAATTTATTTCAAGTTTATTTATATTAATTTTCAATTCATTTCTTTAGGAATTTATATTTTATATTTAATATAATGTTAAATCATTTTTTTTGTTAAGTCTTAAAAATTTGACAAAATTTCAACAACTTCGATGTTATCTCGCCGTAAGAGTACGTAATTATTTTGGCCTCCCTTTTAATGGCGTAGAAGCGGTGTCTTTGCGACGTCAGATTTTTGAATCTTCGTTCTGGCGCATGAATGAGATTCAATCATACAAATATATATCTGAATTCTTCTTTTTTTTTTGGTTGATTTAGAAAAATTTTTCATCAACATTTTCATAAGGGGCGACATCTAACAATTTTAAAACTTCTGCAATAAGCGTAGGGATGTCTTTGCGACATACGTCGTCTCTTCATATACTGCAATGGGCATTAGCGGCAGGGGCGGATCTACAGTACGGTCAGGGTGGGTTGCCCACCCTGAAAAAAAAATTTTATAAGGGTATATTAGTAATTTTTGTCATTATTAGAAAAATCCATAACTGGACCCAATGGCTGCTACCTCATGGTCATTCCCGTCGCACTCTTGTTGCTTCCTCTCCCGATTCCCTCGTTCTCTCGTTTGGAGTCTCTACGGTTATGCATCAAACTTACCTCGCCCTCACCCTTGCAATCTTGTTGCTACCGTGACTGTTGCCTCGCCCTCACACTCTCATTGTTACCGCGACTGCTGCCATCATGACCAAGCTGCAATCCTGCTAGCAGATGGACTCACGCGGCGACTCACCAACTTCTGAAGCTAGCACCAGGCGGCGACGCCGCTTCCACCTACTAGCCTCACACGTTGCAATCTCGTTGCCACGGACTCCATCGGCCACCAAAGCCAACGACTCAGGACGGGCGCCAGTAATGACAATGACAAACTTTTGCATTTTTTCCCTTAAATATTTGAGTTATGTAACGCCAATTTATTATATTCATTATTTACTTCAATGTAAAATTTGTTGTGCCTATTTTATATATAAGCTTCGTGATTATTTGATGGATTTTGCCCTGAAAATTAGGGTATCGAAAAAATTTGTTCACAAAGTGTTTAACTTCGTTACTAATTTTTTATTATTAACTAAAAGCCTGCAGAATATTTCGACGATATATAAACGAGTCGAACATGAACAATCATTGTTCAACTCAATTTAGCTCAAAATAAAAAAATTAAATTAAATTAAATTAAATTATTATTATTATTATGTTATTACTATTATTTTTATTTTAGCTTGATTTAGCTCGAAATAAAAATGTATATTATATTATTATTATTATTATTATTATTATTTATTACTATTATTATTATTATTATTATTTTATTACTATTATTTTTTATTATTATTATTTTTTTTACTATTATTTTTATTTATTATTATTATTTATTACTATTATTTTATTACTATTATTATTACTATTATTATTATTATTATTATTATTACATATATACAAACACATGCTGATGTGAGCGTGAGTGGTTAAAGTTTTTTATTATCGGATTGGCGGGTTAATCCTCCCTCATATAAATTTTTCGGATTATTATATTTTGAGTTAATTTCAAACAGGAGCCGGACATGAACAAATCAATTTTCAAGCAATGAACAATGGTGAAATTTCAGCATGGTAACACGACAAAATAATTTTCAAATGAGCCAAATATGAACAAGAGTTTGGCTCACTCAAGCTCGACTCGTTTACACGCTTAATGAAAACCAAATTGCTTAGGTATAACTAAATGATGCACTGCAAAAAAGGTGAGACGAAGAGGAGTTGAAATGAGAGGGAGAACTACGGTAAATATCGATTTTCACTATAAAATTGAAATGAGATTATAATACCCCTTGTCTAACTTATCCCGTCAATTTATAACCTCTAGCCACGAAATGATCCTAGTAAAACAAACCTAATTAATGTACTTAATAGTTATTTAAGTATATTAATAAAACTATAATAATAAATATAATACTATAATAAAGTTCCTACATCACTTTGGTTGATGCGATAAAAGTGTATAAAAACAAAATAGTTTAAAAATAAAATATTAATATTATTTAAAATAATTTTTAATCTAAAAAGGAATTATTTCAACCCTTATGTGATTGCACTTATTGATGATATTTTGCCCAATGAATATGTATGTGAGTAGTAAAATAAGGAGTCATTTTGACACTAGTTTAGTAATAAATTGGAATTAACAACTCCTGTTATTGTATAATTTAAATTTATTGATATTTCATTATTTACTTATTTTTTATTTGTACTATAGATAATATTAATCTAGTTCATTTTTGATATTAGATGCTGAAAGGTGATTTTTGAGAATTAGAATAATCAAAATATTTTTCGTTGGAAAATTCTTGACAATCAATATAAGTATGCAGTTAGTATTTTTATTTTAAATAAAAGTTGACGATATGCCTTTGTTTTGTAAATAATTTATAATATATTTTTATTTCAAAAAATGATCGAAGGTGTGCCTTTATTTTATTAATTTTTTTATATTTTATTTTATTTTAAAAGGCTAATAGTGTGTCTTTGTTTTAGAAACAATTTATATTATATTTTTATTTTAAAAAATAGTCGAATATGTGCCTTTATTTTAAGAGATTTATTATTTTATATTTTGTTTTAAAAAATTGATAACGTGCCTTTATTTTAAAAATAATTTATAATAAGTTTTTGTTAAAAAAATAGTTGAATGTGTGTCTCTATTTTAAAAAAAATATATTATTTTTTTACTTTGTTTTAAAAGACTGATAGTGTGCCTTTATTTTGAAAATAATTGATGGCATGTCCTTATATAATAATATTGTATTGAAGTTTAAGTTTACTTTTTAGGGTTTAGTAAATGGATTGTTTATTAAGAAGAAATAACGAAGCGAGTTAGATATTGATCTTAGTGATATTGATCTTCAACTTTTAATTTGAGTTATGATATTAATGATAGACAGTCGAAGAGCATATTTGGTTAAATATCAACCAAAATTTTAATTTTCTCAGATAATGATTGGAAATGTTGTATGGAGCTTTAATGTTAAATAATTTGAAAAATAACCAATTATGCCTTGGGGTGAATCTTCTTCTTTAAATGAGATTTCTGATCTTGCAAAAGCATTGGTTAAAGTGAAGAAGAATAATGTGTACTCCTTGATTTATAGACTTATTACTTTAGCATTAACTTACCAGTTACTACCGCTATAATGGAAAGAATATTTTTTGCGATGAGGATTGTCAAGCATTGACTACGTGGAAGAATGGAGGATGATTGATTTATATTGAAAAAGAAGTATTTGATTTGATTCCTAATGAAGTTATTATGCAACATTATCAAAAAAATATAAAATATATGACAAAGCTTGTAATTAATATTTAACGCATGCATTGATCATATTTGAATGCAAGACTTTGATTTGAATTATATATTATCTTTTTAAAAATATTTTAATATTATTTTATTTATATGATAAGTTTGACCACCCTCAAAATAAGGGCGGGATCCGCCCTTGATTAGCGGGGTCTTGAAACCTACAAGAAAAAGTACAAACACAAATATTACATATACACATAATAAATTTTTTTCTCGCCACGCCCTGATAAGCGTAACGGTCGATATTTTGAAACACATCGACTGATTTCATCTCATCACACCCTGATGAGTATGAAGAAGTCTTCAAACCTGAAAGTAGAATCCAGTTCCCACCCCACTCAACTTCACCACCTAAACAAAATCAACATAACCCATAACAAAAGCAAATCTTTCTTGAAAGAGAAAGAACTCCTTGTTTGGCCATAACAGGCTCGAGCTATGCAGGGATTGTGGGTACTGTAGCAAAATAAAAGAAAAGAAATTCGTATCTACAGTAACCTGCTACAATAATGCGGGAAGATGACTTAATCAAGCAAGAATTATTTCATTTCATCGTCATTTTTTTGGCTTCGGTTTCAGCTACGGACCAAAGGACGAGAGAGAGAGAGAGGGCGGGGGCGCAAAAGATATTTTTTCTTTTGTGAAGCCGAAAGACAGAGAGAGTGGCGGTAAGGGATTTTTTTTTCCGTTTTTTCTTTTGTGAACCCAAAAGAGAGAGAGAGAGAGAGGGCTCGTGCCTGGCTTGCCATTTCTCTTTTCGTTCTTGCAGTTAAGAAGGAAAAGAGGAGAAGAGGAGAGGGAGGGAAGGCTGCAGCTGAGGGAAGGAGGACGGAGGAGGAGGCAGGCTTGAGGCGTCTGTGTGGGGGGAAACCTTGTGGTTCCTTGCGGGATGGGGCAAACGAACGAGGGAGAAGGATTTTGTGCTCGGCTGTGGTTCCTCAACCAAATAAAATAAAGGCAGGATCAGTTGCTCGGCTCGCTTGCGATTCCTTGCTTGCGGTTTAGGGAAACCAAAAGATTTTTCGGCTTTTAGAGGCTGATCCGAGAGTCAACAAATATCCTCAACAAATGTGACTCGCAGTAGTCATATTTGTTAAAATGATTTAATTGTCCATGAATTTTAGATCACTTTAGCTTCAATTTCAATATCTTATGGAGCTTTGATATGATTTGTCATTAGTATGATGCACTGTGTTTGAGCAGTTAAATGATAAGATTGATTTATCTTGATTGACTTGTCGGATAAATAAACTTACCATCTATTCTCCGTTTCAATGGGTTTTCGAAGATCTCTTTCTTTTGTATCATTTCAGATTTAAGTTTCATCTGACCCTAGCTTTGTGCTTGAGCGGGTTTGATAGAATTGATTTGTATGTTTTGAGACTTATAATTTTTTACGTCTAGCTTTAAGCTTGGCGCTTGATGAAGGATTGGATTTGTCATATTGACTTGTTAGAAAGTGCGTATATATCGGTCTATCTTTGCTTTAACAAACTTGTTGAAGGTGCATACAAATGATCTACGGCTTATGGCTTATATTAGATCCAAAATCTTGAGTTATCAATCCAACAATGAGTGCTTTAACATAGTGGATAATCATGAAATTCTTTTAGTTCGGTCATCGGCTTTGTATGAACTATGAAATTTCTTCTTCGATCTTGTGCTTTCTACTTTGATGTATTTGATGAAGAAATTGACTTCAATATGTGTTTTGTGCTTGATCAAAATATTTGAGAATAAATTGAAATATAACCCTGCAGGCAATATAAAGATTGAGGCGACTCTAAATTAAGAATTTTTCTCATATTGTTTTAGTCTATCGATCAAGTAGAAAGATCTCTTTGATTCTAGCGGATTGTAGTCACTAATATTGGTTTGAGATTGAACAGCTATCATCATTGGACTGACGATTAGAGGCTCTTTCACTTCGGCCTTTTTTTACAGCTTGTTGAGTGAGGAGAGCGTCAGCAACTCGGCCATTTATAGGCTTGTTGCATTCGACCTTTAGAACATACTCGAGTCTTCGACTTAAGCTGTCATACATGCTGAAAGTATTTTTATGAAAGGGAAAAATTATTAGCTTGTTGTTTAGAGGCATAAAGCATGCTGAAATTTATTTTATGTAAGGGGAAATCAATTAGTTTGCTATCTAAAGATGTGATGCTTGCTGAAAATTTCTTTTATTTGAGGAAGTTTGAAAATCGATAAGGAAAGATGTATGGCTTAAATATCATACTATATTCTTTGTTCTCTATGAATTTCATGCTTCTACTTTGCTTCAATTGATTTCCAATGAAGGGAATTATATATATATCATGCCTCTTTCATATGCAAGCTTTTTATTCTTATAAGTACCATGTTCTCCAACATGATAGGAAAATCTTATGCTATCAAAATTTCATTTGTGGTGTCTCGACACCCACCTGCCTTTCTTGGCGTGGTGGTGACTCGATCTCTGGCAACACGCGTGGGGAGAGCCGAGGCATTATAAATTTTGATTATTATGCTCTAATCAAATATACATGCAGACGACTTTCTTTTTGTTTATATGCAAAGCTTTAAATTTATATAAGTACCTATGTTCTCGACATGGTAGAAATCTTATCTTATCAAAATTTGTAGTGGTGTTTCACATACGCATGCCTTTCTTGGCATGGTGGCGTGCTCTCATGGCAACCTACGGAGGGAGGAATTTTGTAAATTTTGATAAGCAGGAGATAAAGATTCGTAAAATTCATCTTTATACTCTTGCAATATTAACATGAAAATTCTTTGTATATTATCTAACCCCATGCCCTTGGTGTGGTGGGTAATAAATTTTGAGACCATGGCGCCTTTCTTGGCGTGGTGGGAAAACTTAGTCTCCGCAATCCCCATGTGGGGATGGCCAGGAGGCTGCAAAATTTTGGTAAACAAAAATGTGTAAAAATGTCCTAAGTGTTTGAAAAGGAAGGTATATGCATATAATTATTCATGCTTAGTTTAATGAATGCTTGAATCTTTCTAGTATGTGGCAATCAATCATGTAATATTCAAAATCCTTTCTTTCTTATGCTTTAATTTCTTGCTGATTGGAAAGATTGATGCTTGCAAATTCCCCTTTTACATGTCTAACATGTGATCAAAGTGTGGCAAATAAAACTTATATGAAATGAAACTTGCATGTGTGATATTTTGCTTAAGAAATCTTATGCTATCAAAGTTTGTGCATGTCTCACGACACCACCACGCCTTTCTTGGCGTGGTGGGTACTCGATCTCTCATGGCAACCCTACGGGGGGGAGGAGGCTATTGTAAATTTTGATAAACAGGAGATAAGGATTAAAATTCATCCACTCTTGCAATATTAACAGGGAAAATTCTGTATATTAAAACACCCATGCCTTTCTTGGCGTGGTGGGCAAATAAATTCGAGGTGTCTCACGACACTACCATGCCTTTGTTGGCGTGGTGGGAAAACTAGTCTCTGAAGTAGCCCCTATGGGGATGACAGGGAGTGTCAAATTTTCTTTAAAAAAGAAAGGGAGATAGAAAAGAAATGATGAAATGTTTAGGTTAATATATTGACTTAAAATGCTTCTTTATGTCATATATGAATACTCATGCTTCAATCTCTATATAATGAAAGCTATCTTATTTGTGGCAAGTATGACATAAAGTGGATTCTATCTAGCATGTTATGGAATACACATAATATACTTAAATGCCTCCCCCTTTATTTGTCATTCACACCATGATTTACATACATGAGACATAGTGAATACTTGAAGCAAACACATATGAAATAAATTAAATCTACCATATGACATGACATATATTAAGAAGGCATCAAAAAAAAAAATGGTTGAGTTAGAAAGAAACTCACAAGTATATGTGACACAACTTAACCCTTGATGCAAGATTGAAAGAGCTTAAATTTGTGGTATAAGGGAGAAGAGGAGAGTAGGAAATGTAGGTATTTTGTGAAAGAGAAATCCCCTCTTATTTATAGGCTTCCTTAGCCCTCTCTTCTTATCATCTATTCTTATGGCGTTGACACATGGTGCTCGTTATAAGTTGCATCAAGGAGATCATCTAGTTTAATGTCATTTGTCATATTGCATGCACATGCATGGACATGTGGCATGCCTTGTCATCCTTATCACTTTCTTTGAAGAGGAAAATAAAGTCTTTTCCATATCTTAATAAATTTAATGAGTATTTGTCCCCACTTGCCATAAGCTTGCATGTGAAGGAGGTGAATTTTAATTAATCAACTTGCCTCTTTTAAATGACATATGATATATACTCATATTTTTTATATTCTCCCTCTTATCAAGAGAAATAAATGAGCTATGGGTATTTGATCATATGGGTCTTCAAAATGATTATTTCAGACTTTATGTTTCTTGATTTGCCATATAAAGAAAGGGTTTTAGCCCAAATCAAATGCTAAACTCATTCTAGGCCCATCACTTTATATTTGATCATATGGGCCTTCAAAATGATTATTTCCTTTATGTTTCTTGATTTGCCACATAAAGAAAGGGTTTTAGCAAACCAAATGCTAAACTCATTCTAGGCCCATCACTTTATATTTGATCAAATAGGCCAAAATAATTTATTTCAGCCTATACCACTGATTTGTGACATAAAGGGGCTTTTGGCCAAAATAATATGCATATCATATTTTCTAAAAACGAGATCTATACTTCTTTGGTTTGATCTTGGTCGTTAAAAACCAAAAAATATATTGAAACTTAAACTTGCAAATTGAACCTACATTTCAACTAGACATTCAATGTCCATATAACATTTTAAAAGAACAGATACTCGTATGTATATTGAAGTATTCAAACAATAGGGACACGTGCAAGTTAGGTATAAAACAAAAAAACGAATCTTCTCTTCGGTTTGGTCTTGGATGTTAAAAACTCAAAATCAAAATTGACATATAAACTCCAACTTAGACATTCTAATGTCCATACAATTCCCAAACGAATATCGTATGCATGTTGGAGTAAATACTAAGTTAAATACAAAAGAGCAGTCTTCATAATCGGTTTGGTCTTGAGGTTAACAAAACCTAAAAAATTGATATTATAAGAATTTCAAATTAATAATATCTGAGAAGATAATTCTGTCATATAATACAAGATATGAATCAACTGGTAGCTTTTAAAATTCAAATCCTCAAGAAGAAAAGTCCCAAACCCGATCCTCTATGTTCAAGCTAGAGTGGACAAGGTTTTGAAGGATTATACTTCTTGAGATGATGAATTCAGACCCGATCCTCTGTAGAAAACCGGACAGAGTAGACAAAGTCTATCAATTAATATTAACCCTAGGATCGAGAAGGGTAATTATAACTAAAATTTCAATGATAAATGATCATATATTCAAATCTAAATCAATCGTAAAATGATCAAAGTTCAAATAAAATAACAAAATATAAATAAAAAAAGAAATTAATTATTTAAATTAAAACTTAAAAAATTAAAACTTAAAATCAATCCACCCTCCATGATTGTTTGTCTTGGGTGACAAATTAAGAAAATTTTGCTCACAAAGAGCCGTTAAATTAAATACAACTACCTTCTACTCAAATATTCTAAAGTAAGGGCGTGGCGTGTCCTATCAGCGGGTTTTTGCTGATATAACCACATAAATGGCGGTTCACGGCCCTCGACCCGGTGGTTCAGCGATATGGCCACTAAATTACGGTCCGCGGCGGCCAGTATGTTCCCGCTTTGCTCTTTGAGCTGAAATGTAGAATGTATTTGGTTGGGCAAAAAAACCTATGTTAAAAGATTGACTTATATTTGTCCCAAACTCCATCCAGTCTACAAGGACACCTGGGCGGCGTAACCCATGTGTTGGCGAGGACCCTTCGGTTGGGTTGGTCGTACCTCCTCGACTAGCGGACCCGGGACGGCAACGACCAACCATGGGATCTTGATGGGCGTCATCGTTCCCCACAAAAGTTTTAAGTTAAAATAATAGATTTCATAAGTTCTAAACTCCACTGCAATTATATACCGTTATTTAACGATTTATTGTAGCTTCGAAAGTGTTCTCTCGGTATTGGAGGAGTAATTAACTATAGGGCTTGCTTTATAGGAAACACACTAGATATAAAAAGTTCTCACCAAATGAAACGAAATCTCGGTAGTGTCTTATCTATTATTCATCATACGAAAATTGACACTTTCCATCTTTTCCAAAAGATGTGATTGGAATTTTGGATCCCACATCGATCTCATTTATAGTCAATAATTTCAATTTATCACTTCTAATATATAAAATCATAGAAAGAAAATCATTTCATACTCATTTCTCTCCGCATCACTATTATGAACAATCATATGACTCATTAACATCTAAAATCCATACTATAATGTCCAAAATTTTAGAAATATATGATAATAATTTCTCCTAAAAATTATGCCCATTTTTCATATATTTTAAAAATGATTAGACATTTTTTTTCTAAAATTATGAACTATAAATGAATCGTTTTGATATATAAAAATATAAATAAATATTAAGTATAATGATAATTAAAGTTTAATTAATTAAAAAAATATTCATAAAATATTTCTTATTTCTTATTCACTATTCATTAATATACCAAACACTCATTTTAGCATGAAAATAGAGAGGGAGAGAAAAAGTAAAATAAAAACTATGTATTTGATTGATTTTGATTACAAGATTAAAAATTAAATATGAAAAATCTAATGATGATTGTAATAGTTTAATAATAAAATTGATAACAATTAGATGATGGTGGTTGATAAAATAAAATTTAATTAATCTTGAATTATCTTGCTTATTTTCCTCTTCTTCCTTGTTTATTCTTATCTTCTTGATTTTTTAATATTATATTTATTAATTTTATCTTTATTTGTTTTTTACACAATTCTATTATAGATAATAATTTATAAAATTTACACTCCTCTTGATAATATTAGAATGGTTCCTTTATCATTTGATGTATTTTGAGCATTTATGCCCAAATGAAGTTAAATTATGAGATCTTGCTTTCGTTATAAAAATAATTCGATTTGTATAAACACTCTATATTTAAATATTTTGGGATGTATTGATATAATTGAATATTTGATTATCTTCGGTCGACAAATCAAATATTAAATGATAAGCGGTATTTTTTAATTATAATGATAATTAAAGTTTAATTATTAATTAAAAAATATTCATAAAATATTTCTTATTTTTCTTATCCATAATTATTCATTTTTTAATATACTCGTTAAACATTTGCTTTAGCATGAAAGAAAATAGAGAGAGAGAATGAGTAAAATAAAGCGTGTATTTGATTGATTTTGATGATTCAAATAATAAATTTTAAAATCAATTGATTTTACATTCTCATAAGTTGGATCAAATTTAACAAATAAAATACATAACTAAAAATTAGATATTTTATTTCGATTATTTAATTTGATTTTGAATAAATTTAAAATCATTACATTTAAAATTATCTTTAAAATTTATATTCATCATACAATTTCTTATTATATAATGAACAAATAATAAATAAAATAATACATATACACATATATATATGTAATTAGCAAACTAATTAACTACTTTCATCTACCAAAATATTTAAATTGTTATTATGTCACAATTTTTTATCAAATTAATGAATAAATTTGATTACATTCAAAATTCATATAATAAAATCTCAAATAAATAAATAAATAAATAATTCATTAATTAAAATTAAAATATAAGTTATTAACTTTAAAATAGAACAAAATTATTCAAAATTTTGATTTGATTTTATTAAAAAATAATGTAAACTTAAAGAAGAAATAAGAAAGGAGAGAGAGAGAGAGAGAGAGAGAGAAGAGGAGGAAAGCTTTATTGGGTAAACTTTACTTTTAAAAAAATTTGTTTTGAAATAATTTATAAAAATACTACTTTAAAACGTTGTATATAAACAGCTTTTTATAAAAAGAGGAAAATGACGTTTTGTAAAAAGTGCAGAAAATTCAAACGGGTTTTAAAATTTATAAACTGCATTTTAAAAAACACAACGCGGGAAAAAAGCTGAAACTAATGAAACCTATAATTGAGCTTATCCCACCAAAGCTTTTAAGTCTTTTGTGTTTGATGTATTCAAGAATTCTTTAATGCACCTAAATGTTTTCAAGGGTATGATCGCACTTTTCAAATTAATTCACACTATCACTATGAATTCAAAATATAACTTCTCTCCTAAGAACAATCTCGATGCTATTATTTAATAGCATTTCAAAAAACTCTTAAGGCCTTATTAACTTTATTGAAAATTTTACTTTTAAAAAATTTGTTTTGAAATAATTTATAAAATCTACTTTAAAGCGTTGTATATAACTTTTATAAAAGAGGAAAATAGTTTTATAAAAGTCAGAGAAAATTCAAACGGGTTTTAAAATTATAAACTGCGTTTTAAAAAATCTAGGGAAAAAGCAAACAAGAAACTATAATTGAGCTTATCCACCAAAGCTTTTAAGTCTTTTGTGTTTGATGTATTCAAGAATTCTTTAATGCACCTAAATGTTTTCAAGGGTATGATCGCACTTTTCAAATTAATTCACACTATCAATGAATTCAAAATATAACTTCTCTAAGAACAATCTCGATGCTTTATTTAATAGCATTTCAAAACTCTTAAGACCTTATTGGAATTAACTTTATTGGGTAAACTTTACTTTTAAAAAATTTATTTTGAAATAATTTATAAAAATACTCTTTAAAAGCGTTGTATATAAGCTTTTATAAAAGGAAAATCGTTTGTAAAAGTCTGAGAAAATTGAAACGGGTTTTAAAATTTATAAATGCGTTTAAAAAAAAAAGCAGGAAAAAAGCAAATCAAACCATAATTGAGCTTATCCCACAAAGCTTTAAGTCTTTTGTGTTTGATGTATTCAAAATTCTTTAATGCACCTAAATGTTTTCAAGGGTATGATCGCACTTTTCAAATTAATTCACACTATCACTATGAATTCAAAATATAACTTCTCTCTAAGAACAATCTCGATCTTTATTTAATAGCATTTCAAAACTCTTAAGGCCTTATTGGGTTAACTTTATTTAAACTTTACTTTTAAAAAATTTGTTTTGAAATAATTTATAAAATACTACTTTAAACCGTTGTATATAAACGCTTTATAAAAGGAAAATGACATTTTGAGTCAGAAAATTACGGGTTTTAAAATTTATAAAGCTGCGTTTTAAAAAACACAAGCGGAAAAAAAATGACAGCAAACTATAATTGCTTATCCACAAAGCTTTTAAGTCTTTGTGTTTGATGTATTCAAGAATTCTTTAATGCACCTAAATGTTTTCAAGGGTATGACCGCACATTTTCAAATTAATTCACACTATCACTATGAATTCAAAATAGAACTTATCTCCTAAGAACAATCTCAATGCTATTATTTAATAGCATTTCAAAAAAAACTCTTAAGGCCTTATTGGAATTAAAAACATAAAAAAAAGAGAGATTCCAAATAGTCTCATAGTTGCCATGATACAACAGAGGAGATGTGAAAATCTTCAAGACTTTCTATGTCGAGCCATTAAAATAGCAATGGCAATGAGAACATAACAAGCATGCTTATCAATACATAGGTTTTCTTGATGATTTTGTTCTCCAAAGAGAACTATGCCCCAAAAGTGACAAGTGGCAAAGCTGAGCTTTGATAGTTAGTTCAAGAGACAATATTCATCAGTCTTAAACAAATCGAGTTAGATAAAGCAAACTAGTTTTAAGAGTCTTCTATGATATATAAACATGCTATGTTATGAGAAAACAATTTCTAGATTGGCTTCTATATGCAATGCAATGCACCAATTTTTATTTGGTAGTAAAATATTTGGCTTGAAGGAAACTACAAATTGATAAATCACAAATCAATAGTGGAAGATTTTAAACCAATAGTAACTTGGCAAATAAGATTATTGAGAATCAGATGGTTTGATCACATAAAATGTCATTCGGTGATGATCAAATTAGGGAGTAGATGTATTAGATTTGATCTTTGTTAAAAAAAAGGTAGGAAGATCTTAAAGACTTGGTTAGAAAGTACTGAAAAATGACCTTAATTTATTAGAACTAAATAGGACACAATAGAAGAAGGATTTATGTGGCCAACCTCACATAGTAGGATAGTCTTGTTGTTGTTCTTGATTAATTTACTTTCATTTCATTCACTTTATTTCCAACTTTGAGCAAATTCCACTTCACGAACTTGAATGAATATCCTATTAGTTGGCTATCAAAAGGGATTCTCAAAACAAATTTATTAAACTAGTGCAAAACCAAGTTATAATCTATCTTTATTGCATCTTTCAAAGCAATTACCTGAACAGCATCTGCTGCAGCATAACCAGCAACACACCCATGAATTGAAAGCCATTTCCAAACCCACAAAGAAGACCTGCTAGAAAGCCCATTGTCTCCCATTCCAATCTTGGACATAAGCTTTAAGAGGACCTCAGTAGCCCAAGAATGGGCCAATAAAGAAACCATACATTCAGAGCAATTGCAAGGACAAAAGGAGATGGAGAAATAGAAAAATGCTGTATAGACCACAAGATGGGGCACTCCCTTCTTTAAGGTGTGCCATTGGTCATTGTAGCTAAGTTGAATGCTGGAGAGAAAAGTGAGTAGCAAATACCAGCAAAGAACACAATGGCAGGCCTAGAAACATGTTTGAACCGACAACCTGATTTAAAAAAAAAAAATTTTTGATCAGTTTGAGCTAAGAAGCTCAAGAAGGAAAGATCAATTGAGATTAGAAGATTAAGCTCAGGCAATACAAAGCATTAAAATTAGGCTTTCAGCTGATAACCAGACAATAAAACTGAATTTTTAGGGATTGTATTTATTATAATTATAAATCTTTGTATTTAGAAGCACAGTTGTAGGTTTCGCTATAATATAGGGATCATAAATTTATAACAGCAAAATTAGGTAAAATGTGTTCTGATAATCTACCTAATAGGAATAACTAACCATGACTACCATGACTTTTCTCATATCCATTAGCTTTTCTCCAAGTGAGGTTAGGTTAGCAGATAAAAGATAAGAAAAGTCCATTATAAATCATAAAATGAATTGAAGAACAAAGAAATATATTAAATCTTTAGCTTTAAAACAAACAGAAAACCTAGGTTTCTTGTTGCAATCTGAAGTAAATTGTTGTCTTGTTTAATCAAGCTCTTAATGTTACTGTCATTGTAAATTTTATACATAAAGAAGATCAACACATATAACGCATCAAAAAATTTTATTCATATTCATCAAATTGATAGTTGTCATTTCATTGCCATTGGAAATTTCACCTTGCAACCACTGTAGAATTTTGTTTATCTTTTTTTTCTGAAGCAATTGATTTTATATAAAGTGTTTTCGTAGCGCATAAATTAAGCTCCACAGCTAAACAAACTTGACTTAAAAAAAACTGACCTTGATTGATCTCTGTTCTTCAAGTTCTATAAGGTATTCAGCTGTGCCAACTTTTGACTTCTCTGCCTTGGGCTTCGATGCAGAATAAGTTCCAATCTCTACATCGCTTGTCACATCTGCAATATATGTGCTAAGTGCTAACGGTACAAAATTATTACATATTTATAAATTAGTTATTATTTTCAAAGCCATGAAGAACAACTGAATACCTTTCTTGGGTTCATTGCTGTCCTTCTCGTGATCGCCCCGGGCACTGCATTTTTGTGAAGTTTAAATTTATAAGTTGCAGAAAACTTGAAGTTTCAGCTGCAAAGATTTTTTAAGAAAAACGGGAAATTTTATGTTTAAATAAAAGCAATACATCAAGAATAGTTTATGAGAGGAATTACTTAGCTTCAGCATGATCATATTGATTTATCAATATATGTCCAACTACAATTGAACTTTATGTTGTATGAATAGCCTGAAGATAAATTATGCTAACGGCTAGAAAGTGATTGTACATATGATACTGGTTTCTTGCATATCTTCCAAGCCCACATTACACCAAATAACACTAGATCAATTCACAACTAGGTAAATGTAAAAAATATTCTTTATGTAGCAGTTTTCTCCTTATTCTTTTCATTAATTTGACACTGGAACTAAACAAAATTAGCTTAAAAAAAAGAAAAAAAAAAACCAAGTATTTTCACATTCGACACGAGGAGCCACTTAATTTCTCTTTATTATCAGCTGCATTAGAGGAATGAACAGCAGATCCAAGACAAACGGCAACCAAGAAGCATCCAACTCCAGGGAACAGAATCTCAGCTTTATTGATTCGACCGTCTAGGAAATAATTCATAGTTGTTCCTGACATGCAAGAAAAATGTATTCATATAAAGTGTAATCTCTCTATGCATCTCTGTTGAAGCTTAGTTAAATATTTAATCTCTGCTAAGTCATGGATGTAGTGAATCTCACCAAACCATATAAACTTATGTCTAATATTTTACATCATTGTTAGTTATTTTCTCATCATTGTTGTAGTGAAGCTCACCAATTACAAATAAATCCCAAAACCAACAAACAAATAATAATGTGAGATCATCATCGTTAGCCTAATCCCCATTAATGTGAAAAAATTAGAAAAGGAAGCCTTTTTAGAAGCTTGAAAAATTTAAAAAAATTAATAATAACAATGAGATGATGATGATGCAAACAAATACAAAGTATCAAGTCTTTTACCTATTACCACTGTTATGCTGCAAGTCATCACTTCTGTTACTGAAAGGCCAACATAGGCCAACGCATACTGTGTTGATAGATTCCCAAGACTCAACAAAATCCCACCCGCCATTGCAAACAACACTGAAGGCCAGTTATCCTGCATATGAATTTCTGACCCATTAATTACCAGAAAAAAATTTGCTTCCAACCTTTCCTTTAAGGAGAAGACAAGAAACTAAAACCAGCAGTAGCCAAAAAAAGCATATACACCAAGGAACTATAATTCAGAAGAAACTTCAAAATTCTGGAAAACAGTTTCCCAAGTTAAGGCATAAGAAATTCAACTTTCCCTAAGAGCTTAATAAGAGATTCCTATTTGTTGTACATGAAGTGACTGTGGTAGGGAACTAGAAAAACAAAAGGAATAAATAAAGTGTTCTTGACTAATAGTGTGAATAATTCCAGAAAAGTTGAAGGGCTTATTAAGAAGCACAACAATAGATTGTCATGATACCATGAATATGTTGGCCAACCTTTGATTTGAAGGATTCTATCGTTCCCATCAATAAATTGCTCAAGAGAGAATGGGTGTGTGATATATCAGTCATAAGAGAAGGAACATTTTTAATGTTTATGGCATTTTCAGATGCCAAGTTAAATATAGGTCATACAAATGTGGTATGTCTTCTTTGACCTAAAAATTCAAAATTTAAACTTGATGAGTAACAAATGAAGCAGAGGTCTTGTCCAGAAAGTTGCAAAACTCTTGAAAAAGATAGAAAACGGTGTCAAAGTGAACTAGTAGGAGAAGTTTGCAGTTCAGAATTAAAGTAAATGAAATCCATCATTCATTATTCATTCAAGTTAAACATGCCACAACTACATGGGGTATATTTTATGAATTCTCCTTCTTCATTCATTCATAATATGTCCTAAGAACAAGTTAACCCTATTTGAGCAATTTTTTATGCATAATTTACACTCACATCACCTTTGATTTACTACTTCTACTTTCTTATCCTTTCATATCGATTTTTGTACTCATTTCTTTGATAAACCATCTACATTTTAAAAAAATTTTGAATAAATCTTATTAGGATGTGATATGGCTCTCAAAATACCATTAGTAGCAAATCTTGGCGTCAGCGATATGATTTTGAGTCAAAATCGATGAGATCAAACTTAAAATATCATTGGAATCTTTGGGACATCAATTAAATCCCAAAACGACTCTCAAATATGGAGTGTTTATAATCAATCGGCGTCTTGGCGAGGATCTAGACATAAGATCTCATAATTTACTTTATTTGGGCATCAAATGCTCAAAATACATCAAATGATCGAAGGAATCATCGAGCCGTCGTCGAGGGGAGTGTCTGAACTTTACATGAATTTAAGAATGCTTCCCATCTATAAATAGACCTTCATTCTTGAAGGGGAGTGAAGTGAAGTGAGGTGAAGAAGAAGATGGTGAGTAAAAGAAAAGGAAAAGTCAAGCAAGGAAGAAGAGGAAAAGAAGCAAGGAAAAAAGGAAGAGTCTAAAAGGAAGAAAAGGAAGAAGGAAGAAGAGGAAGAGTCCAGGAAGAAGAGGAAGAGTCAGCAAGGAAGAAAATGAAAGTCAAGAAGGAAGTCAGCGAGGAAGAAGAGGAAAGTCAAGTGAGGAGGAAGAGAGCTCAAGCTTGAAGATCCTCAAAGATCGCACTCCATCTAACCATACCGCGCGTCGATCATGTACCTATTCACCAGTTACGCATCTCACCATGTAATTACAACGATCATTTGTTCTTATTATTCCTCTCTCTGATTCTATAATCCGTTATCGGGAAGACTTTACTCAAATGATACATGTGGAAGCTTTTCTTCCCAGGTGGTTTTCCTCTTTTGAGGTTTTCCGTTAAAACTTTGGAGTGTCTCGCATTCTCTATAATTACACTGTGTCTTTGGACTGTCGACAAATAAGTAAACTTTCATCTCGGTTTTAGCATGATTGACACCGTGTATGGGAAGAAAACCCTTCTAATTTCCGTGAACATCCGTTATGGCAACACTTTGTAACAACCTCCTCCAACTCCGTCACTCTGAAACCAATCCCAACCAAGGGCAACCTTCACTTCCCCACGATGCGTGATCATGTCGGTGAAGGCCGTGAATCTCGGAAGATCGTGTCCATGAATGGAGTCTCAAAATAAGATGATCCGACTTTTGCAGGACTACACGGCATTCTACGGCAAACATATCTCCCCAAGATCTGGTTGCGGAGAAGGTCAGCTAATCCTCCAGAGTTTCTCGCTGAAACCATGCGATCTCCACAATCTTGGTTCCACATCCATCGTGCATTCGGTGGTTACTAATCCATTGTTATTATTAAACACATGCTCATCCTGTTAATCCCGCTCGTCGCATTCGTCAATCGACGCTTAATGCAGATGAATTTCACCTTCAAGGCAATCATCTTCACCTCCGCGGTTATGAGAGTCTCTTAAACCATTCTTCATCAATTCAGTAGGTTTCAAGCTTAGAGCATTGATTCTGATGGGCGACAGAACACATCGACCATTCTGATATCATGCATATCCAATCGAGCTCGACACCTGTTTTGAGTCTTTTCCATTACTCTCAAAGAAGCACTTGGTTCTACTCTTCCAAGGGGATCCATCCACTTCTTTTCGCAGCAGTTCATTCTCCAGGAGAATCATTAAAGATTCCTCCCATCTTATTGACGAGGGTGAATCGCAAGAATACTTCGAGGTTCTCCTTCATACCTGGAGTAAACTCACTATTAAGAGTTTTCCTTGAGGCTCCGTCAGGCCTTTTACTCATCACTCATGCGGGACAGTGCCGCTTATCAAGTTCTGTGTGGAAGCACAAATCTTCGAGGAATATTAATGCACATCCGAACAATTTGGATAATCTGAAAGAGACAAAAGCACCCAGGAACCAGAAGTCCATCAAGAAATCGAAAGGCCCATTCAAGGATATCCGTCGATTGGAAAAGAATCAATCATACATACCTCCTCCTGGGCAACTCTTAATCTCAAGATAAGAGTCAACCGATGAAAGATCATGATCAACTCTACAAAGCTCATACAAATATTGTCTCTTCCATACGGTTAATGTAATGCCAGTAAACACTCGACAAATACAATGATAGCGTCCTTAGTGGACTTAGTGACCTCTTTATACGGGTTGCGTCAGTAAACACTCGACAACGGGAAGGGTCAAACGTCCTGTGGACTTCATGACCTCTTATCGGTTAGTGTCAGCAAAAGCTCGGCAAACAACCCGGAAGGTCAAACGCGCGTCCTTGTCTTCCGATCTCTTATGCGGGTTAATGTCATCGAGCAAAAGCTCGACAAACGGAAAGGTCAAACGTCCTTGGTGGACCCGATCTCCACGGGTTAATGTCATCTTCGACAAACAAGGAAGGTCAAAGGTCCTTGTGGACTTCCTCATACGGGTTAATGTAAGCAAAACTTCGACAAACCGGGAAAGGTCAAAGGTCCTGGACCCCGCTCTTCCATACTGCGTCATTTGGTAACACCAACAACAACCCGGATAGGTCAAAATCCCGGATTGATTCCTTATCCATCATTAACGTCATCTCCAAACCGACCCGGATAGTCAAAATCGGCATTGATTCTCCTCCATACAGTTGCGTCTGAGTCGCTCGACAACAACCGGATAGGTCAAAATCGCCATTGATTCAACTTCTTGCAATTTAACGTCGAGTCTACGCAACACCCGGATAGGTCAATCAACCGGTGACGCCGCATCACCTGCGTCAGCTTTCCATCCACATTATCGTGCCGGTTGTCACAAACCACCCGTCGGCCGGCGGTATAAGCGGTCGCAATGGCCGTCACGCTGGATATCGCCAAATCTCGGCGGTCATCTCGGCGCCCTGGTCACCACCATCGCCGTCGGTCATCCGCATTCAGATTGGTGTCGTGCACTGGTCGTCGATTCTGCTACCACCCGTCGGTATGCTTCACTGGTATCCGCAGCCTATTCGTCGGTCATTGCCTCCATTCTGGTAGGCTTTCTCCGACCATCGCGATCTCGCTGGTCACCATCTTCGTCGGTCGCTAAATCGCCGATTCGCCATCGTCGCCCATTTCTGTTGTCACCACGGCCCATACCACCGGTCCAACGCATTCGTCATGGGTCCGCCTCGTTCGTCGCCGGTGACCTCGGTAAGGCAATCCCATGCTCCGGCCATCGTCGTTGGTTATCGTCGGCCAATCAGACATCTTAATGCAGATCTCCGGTGATCTCGAGACGGTCCCTCCGGAACTCCCACGTATCTGGTGGGCGCGATCGCCTCTAACCGGACGGTCCGTGACGGTCGCCGGCGGATATCAGGTGGCGATCCTCTCCGGACGGTCAACGGCGATGGCGGAACCACGTATCTGGTGGCCGATTGCCTCTCCGACGGTCGGCCGGGCAATCAGCGGCGTATCGCGTGATGATCCCTCTGCCGGACGGTCCAACGAGATCGCCGGGTCACGGCATATCGTGGGCGCGATCGCCTCTCGGACGGTCAGCGAGGCCGTCGCCGGAACCCACGATATCTCGCGCGGTCGCCTCTAACCGGACGGTCCAAGCAGGCCGTCGCCGGGGCGATATCGTGGGCGCTCTCAACCCGGGCGGTCAGGAAAATAACGGAAACGACATATCTGTGACGCCTCACCTCCGGGCCAGGGGCAGGCGAAGAAACATATCTGAGGCGATTCGCCCTAACCCGGACGGTCGAGGCGGTCGCCGGAACCACGGCTCTGGTGGCGATCCTCCCAACCGGACGGTCGGAAGCACGGAACCCCGGCGATATCTGGGCCTGATCGCCTCTCGGGGCTTCGAAGAAATCACCGAACGGCGTGAACGGCCCTCATATCCTATCCGGACGGTCGGAGCCGGTAAATGGAATCAATATCTGAGTAGCGCTCGCCTCACAACGGTCCGGCGAGCGTATGAATCCGAATATCATGGGCGGACTCGCGAGACGTCAATAAGTGCGCGGAACTCCCGGCCTCGATCGCCTCTCAGGGTAATCAACTGGCATTATCGTGGGCATTGATCGCTCGGACGAGGCGAGGTCGGAACCGGCATTATCAAGTGGGCGCTCGCCTCACCACGGACGACGGTAAAAGCAGAAACCGACATTATCTGGGCCTCGCCTCGATTGCCTCCTGATCGCTCCGCCTCTTTTCTTGATTGCCTCAGGACCCTCACTCAAAGAGAGAGGGAAAAGGTGTGTCTCTCCTCTAAGGTGCCTCCAAGAGGCAAAGGATCAAAACTCCTCACAAAAATGGCTCAAAAAATGGCTCAAACTCTCAAAAATTACTCAAACTCCTCAAAAAATGGCTCAAAAAATGCTCAAAACTCCTCAAAAAATGGCTCAAAAAGCGACAAAACTCCAAAATGTAAAACGGATCAAACTCCTCAAACAAAACTTGCTCGGTGCAGCGGTATGCTCATGACCTGCAGCGCCCATAGCCAGCCGCATACTTCCCATTTTGGCGTCAGCTGAACGTCAGCGACCCATGGTCAGCCAGAATCATCAGCGACCTGCTGGCATCGACATGGCCAAATCGCCGACCAGATCCTGGACCGCGCTCCATGTTAACCCTCGGCCCTTGTATCCCTGGTATAACCCTTATCTTTGGCGCCCTCCCGCTGAACCGCAGATCCGGCTTGCCGTTTCAAAATTCCAAAGATCAAAATTCTGCACTACACATACTTCCAATCATTTATATGATGATACAATATTAAAATGATTATTTAAATATTGTTTGAAAATAATGTAATTTTGATAAAATAATGGCCTTAAAATATCATTTTTGCATTTCATTAAATACCTTGGCATATCAAAATATCTATTAAAATCTAAAGCCTAAATCTCATAATTTCGACTTTGGGCATGCAAATGCTCAAAATACATCAAATCGAAGGAATCATCCAGCCATCCGTCGAGGGAGGAGTGACTTTATGAATTTAATGCCTCCTCCCATCTATAAATAGACCTTCATTCCTCCATGAAGGGAAGTGAGTAAGTGTGTGAAGAAGAAGATGAGCAAGTAAAAGAAAAGGAGTCAAGCAAGGAAGAAGAGGAAGAGAGTCAAAAAGGAAAAAGAGGAAGAGTCTAAAAGGAAGAAAAGAAGACTGAGAAAGCAGGAAGAAGAGGAAGAGTCAAACAGGAAGAAGGAAGAGTCAAAGCAAGGAAGAAAATGAGTCCAAGGAAGAAAAGGAAGAGTCAGAAGCAGGAAAAGCAGTGAGGAGGAAGAGAGACTCTGAAGCAAGATCCTCAAACAAGATCCTCCATCAAGTATCAACAGATCGTCATAATTGTCTCTACCCAGGAGTTATCCAGCAATCAATTCTGTCGATCGTTTATTCTGCGGTTGTTTCTCTCATGCTCTCGTATCAGTTATCGGAAAACTTTTACGAAGCGGATACATGGAAGCTTTCTTGGGCTAGAGTGGTTTCCCGTTCGAGGTTTTCCGTTAAAACTTTAGAGTGTCTTTTTTCTTTAATTCTTTGTGTCTTTGGACTCAATAAAAACGTCTTTCATCTCTGTTGGTGGTTTTTAAATAGCGATGCAACATAAGAATTTCTTAGAGGTTACTCAATTAATATTCTAAACATGCTTAACCACTAAGTTCTAATGAAATGTACTGGTGCTACATTCCTTCGTACATGTACTAGCCATTTAAGGTTTTTTTGTTTTGTGGATTTTTTAGCTGTTTTGCTTTAGAAAAAAAAACAAATGAAATATTTTCATGATGATTTTGATTATCTATTATTTGTCTATTCTATGTAAACAAGAGACTAAAACTGCTTTCAAAAGTTTTCCCACAACACAGAAAAAATAAAAATTGTACATCAAAATTAACAAAAGGCAACATAAACAAAAATTTTCACTTCCTTAGAGATTCCATATATGTTATGTAAGAGTCAACATTCATATTAATCATTCCTGAAGCTATCCTTTCAGGTTTACACGTTCACATCTAAATATCCTCACTTATAGCACTTAAAGAAACTTTCAATGATTTTTTTTATCACTTTACACTCAAATTCATATAACATAGCTAACTCATGCTTTTATTAAATGAAGCAAACATAAAATACTTGGCCTTGAATAAGCAGTAAAAGTTCTTAAAAGTGCATTTAAGAAAAAAAAACACACAGGTAAATACTTTGTTTCATAGCATGTGAAGAGAGAAACACCTGAGAAAGCTGAGTAAAGAAATTAGGTTGATTAGGCCTGCTATCTCCAATTTGGCCGAATGTGAGAGCAATTAGAATGGCAATCATAAGATTTGTAATGGAGTAATCAAGATATGTGTGTTGAGGAAGGCGACTCTCTCTAAAAGTGTAAAAAAAGGCCATGTGCCTAAAACTAACAAGGCAGCAATCATTAGAGCAATTGCTCCTCCTTTATCTTCAATCACATACATCTTGCAATATTTCTTCGCTGAAGAAACTCAGAAGAAATCTGAAAAATCATAAAAAAAGCTTATGAGATATTTTTTTCCCTTTATTTCATATAAAAGCTTAACGAGAGGTAGGAAAATCATTCATGCATTATTTCATATACCACACTCAATTAGGGATCCAAGAAGAGACTTCACTGAGTCTGGTATGAAGAATAAACATTCAAAACGAGAGATTTTCTTCTTTCTCTAACAGGAAATGAACCAAATCATCATCGTAAACGAAAAGGAAGCCATGAGCGGAGTGAACCTGCAAGAAGAAAACTTTTATAAATGAAACTGATCGGTATTGAAAGAAAAGAAAAATGAAGAACACAAAACGCATAAAAGCCTCAGAAACCTTGATTAAAGAAGCATAATCCCCATAACGAAGATTCAGACAGTCAGAACTGTTAAAAATAAAAGCATGTGAGAAAATAGCCAAAATGTCTATTTTGAAACGCAAAAAAAAGTCCTTTTTGGGTCGGAAGAGTCAAAAGAAAAAATATTTCTAAAAGTTCAAATAAAAAATTATTAAAAAATAATATCAGTTCGCCATATAAAAAAGGGGAGCGAAATTCAGCCCCATTGATGATATGAAGCAAGTTGATGATTTTTTCTTTTTTTTAATTCACTTTAAGAAGAAAATGGAGAACCCCATGTGGATTAACAGAGGAGCAAGGCGATTGTTAGAGACCGTTGAAAACGAACCACTTAAAAAATTAATTAATTAATTATAAATGTAATAAATTTTATTTATTTAAAACAAATTAAAATAATCAAGCCTTGTTATCTGATTTTTAGGTTTTGCATTTTATTTGATTTATTTGATCCAATTTTTGGGAAATATAAAATCAATTGATTTTAAAATTTATTATCCGAATCATCCAAATTAATCAAATGCAAGCTCCTACTTTTCTTTCCCAATCTCATTCTCTCTCCATTCTCTATTTTCTTTCCATGTCATGCTAAAGCAGATGTTTAATGAGGATATTCTAAGAATATTTTTAAATTAATTAATTGAACTTTAATTATCTGATGACTAATTTGAAATTAAGTGAAGCTTGAGTGAATAATTCTGTTCTACTTTACTTTGGGTCCGGCTTAGTTTGATTTCCCTGGATTTGGTTTGATCGGCTTGGCAGTGGTTTAATTGGGTTATCACCGAGTGAACGAAAGTTGAGAGAGTTGGGAGGGTTTTTCGTGCTTTCTGATCCGTTGGATTTAGCGCCTTTTTACTCAGCCGTTGGATCTAGTCACTTGGATTGAGTGCTTCTTGAATGGCTCCTTGAACCGTCGGATTGCCTTTGTTTCTTATCTACCCTTTGATCTGATCTTTGATCGTTCCAGTGCGGAAGTTAGTGGACTACACTGTTGATTTTGCAGCTTGATCTTTGGAATTGATCCATCCGATGTTATCTTAAGTGGTAAGTTTCTTGACCGTGGATGATATTTCTTGATGTAACTTAATTACATTCTGGTGTTTCATTTGATTTCTGATTCGGCTCCGTCTCCCGAAGAAATAGGGTTCTTGGCGAGGATCGGAGAAACACAGGTTCTCCGGTGAAGGATGGTGGTTTAGGTGAGGTAAACCTAGAAGAAGAGGTGGGAGGAAGAGAGGAAGAAGAAAGAAGATAAGTTCATTTCTTAAAATCTTGATTATTCTCCTCTGTTTGGCTTGATCTCTATTTATAGTTTTCTAATCTCTTAGAATGTTCATCTCTATGCCTGATCTTATTTCTTACTAAATGGATCCACGGTTCTTTTCTCATTGAGGTTGTTATTCATTTATCTTGATGTGGCCATTGCTTGCTTGAGGACTTGTTTCTTGAATTCTGGCTTTGCTTTTGGCCGTTGTGTTCTTGTTATCTGCTCACTGGGATACTTGTTGTTTAAATTTATGTTTGCAGGAAAGGCATTGGAGTGCTTAACTCTGTTCTTTGTCATTCTTTGGTTTGTTATATATGTTGCCTTACCTCACTGTTTGTCTTCGATTCTGGACTTTTGTATTTTTTTGTTTGTTGATATTATAATTCTTTGTCTTTGGACTTATGTAATTAAATCATTGTTATTTATTTGCATTACGAACTTCGTAATGGATTCTTAATATTGTATGCTGTATTTTTGGCCTTGGAGGCATTGGATTCATATCATTATCATTGTATTTAATATTTATTTATATTCCTATATATCAAAATGATCCATTTATGATTCATAATTTTAGAAAAATACGTCTAATCATTTTTAAAATATATGAAAAATGAGCATAATTTTTAAGAGAAATTATTATACATAATAAAAATTTAAAAGTCACAAATGGACTTTAAAAGAGCAAAACGGCGATGATCTCTTTATACAATACATGAAAGATGCTCAGCAGCAGTTAATTCTGTGATATTCATTTTAAATTACAGTTCTTTTAAATATTCGTGCAAACTATAGGTATTGATCATAATTATCATAGTTCAATTATAATAAATAAAATTAATTTTAAGGAAAAGAATTAATATATAATAAATTTAATTATTAATTTATACTTTCTCCAAATAAATAATAGTTTGTTATTATTATTAAATTAATTATCATTGTGCAATTTTAATTAATCTTTAAAAAGTTTAATAAAATAAATAAGAATTATCTCTGGTCTTCTGTAAGTTGATTATTTATTATGATTATCAATATCATTAAATATATCGGTAAGTTATTATTATCACTCTTATTCATTAAAACTTCAAACGAATATTATACTTAACCCAAATTATTTCAAGGCATACATCCCACTTAAATTTTGAACCTAAGCTCCTTTTAAAATAAATAAATTAATATCATTTAATTAAATTAAACAAGATATATTTGATATAAATTTCTAACTGCTTTACTTTTCAAAAAAATAATAATTAGAAAGCAACAATAATTTTATTTGACTATCAAAATTTTAACTGCTTTTTAAAAAAAATTATGGTGAAAAACTATTTTTAAAAAATCAAAATTGCTAAAATATAGTAGTTGTCAAAAAATCGTTATTTAAATTTTTTTTAAAAAATATATATTTATAACACAAGTTTTTAAAAAAAATTTCATCATAACTTTACAACTAACTACAGCTGCCCCAAAAAGACATTTAGAATAAAAAAAAACTATTATGATGAAATTAAGAATCTATTTAAAACAAATGTAACTTTTTTAAAAAATTGATTTTAAAACTACTACAGAGAAAGTAACTTTTTGAAAAAAAATATTATGTGACTTTTTCGCCACAATTTTTTGAAAAAATAATCAAATAATTAATAGTCAAATAAAACTATTTTATTTTCTGATTATTTAAAAAAAAATTAAAATAACTAAAAAACTATACTAAGTGCAGCCCAACTTTTCACCATTTTTTGCTCATTTTTAGCACCTTTTCCTCCCTCTATTTCCTCTCTTCAATTTCATGTTATATATACTCACCTTGGAAGAAGCTTACATCTACAATAGTACCAATACCAACACCTCAAAAAAAAAAAAAAAAAAAAAAAACGTTATATTGATAGAATTTAGTATTAAAAAACTTAACATCATTTTTAAAATCCATAATTTTGAAACACTTTTGTGCCGTCCCGTTTATCCGTCACAATATTTGACTATATTATTTTTTGTAATTATATATAGCACTGCCAATATATTATTTAATCATTCAGTGTGTGTCATTCCTTACTGTCTTCCATAACGTAATCTGTCAAACTAATTTAGCATAAAATGCATATTTTTTGGCTCTGCAATCTTAAATAATATATTATTAGTCGGCCATATGGAGAAAATATGGACCTTCTGTTTTCTCTGATTATATATAGTATAGTAAATGATCATAGTTGGAGTGCCTGCACAATAATTTATTATTTTGTGAGTACAATTTGAGAATAGGTATGTATATACATATATTATGATTATGATTGACAAGCATCATCCTTTGCTCACAATAACTCTAATATGATTCCAAAGAAATTCTTTAAAATGGAGAAAGAATGACAAATGGTAAGATAACTCCTTTAAAATATGTATGAATACAACAGCTAAATGTTTAGGGTTTAGATGAGTCGCATTTGTGCTCCAGAAAATTCCTTCTCTCTCAGTGTGATTTAAGTGTAATTGTAATTTACAAATGAAATAGTAGATAGACACTCAGAGATTTCTCATTACATGAGGACTTTAGATATGGTTCAAAGTTTTCTATAAAGCGTAGCTATAATTAATTCCTCCTATCTTGAGAATTTTCAATTAAAAGTCGTTATATTAAATTAATGCGTATAGTAGATATATAAAGTTTAAAATTTGAGGTTTAGAATTTATGAAATTCATCATTAGTTTAAAGCAATGGTTGGGGATTGATGATGCCACGTCAGATCCTGGTTCCATCATCTCAGTCATTGTAATCTACTTAACCGGAGGAGATACGCTTGCGGCCAAAACATGAGTTATGTTGTCCAAGAAATCCATATAAACTTGAGGTTGTATATGTCTAAAGAGACAAGTTTAAGTCCACCTTAGCTGACAGAGGATTTTTTTTTCCTATCAGGTGTATCATATGATTCACAACTCAAAGGGAGAGTTATTGGGGAGCATACGGGCTGCGATCGTGATCATAATATAATGGTTATTTGGCATCAGATCGGAAGTAGATCATCATATGGAGCTTGTGGCACAGCCTGAGTACGTCGCCTTAGCGTGAGATTGATTAGAGTAAGCGTAGTAAAATCTGATTGACTTTTATTTCCTTTTGAAATTTAGAGTTTTCTTTAACACAAATAGTTGGATTGAATTTAGCTTTAAGTTTTTAGAAATTGAATTTTATTTAAGCATTTAACACTTAATGACATATTAGATTTTGCATTTAGATTGATATTTGATTTTGATTAATTCAATTTAAGCGCAGCATTTTGATGATAGATATCACCTTGATTGAAATCTTCATTGAACACAATAAATCATCATGAATATATTGTTTGATCATTTAATTTATTGTTTTAGATCCTCTGACATTAGTTTAATAATAGAGGATCATCTACTATCGTATAATGAGAATAACTACCAGATATTTCAATAAAATTATTATATAATAATTTTAGGTTTTGTTCTTGGTCTAAGACCAAGGGAAGCGGCCTATTAGCATCCTCATATACTAAATTTAAGCATTATGTAGTGTGATGGTGTATTTAAGAATGCTTGCATAATTTTAAAAAAAATTGAATTTGAGTTTTAATCATATACTTTAATATATGCAGTTCAATTGAAGCCTTAATTACGTCTTTATGTTCTCTGCGATGTATTACGAATCGATGGCTTTGAAGGCGTTTTTCGATTCAAAATATTATAACTTTGCTTATATTTAATTTAAGTATCAATGATTAGTTAGCATACAATCATTAACAATCTTTTAAATATTTATCAACTCATCATATTCAACTTTTGCTCTTGCACAACAAGCTTATTTGAATTCAAGCTTCATTTAAATACAAGTCAATTATTCATTAAAAAGTCTTGCCTATATAGGTTATTCAGTTATAGTGAAACCTCTGAATTTCATCTCGATCCTATTAGTTTTGAAGATAGGCGCTTAGTTATATCACAAATCTCATTGTGTTTCAAATTCAATTTTAAATGCAAGAGAATGGTTCTTTAAATGTTACATTCATGAATGATCGTAGTTGTCTGAATTTGTCTTAGAAAATTTACAAAATTTTTTATACATTTTATTCTCTTTGGAATTAGGCATTTAGACTGCACTAATCATTTGTCATTTAATATTCAATTGAGATATTTACTTGTTTGATATTAAATATGATTTGTTCACATAAAAGACTTTAGATCTAATATGAATTTATCCCCAAATCAAGTTTCATATTTATTTAATAATTGACTTCAAATTTATCTTAAGTCTCTTGAGTTTGGTTCATATATATCAAAATTCAAGTTTATTTCAAGTTTTATAGGTTCATTTGAGTTTGACCTATTTTCTTATTTGAAATATGATTTTCAATTTTATTTGTACTCAAGTCTCTCTTAAATTCATTTCAAGTTTATTTATATTTAATTTTCAATTCACTTCTTTAAGACTTTATATTTTATATTTAACATAATGTTAAATCATTTTTTTAAGTCAAAAAATTTACAAAATTTCAATAACACTCGGCGATTCATCATCATAAAATACATCAAGCTTTTACCTACATCTTAATGGTAGAGGCGGTGTCTTTCATCATCAATCTGTTATCTTCTAGCATATAAGCATTATAATATTCTTTCTCTTTTTTCTAAGTTAATTTGAAAAAAATTTCATCAATATTTTCATAGAGCTAACTGCTAATTTTATAATAAAGCGTGAAGTTATCTTTCATAACGTAGATATCACTACCTTTATATGCTGCGTTAAGCGAACTTAAAAGAAAAGCACAAACACAAATATTACGTATACACATAATAATTTTTTTTCTTGTCGATAACGGTCGATATTTTTGAAACACCTCGACTTTTCGTGTCGCGATGAGTATGAAGATGTCTTCAAACTTGAAAGGAGAATCCAATTCCCACACCACTCAACCTCACCACCTAAACAAAATCAACATAACCCATAACAAAAGCAAATCTTTCTTGAAAGAGAAAGAACTCCTTGTTTGGCCATAACAGGCTCGAGTCGTGCAGCGATTGTGGGTACTGTAGCAAAAGGAAAGAAAAGAAATTCGTGTCTACAGTAACCTGCTACAATATTTTCCTACAATAAAACGGGAAGATGACTTAATCAATCATTCATTTCATTCCATCGTCATTTTTTTTGGCTTCGGTTTCAGCTACGGACCAAATGACGAGAGAGAGAGGGGGGGGGGCACAAGATTTTTTTTCTTTTGTGAAGCCGAAAGACAGAGAGAGGGAGAGTGGCGGCAAGGGATTTTTTTTACTTTTTTTTCTTTTGTGAACCCAAAAGACAGAGAGAGAGAGAGAGAGAGGGCTCGTGCCTGGCTTGCCATTTCTCTTTTTCGTTATTGCGGTTAAGAAGGAATAAGAGGTAGAAGAGGGAGAGGGGAGGGAAGGAGAGGACGGAGGAGGCGAAGGCTTGAGGCGTCTGTGTGGGGGAAACCTTGTGGTTCCTTGCGGGATGGGGCGAACGAACGAGGGAGAATGATTTTGTGCTCAGCTGCGGTTCCTCAACCAAATAAAAAGGCGGAAGAGAGGCGGGATCGATTGCTCGGTTGGCTTGTGATTCCTTGCTTGCGGTTTAGGGAAACCAAAAGATTTTTTTGGCTTTTAGAGAGGCTGATCCGAGGGTCAACAAATGCTATTAAATATGACGCATATAGGAAGTTATATTTGTTAAAACATTAGCCCTTAAAGTTGACCATGAATTTTGATCACTTTAGCCAATTTCAATATCTTATGGAGCTTTGATATGATTTGTCATTAGTATGATGCATTGTGTTTGACGAAGTTAAATAATATGATTGATTTATTTTGATTGACTTGTCGGATAAATGAGCTTCTTCTCTTCTCCGCTTGATGGGTTTCGAAAATCTCTTTCTTTTGTATCATTTCAGATTTAAGTTTCATCTGACCCTAGCTTTGTGCTTGAGTGGGTTTGATAGAATTGATTTGTATGTTTTGAGACTTATAATTTTTTCTGTCCTAGTTTTAAGCTTGGCGGGCTTGATGAAGGATTGACCTGATTTGTCCATATTGACTTGTTAGAAAGTGCACGTATATCTTGATCTATGCGCTTTGCGAACTTGTTGAAGGGTGCATACAAATGATCTAACCTTCGCTTGAAGCATATTAGATCCAAAATCTTGAGTTATCAATCCAACAATGAGTGCTTTAACATAGTGGATAATTATGAAATTCCTTTAGTTCGGTCATTGGCTTTGTATGAACTATGAAATTCTTCGATCCTGTGTTTTCTGCTTTGACGGATTTGATGACAAAATTGACTTCGATCTGTGTTTTGTGCTTGATCAAAACATTTGAGAATAAATTGAAATATAACCCTGCAGGCAATATAAAGATTGACTTTAGGCAGCTCTGAATTAAGAATTTTCTCATATTGTCTTAGTCTATCGATCAAATAGAAAGATCTCTTGGATTCTAGCAGATTGTAGTCACTAAGCTGGATCTAGTTTGAGATTTATCATCGGATTGAGGCTCTTTCACTCACCTTTTTTGTTGAGTGAGGAGGCGTCGGAATCGATTTATAGACTTGTTGCATTCGACCTTTAGAACATACTCGAGTCTTCGACTTAAGCTGTGATGGGTTGGTGATTTGGTCATTGGATTAATGAACAAGCTCTTTCACTGCGACCTTTTCTTACGGCTTATTGAGTGAGGAGAGTGTCAGCAACTCGGTCATGAGCTTATTGAGTTCGACCTTTAAAACTCATCTGTGTCCTAGATTTCAGGATGTAGAGGTTAATATTTTTCCAACTCAGTTGATTGAAGCTTCCGAAATTGATAGTTCTTATGACTTGATCTTCAAAATTTGGCAAATCTAGGAGATAAACTTTTAATATTTAGGACTGTCTTTTCATAAATATAAATAATTTTTTTTTGTTCCTTGCAAGAGCCTGCAATTCTAACAATAATAATTATAAATATATTCAGGGATCTCGGCATAAAGCTCGATGTCAACTTGAATCAGAATATATTTGAGGATCTCATCTTATAGTATGATTTCAACTTAACTAAATATATAAAAATGCTCATGTCTTATAGGAAAAATTCTAAAGTACTTTGAAAAATCTCTAAAATAATTTAAGAAAATATATTAATATATGAGTTGATACATTTGATCTTAGGAGGGTTTTAACATATAACATTGATTTCATCTTTATAAAATCTAAAATACCTCTGTACAACGAGGAATTTTTGAATTTTTTTCATCTTGAGTACGTATATTTATTCAGAGATCTCGGCATGAAACACGATGTCGATCTAAATAGATATACTAAAAAAAATACCCCATGTCTTGCAGGAGAATTTTTATTATATCTCGAGAATGTATTTATCATGTATAATACTTTTTCAGGTAACGATCATTAATTGGTGGCATTAGTCTTTCATCTTTTAAGTCAATGAATTAATATGCCACTCCTTGATACACTTTCTCAATGACAAAAGAGCCCTCCCAATTAGGCTCAAATTTGCCACCGAATTTTCGATTAAGAATAATTGGTCTTCACAGCACCAAGACCAATTCCACTTTTTGGAATGTTCGAGGCCACACCGTATGGTCAAAAGTCCTGGACATCTTTGCTCGATAAACTTTCAGATTTTGATGAGCTTGCAATCTAACTTTATTAAGCTGAAGTTCCTCCATTCTCAAACGAGCATTTTGATCTTCAATTAGTGTTGCTGTTGTGAGAATTTTAATCCGAGATGTAGATCTTCGCCCAAAAATTATCCAACACACGTTGTGGGATATGAACACAGGGTTATACGTAAAAACCCAAGTATGAAAACCACGGCGCCGTCAGAACTTTCACTATGTGTTCAAAAGATACGTCCTTGCTTCGCTAGTTGAGAAGAAGGTGTTCGGGCAAATAATATCGAAAAAAAATACAATACGGCCAACTCCAACCCAAGAGAGAAGTTTCCCAAAAGCGAACCGATCGGGAGCAACCTCGATCTTTGGGAGAAAGGAGCTGCAACGGTCTTTTCATCTCCCGATCTTCGAGACTACCTGTATGACCGGAGATCATCGGCGTCCGACCGGTGGTTCTCGAGCTCTGGCCTTCAAATCGAGGCCCCCCAAGGTGAGAATGAAGCTCTATTTATAGATTTTGGAGTGGTGTGCCTCAGAATTGGTGGAAAACTCCAACCACTCCCATCTGACGGCCTGCGATCCCCTCGATCGACGTGTATTTTGATGATCCGGTGCCTTAATTTAAGCGATTCGATTCGCTTGGATTCGTTGACGAAGCCGCCGACCGACTATAAATATGTCGCTTTAATATTGGCGGATCGTGATCCATTTTCATGCTCGATATTTGATCTAAGTCGATTCAAGCTCGATCGACTATGCTTGATGTTGCTACGCTCGTCATCGGTTGACTGTAAGCTGAAATCGCGATGATCGCATTTCAAAATGCCTTGAGATTCGTTTTGATCGATTAATTTTCGGTGACGATCGTTTCTATTTTTGGGTGACATTATCTCGCCATCCAAAAATATATGTCAAATACTTGAAAATAGCAAATTCTTCAATGAAATTTGAGAGTCCATCAACCGCGATTTTGAGAGAAGATCTTCATGGAGACAAGATTATGACGAAGCTAAGGCCGCAAATGTGATGTAGCGCGCGAGATTTCGAGATTACGATCGATCCGAGTCAACAGAGTCATGCTGTATGCAGCGCCAGGCAGCGGCGCCAGCCATACAAGACGCGACATATCGCCGCTACAAGACGCCATACTAACGTCACTCGGTTCGGTCGTGGGATCTGACGCTGGTGAACGGGTCGATGCGTTTACGGCGGGGCGCCGGTCGACTGAACGCTCGGCGGGTCGCGGGCGGCTAAGCGCAGGCGAAGCGGCCCGCTGCCACAAGCTACGGCCCATGGCCATGTTCATGGGCGAAGCGGTTTCACTACGGATCGCTGACCGTGGACCGACGGTAGCTGCTGGCCAACGGCGAAGGCTCTGGCTTGCAGGCATAGCGGCCCACGCCCAACGCGTTTTGACGGTTTTGAGCGGTTTTGAGCGATTTTTTACGCTTTTGCCCCTAGAAGGGGTCTATAAAAACCCCCCTAGGGCTAAGAGGGAAAGACACATTTTTCTCATCTCCTCTTAGAGTGCATAGCTCCCCTGGGAGTTTGGGCACTCTTTTGATCTCCTCTTCTCCTGAGTGCATGGGAGTTTGGGCACTCTTTTGGATCTCCTCTTCTCCAGAGTGCATAGCTCCCGTGGGAGTTTGGCACTCTCCTAATAATTTTCATCTCGAAGAGGCGCCAACTGGCCTACATGACCGTCCGTTGAGGATGGGAGACGATAACCGAGATGGGTCGACATGACGACGACGATGGTGGCCTACCATATGGTCTGCATGAATGATGACGCGTCATTGCAGGATGACCTACGATGATGGTGGTGACCGCGAAGATCGCCGACGGGGCTACAGAAGGACCGCGACGGTAGTCGATACAATGGTTGACTACCGACGGGTGTGGTCGGCAAGAATCGAGACGGAAATACCGCGGCGCAAGCGCCGAAGGAAGATTGCCCACGGTCGGTCAGCGACCGGCGACCAGATTCATGCGGGCAATGGCGCCGATAGGGCGCGATGACCGGGCGATAATGGTGATGAGCGACGGCCGGCGTATGACCGCCTCAGAATCGGGCGGTGGCCGACGGGATCTTTGACCTATTCGACCGCTTGTCGAGACTCGACGCTAACTGCATGGAAGAATTGAATTATGGCGATGACCCGCCCGGCGTCAGTTCCCGAGTGTTTGCCGGCGACGCACTGCGGGAGTAGTATAAAGTTTTGACCTATCCGAGGTTGTTTGTCGAGGCCGCTCATGACGTTAATCAGAGAAAGTCAGTGGCGATGATTGCCAACTTATCCAAATTATCGAACGCTTCGACGCATGCCGACGGATCGGCTACGGGGTTGTGGTCGGCGGATTAACCGGCGACGTGAATGACGGCGGCGATGACCGAAGGTTGCCGAGATAACCGCCGGAGATTGTCTGATGGCCGGCGGTGATGACCTAAGTAGCCGGCGACGCGGGTTACGCGACGGGATCTTTGACTATCCGGTCGCCGGTCGAGTGTCTGGCGACGCATGTGAAGAGGTTGAATTAATCACTGGCGATTTTGACCTATCCGGGTTGTTTCGAGCGACTGGCGACGTTAACTCATAAAGAGGTCGAGAATCCGAGGATTTTGACCTATCCGTTGCATCGAGCGACTCGACGCGAACTGGAAGAGGTCGAAGAACCGCCGATTTTGACCTATCCGATATCTGAGCGATATGTTAACTTATGGAGAAAGTTGCGCGCATGAGATCCAACTTATCCGCGTTGTTTATCGAGCGCTACGACGACAAACTGCATTTATATTTATGAGGTTCTCTCGTAACCTCTCGATCTATCCTGTGTGTATCGAGCATTTACCGATGATGTTAACGCTTATGGAGAAAGTTGCGTGCATAAGGATTGCCAACTTATCCAAGGTTGATCGAGCATTACATGTTAACTCGTAGATAGAAGATCTCAAATTGAATCCGAGGATTTTGACCTATCCGAGGTTGCATCGGAGCGCTTACTCGATGTTAACTCGTTATGGAGAAAGTTGTAGATATGTAGGATTGCCAACTTATCGACTTATCGTTATCTCGATGTTAACTCAGGAAGAAGTCGCGGAAGTCCACTAGACCCACCTATCTGGGATTCGTTAATGATGTTAACTCACATGGAGAAAAGCATGAGGATTGCCAACTTATCCTTGTTTATCGAGGCTACTGCATGTTAACTGTGATAGAAGATCTCGAATCAATGGCGATTTTGACCTATCCGTGGTCGGAGCGCTTACTCGATGATGTTAACCCGTTATGGAGAAAGTTGTAGTGCCTATGAGGATTGCCAACTTATCCAAGGTTGTTTATCGAGGCTTCGAATGTTAACCTCGGAAGAAGTCAGAAGTCCACTGACCTTTGACCTATCCGGGAGATCGGAGATCATGATGTTAACTCGATGGAGAAAGTTGTAGGCATATGAGGATTGCCAACTTATCCAAGGTTGTTTATCGAGCGCTACACGATGTTAACTCAGATGGAAGAGGTCGAATTAATCCGGCGATTTTGACCTATCCGAGGTTGGATTGTAGCGACAGCATCCATGAAGCTGATCGATCCCGATGTCGCATCAACTAGTTGGTACGGGGGGAAGCTATCTTTTGGGCATGCACGACGCGTCGTAGCCGATGCACATTCTCCGAACCGCCTTTGACTAACACACGCTAGCCAACCGTGGATAGACTTCTCGAATGAACTTGAGTTTGGTGATTTGTTCTATGACTGCAATCGCTCGTAAGCGTTCTTTTCTTCAGACACCGGCCAGGAGTCAACTTTGAGGGAGTGCGTAATGACTTCGTCAATGCCCGTAATATCGAGCGCGCCCGTGCAAAGATATCTTGATTTTACGCAGAAAATCTACGATTCTCGATTTGAGACAAAGAACGATCCCACCTTCACCTTCGCGATGGATCAACTTCGAGATAAGAAGACAAATTACATCTTCAACCGAGAAGCTTCGTGAGGCATCCTCATCTCAGGTTCTCGATGTTGGGTTACCGACGAAATGGTCGGTTTGTTTGATAAAGACGCCAAAGACTGTTGATTCTTTACCATGCCAGGTGTCGGAATTTCATCTGAGGTGAGGCACGATGTGATTACCGAATAGATCGGAGAGGTCTCCCAAATATTGCATTGACGACTCACTTGACTACAATAAATTGTAATGGGTGCGGTCGGGAAATTCTCCAAGAGTTACGGAAGACGATTGTCCTTCCACTAATACCATTATCAAATCCATACAGGACCGCCGTTGAAGCTTCTTTTCTATACCCATAAGGAAAGTGGAGTAAAAAAGAACATCAACCGAACTCCCATTGTCATCAATATCCTTTAATATTGAAGCATGGATCACCACTGACCGATGACAAGGGATCTTGATGTGGATGCGGCTCTAGATCTAAATCATCAAAGGTGATAGAATGGTCAACCCGACTTCTTCGGCTCGCTCAGCGGCAATGAATATTTGGCTGATAACACCGCCCGCAATTGTTTTCTCTCCACCGCCATCCTTCCGGTTGCTCAAAGATTTGACGAGGTTGGTTTTGTATAAACGCCTAGATACCCTCGACGATCGCTTTCAATCTCCTCCTTCAGAGGCACTGGGGTGAAAGTGGCGAATTTCTTGATTTTCACCGTGCTTTAAAGGTCGCACCGACGCTATCCTCTTCCCCAATACAGGATGTTCAAGGCATGACGTGTTGAGAGTCAGATATTTCCTCGATTAAGTCATCGAGATCGCCCCGAGGTTTTGGGGAGGTTGCCGCTTCTTTTCGAGATGTTTGAACATCACCTTTGGGAACCTTCTTCCGCTTGTGCTTGGTGGTTCAAAATGCTGTCGATGAGCACCGAGCTTTCGCCGAGATTTGTGCCTCTATTCTGGACCAAAGATAGAATGGACTGCCTCGCATTAATGATGAATAAGTATCCCGGAGTCCTCCGAGAAGCACGCTCAAAAGTTCTCGATCTACCGGTATCTTTCGCCGAGGAGAACCTGAAGTATTCTCGAGGTACTCTCCATCGCTCAAGGATTCTGAGAGATGTGATGAATCTCGATGATTCTCTTGTTCGCCAGAACTGCTCTACAAAAAATTCGATCTCTCCAAATGATCGGACGACCAAAGTTGAATGCGGCGTCCTTTGAGAGTCGGGAATACGACACAAGACGTCATTTTGACGCAATGATCATCAAAGTGATCGATATGCTCGGACGGCCATCGTAGGGTCCATGCCGGGAAGCTTGAATCCGAACGGCATTGAGAGATGATCTCGCCGAAGGGACGAAGTTTTGGAAGAGGCGGAGAATGGATCGTGTTGTTTGTCGGGAACTCTTCCCGCACTCCGTAGTCATTCGTGGGGTGAGTAGAACGGTATCCGTGGTTCAAGATCCGATGTGGTGTGGGGTTCTCTACTTGTTGATCCGACATTCTGCAATCATTCTCGTGAAGAAAATCTGATTATGAGGGCCGTAAGGAACCCGTGGGTTCTTCCGTGCGGTTGAACGCTTTGCCGGCCCTCGCAGAGTCAAGAATTTCGCTCGGGAATCCTCCATCCTTGAACGCGATCTTCCAAAGAGGGGCCTACGGACCTCACCGGGGACGTAAGTCTCATATGTAGAGAAGTGTTGGAGACTGCCCTGATCCCGAGAATGAGAGCGTTGGAGCGAAACCCCGCTAAACCATATTGAGATATAGCAATGGGGAACGTTACTTACGACGGCTAAACTTGAGAATTTTAATCCCAGATGC
This sequence comes from Cymbidium sinense, assembly GCA_021442155.1. Classification (NCBI taxonomy): domain Eukaryota; kingdom Viridiplantae; phylum Streptophyta; class Magnoliopsida; order Asparagales; family Orchidaceae; genus Cymbidium; species Cymbidium sinense. The sequence goes on along the minus strand of CM038226.1, from coordinate 34,239,343 downwards.
GAGATCTTCGTCAGAGCCCAAAATTATCCAACACACAGCGTGGGATATGAACACGGTTATAATGGAAAACCCGCTATGGAAAACCACCCTGCCTACCAGAACTGACTATGTGTTCAAAGATACGCGCCCTTCGTTAGTTGAGAAGAAGCTGAAACAATATTCCAGTGTAGAAAATACAATATCTCAACTCAACCCAAGAGAGAAGTTTCAAAAGCGAACGATCTTCCTGAGCAACCTCGATCTTGGGAGAAAGAGCGAACCGGCCTTTCTAGTCCTGGGCGATCTCCGATCTTCGTGCACCACTCATGGTGGCGTGATGATCATCTACGCCAAGGTCGACCAGGTTCTCGAGCTCTCCTCTTTCAAATCGATTCTGGCCCCAAGGTGAGAATGAAGCTCTATTTATAGATTTTGGGAGTGGCTGCCTTGTAAATTGCGGAAAACTCCAACCACTCCCATCGGACGCTGATCCCCCATCGACGGTGTATTTTGATGATCCGTGCCTTAATGATGTCTGGTGATCTTGATTCGGGATTCGCCTTTGACGAGCCGCCGACCGACTATAAATATGTCGCTTTGGTGACCATTTGGCGGATCGTGATCCATTTTCATTCCGATACTTGATCTAAGTCGATTCGAGCTCGATCGACTATTTGATGTTGCTACGCTCGTTCATCGAGACGGCTTTGACTGTAAGTTCAACGGTGATGGGATCAAGATTTCAAAATGCCTCAGATTCGCTTGATCGATTAATTTTCTCGAGGACGATCTTGTATGGATCACTATTCAAAGTGATGTCAACTTAACTTCAAGCGGAAGAACCGTCTCGATTCCAAATACCAATGAATAATGAGTGGCTTTAGTCGACGTCTTATAGATAGTTCAATACACCCATAATGCCTTTATCAATTTGGTATATTATTCTCTCTTATTTTTAGTGAGCATCTTATTGAGCAGCTTAACAAATGTCCTGTTGAAAGCTTCTGCCAAACCATTTGCCCTTAGATTATATATTGAAGAATATTGTAAATCAATTTTGTGTCGATCAATGAATTTATAAATCTTTGTATTTTTAAAAGTTGTGTCATTATCAAAAATTATTCGACGCGACACTCAAAATCTATAAACCACATTATGTATAAGTTAATTAATCGAGTAACTTCTTTAAATTGGGTATAATTTAGAGAAATAATCAATCGCGTTGATGATAGTTACGCCCATCTGATGAATCAATTAGTCTAATTACATATGTATCCTAGCATTCGAATGACCAAGATGCTATTATTAAGTGTAGTAGATTTGGAGGTTAATGGATTATATTTAACATTCATGACACATCTTAGTATGATTGATACAGTCTCTCACCATAGATGGTCAATATTTCATCTGATCTTATCATCTTGGGACATTGATGTGCACCATAAAGTCTTTCATAGCTTCAACCATCACTTTGCTAGCTTCATTTTCAATAACTATATTTGTTCAAAGGATCTATATAAAAGTGTTGACAAAAGTATAGCAGACATTCTATTTTCGATTTGAAACCAAAGGATTTATTATTTAGTAATTGATATAGTTTTTACAATAAAGTTTTTAAGCAATGTCATTCTTAACTCTTCTGTATAATTCCATGTTGAATTTGAGGAGAGTAAACTGAAGTCATTGTTAATTTGATAACCCCTCTAGCTGCGGGGATTGATACTTTGCTGGCTCTAAAATTGGTCGAGTAAATATCCCGATCATGACATAATCATCATTCATACTTGTCATTTCCTTAGCTAATTTTGCTAAGCAATCTATTTTTCTATTCTCGGATCGAGAGACTCGAATTAATGTAATATTTGGTATTTGCTTCATAAACTTGAGAACTTGCTTGTGATAGAAAGCTAACTCAAACTTGTTGATTTTATAGATGTCAAGTACTTGATTTATAATAAGCTGAGAATCATCAAAAATATGCAAATTTTGAATGCCATGAAAATAATTTCTTCAATCACTAATGCTTCATACTGGCTTCATTATTAGTTCTTACAACCCATAAGATCGTCTCATTATCCCTCCTTCTATTATGAAGATGATCGACCGCTTCGCCTTGAAAAAATTTAGAGGTTAGACTTGTTTGATCGATGAGGCTCCATCAAAGTACATTTCCAAATTTTGTGATTTTTCTCTTTAATGAATGAGCATAATTTGCTCATCAAACAAATCGTCGTTAAGAGAAGAGTCTGCATGGATGGGATGTGCAGCAAGAAAATCTGTTAAGACTTGTCCCTTCACAGTTTTCTGCAGAACATATGTGATATCAAATTGTAAAAGCAATACTGTCTATCTTGCCAAGCGAGCTATCAACGCTGATATTGTCATCAAGCACATCAGCAGATCGATCCTTGAGAAGAGCGTAATCTTATGAGATAATATATAGTGACGGAGCTTTTGGACTACAAAGATCAATGTCAAACAATGCTTCTCTATTAGAGAGTATCTCATTTCTGCTCCTATCAACCTCCGACTGATAAAATAAAGAGCATTCTCTTTGCTTTCTTCATTGTGTTGTGCTAATAATGTTCCAAGAGACTCTTCTAATGCAGTTGTGTATAGAATGAGGGGCTTCGCAGGAGTATACACTGCAAGGATTGATGGATTCAACATGTAGTCTTTAATGCTATTGAGGGCTTATTGGCACTCTTTGTCCTATTTGAATGGAGCATCATTCTTCATCAACTTTACAAATGGTTGACAGCGTCCCGACATGTTTTAATATAAATCGACGGATGAATGCAAGCTGTCCTTGTAAAGAACGGAGCTGACGCAAACTCTTCGGTGGAGGCATCTCTACAATTGCCTTGATTTTAGCAGGATCAATTTCAATTCCTCTGTGATGTACAATATATCCAAGGAATTTTTCGAAGGATGCCCCGAATGCACATTTTAGAGGATTAATCTTAAGATCATATTTTATGATTCTCTCCAATACAATTCTCAAGCCTTCAAAGTGATTTTCACGATTTAAGCTCTTCACCACCAAATCGTTATCATAATATTCTACCTTCTGATGAATCAACTCATCAAAAATATGTGTCATGACTCTTTGGTATGTAGCTCCAGCATTTTTCAATCTGAAGGTCATGACTGTGTAAAAGTATATACTAATTGGCGTCCTAAACGATATGTGCTTCTCATCTTCAGGAGTCATATTGATTTGGTTGTATCCCGATGATCCGTCCATGAATGAGAACATATCGTAATTGGAAGTATTGTCCACTAATAGTTCTGTTATTGAAAACGGAAAGCCATCTTTTGGGCACGCCTTATTTAGGTCCCGAAAGTCAATGCAGACACGGATTTAATCGTTATTCTTCTTAACTAGGACAATGTTAGCTATCTAATCTGCATACTTCTCCTCCCGGATGAAGCCCGCTTCAATCAGCTTCTTAATTTCTACAATTACCTGTTTTTCAATCTCCAATCTTATTCGCCTAGGAGCTTGCTTAATAAGCGTCCCATCTAGTTTAATATCAAGTTTATGAATTGTTGTATTAGGGGATAAGCCTGGCATTTCAGAATATGTTCAGGCAAAGCAATCCCTGAATTCACAAAGTAGCATTTTTAACTCTTCAACTTTCTCACTAGGTAGAAGGGCATTGACGAAAATTGGACGGGGATCATCCTCAGCTCCTAGGTTGATTTCTTTGAGTTCATCATAGTAGATATTTGTCCACCATCTTCGAGTTCTTCAGGAGCAAACTTGGCTTATACTTCTTCATCATTTGTAAGAAGAATTTCATAGAGATCATTTTCTTCGTCACTATTAGTTTCGATCTTAGCTTCTATTATATTATAACAAACTTTATGTTAATGAGATTTGGGGATGAACCGAAGACCTTTAGTGATAAACTTATCACTTCTTCGTGATACTTGAGGACTTCTTTGGCTCTACATCCTGTTAAAGATTTGAGTTCTATGTTTAGTAGTTCCAATATGAATTCTAAGCATATGTATCATTCTTCGCAATTTATGTGGATAGTATATTGATATTCTTGTTAGCACTATCTCATCAGAATTTTCATGTTGAGTAGACCGATCAAAATTGTGAGTCTCAAACTCTTCAAATTTATAAAATAGAGTTCATGTTTCGCTACTCTTACTCAACGGTGGCACATAGAATGTTATAATTCTTCAATGTTATGAACCTCCAGTGGAGTAATTTCTTTAAAATACTGTTAAGGGATGAGTATAATTTTTAGGGAGTCGCTATTCTCCTTGATGCAACCTTCTGAACCCTATTTTCATAAGTAGATTGAAAGTCATAGTAAATCGAATCACTTATTTCATATTTTGTCTTTCTTGAAAGTTTATAAGTTCCCTTAAGTTTGACATAAATAATTTTTTCTTCTTCTGTGTCACTTCCCAAATGAGGAATTGATTTTTTTGATTTAGGTGTAGAATCAAATGCTTTAGGGAGAGTCAGTATTACCTTATTTATTCCTTTTTGCTTTTGCTCTTTCACCTTATGAAGTTGATTTTTAATCCCTAAAGTGGACGTTGTCGTCTCAAGAGGTTCTGTTAGCTTAGGCTCTTTAGGGATGAAATATTTTGCATCTTCATAGATCTTTGCTTCATAGACGAAGAATAGTTGTAGGTTGTCAGGAATTCTGAATTATTCTCCCTCTTTTAGGTACTTCATATACTAATGCATAGTTGATGGGACCATGCCATACTCATGCAACTATGTCATACTTCATAATGACGATCGATCTTACATGAAACTTGGCTTCGCGTATAAATTCAAACTTGGCGGAGAATAAAAGAACCCAAGATTTTATGTCATTTCTCATTGAAACCATTAACCATCAACTTATCTCTCCTAAGATGTTGGATATCAAGTGATAATCCTCTTAATGCTTTTAGACTCATACGATTGATAGAAGAGCTTGTATCAATTAGTATTCAGTTGATCGAGATGCAATCACTTTCTGTAGTAACATATAGAGAATGGTTGTGATCTGTTGTTCCCAATATGAGATCTTCTTCAGAAAATATGATTACTGTGAGATCTTGAGTTTACAATGATTCAGTCATACATTTTTCGGCAAAATAAGCTTCATAACTCTCCGGATCTTTGAGAGCTTGCATCAAAATTTTGAGATTTTTTTAACATTAAGAGAGCCTCATATACACTTGTTTAGATCTTTCTCGATGTGATAGAATATTATAATCTATCTTTTTGCTTGATTTAGGCATTATTCTAAAATTTTTGGGAATGATATCTTGTTGACTTCAATTTATTTGTCTTTGTCTTTATTTGAATTCCTCTTCTTTGATGATGGTCGTAAGACTTTACCATTTCTCAATTGAACTTGAATCGCCTTGTCTTGCTCAAATTATTCTGAAGAGATAGTTTCTTTAAATTCACTTCTTATTTCGGAGGATTGACCAAAAGAGTTAAACTCATTTTTCAACTTGACATTTCATACGTGATGATGATATTAGTCAAAAAAATTCAAAATATCTTCATAATTATCTTCTTCCTATTCTTGGGCAAATTTTGATCATTATCTCTGCCACATCAGTAGCGTCTAAAGCATTGATTCTCGCTTAAATTCATCATTATCTTCTTCATCAACCTTTAAATTGTACAAAATTGTCTTGAAATTTTAAATTGTCTTCTTGCTCTTCTTTTTTAGCCACTTATTTGATTTATTAGGCCTATATTTAGTAGGCTTCTCGTGTTGTGATAAAGTAGTCTTATCAAAATGTCATTGAAGCCCAAATACTTGGTTTATGCATCTCTTTAAGTCCAATATAAGTTCAAGTGGTGATTTCTAATTAACACTAGGGACGTAGTTTAGCTGCTTCAACATTTTCATGATCTTCTTTGAAACTACTGTTTCTCATTCTTCAATCTAAACTGATTTTTCTTTCTTTTTGTCTTTAATGGATGATACGGAAGATGACGTAATCATCCTTGTAGACTCTTTTTTTGGGTCAACTAGAACACTATTGGATAATATAAATTCACCTCATCGATATTTCCTTTCTGACCAATCTTTGAAGATATAACAATCTTTAATATGATGGTTGATCATTCGATGATAGGACGAATTTGGATTATTGATCGCCTTCTTTGGGCCTTTTAATTTTCGTAATTGTATAACTTTGGCGCTTGTCGAAATAATTCAGTCACACTGTCCCTTCCAAAGGAATATTCTTTGTTCATATTTTCCTTAAGAGATTGTTGCATTCACTCATCTCTTGTTGCTTATTTTGGACGCTCTCCATCACTTGAAAAAGTCTGAGATTTATCATTGCCTCCCAATATCAATTTTAATTGTGGATTAGAATGGACATACTTATTTCCTTTATCATCATTGCACATTGGTTGTTTTCCTTTATCCACATTATATATTTACTTATTTTTCACTACTTAAGCTATAGGAAGTGGCATGAGTTTCGTTTCTTCTTGAGTCTAAAAGCATATTTCTCTTTGATTTATCTGTATAAATTTCAAACTTATAGCGATTCAACTTTTCAAATTTGATCACCATATCAAGCAAGTCCTAGAATATTGTAATTGACATTATATATAAAAATGGTGTCATTTTATTATCCATATTGTCTATTAATAATTCCATCGCATGTTTTTCCTTCAATTGTTGTTCACATTTCATGCGTAAGTTATGCCAACGAGTTACGAATTTTATCACCGACTCATCTTTTTTTTTTTTTTTTTTTAGCAAAGCAAGGTCAGCGATCGTTATCTTCTCAATTGAACTGGAGAACCTTTTCACGAACATTGTCTCTTGCTCAGCAAAAATTGACCGAATCATTCGATAGTTTTGCGTATCACTCGAAAGCAGTTGAAACCAGACTGCTGACAAATTACCGGAAGAGCAGCGCATCATTCCCTCCAGTGTTATCACAAGTAGCCTTGAATTGGATTAGACGTTGTTACAGATTATTATACCCACTGAAAATATTAAATTTCGATACTGAGTAATCTTTTGAGCATAACACTTGATCATATTCAGTTGAGTAAATGCTATAGTTATATTTATCTTTTCATTAATTATTATTTCTAATTGAACAGCTGAGACACTGTCGCTGATACATTAGTCACATTAATTATTATTTTTAATTGAGCATCTGTCAGTGCCACTGATCTACACATTAACCTACTACAGTACTGCTACAGTACCTTTGCTACAGCAATACGGGAAGATGGATTAATCGATCGGGATTCATTTCATCATCATTTTTTTTTTGCTTCAGTTTCGACTACGGACCAAAGGACCAAAGGACCAAAGAGGGAAACGATGAGCGACAGAGATAGAGAGAGAGAAAGAGGGAGAGGGGGTGGCGTGAAAGATTTTTTTTTCCTGATGTGAACCCGAAAGAGAGAGAAAGAGAGAAAGAGAGAAAGAGAGAGAGCATTTTTTCTTTTGTGAACATGTGAGTGAGAGAGAGAGAGAGAGAGAGAGAGAGAGAGTGGCGGTGAAGGCTTTTTTTCTTTTTTCTTTTGTGAACCGGAAAGAGAGAGAGAGAGGGCTCGTGCCTGGCTTACCGTTTCTCTTTTCCGTTCTTGCGGTTAAGAAGGAAGGAGAGGTAGAAGAGGGAGAGCGGGAGGGGATGCTGCGGCTAAGGGAAGGAGAGGACGGAAGAGACGAAGGCTTGAGGCATCTATGTGGGGGAAACCTTGCGGTTCCTTGCGGGATGGGGCGAACGAACGGGGGAGGAGGATTTCATGCTCGACTGCGGTTCCTCAACCGAATAAAAAGGCGGAAGAAAGGCGGGATCGAGTGATCGGCTGGCTTGCGGTTCCTTGCTTACGGTTGAGGGAAACCGAAGGATTTTTTCAATTTTAGGAGGCTGGACCGTGGGTCAACAGCATTAAAAGATATAAGATAGATCATGACCATCCATATATCAAGATCAAATTTGAATGATGCAAAATCGCATGTTAAAGCGCTATGTAGAACAGCACAGATTCCTAGTGAAGCATATACATAAATTTTTTTTTTTTACTTTGGGACATTTGAGCGAATTTAATCGTAAACTCACACATATAATACATACGTATAACTTAAACTTCTAAAGAAAGCTTAATCACTTAAAAATACCTTATCCATATCATATATATATATATATATATATATATATATATATATATATATATATATATATATATATATATATATATTCAAGTAAAAAACAGAGCTACCTTACTAATAGAGAACTGTTTGAACGAAGCTACGGATGGCAACAATTAATGAGTGAAGCATTTAAGAGCAAAAACTTAATCATTTCTCACATTAAAAAAAATTCAGAAGGAAACTAAATTTTATCAAGTTTCAGTTATACAAAGGGCTCCAGTAGGTATCAGTTCAAGCTGTTAATGGAACACAGATTGATAGCTAAAAAGTATCCTTATTAATGATAAATAAATAAGCATTCATTTTCTTTTCTGGTGTTCTAAACAGTGTGTGTAACAAAATATGCAACTTCTTCACCTGAAAGTAACGCTTAACGGCTTTAAAATAATAAACTTTTGCTGGCAACAAAGAGCCTCCAACTCAATAACTCCTTCAAGTAAACAAATAAAAAAAAATCAAAATACAATGATAAAAGCCCACAAATCTTTACTAAAATGCTTCAATTTTTTTTAAAGATAATAAGTCTTAAAAAAGCACTCACCTTCTTCAAACCGTATGGGCCTCTATGTAAAAATTGAAATCCAGTCTCCCTCTTAAAGATCTTGCTTATTGAATCCATTAAGAAAATTACCAAGGAGTCTCTGATCAAAAATCATGTTCGGAACCTGCATTTAAAAATAATAAAAAAATAAAAAAATCCAGTTAAAGATTGTCGCACGGAATGACAAGTAATTTTGGAGAGTGAATAAAGTCCAAAAAGGTCGCAACCTTCTCCCCAAAGAAAATTTTTGAATTGTTTGCAATGGCTTCAATGAATTTGAGCTCAAGAAATTCAGGTGTAAGCTTCAGTTTATTAGCCTCAGCTTCCTTCATCACCCTAAGTTCAACAATAGTAATATCATATACAATAAAAAGGCCTCAACATTACCTACAATATATATATATATATATATATATATATATGAAAGTATGTATATATGCATATAACTTACCTGTAAAAACTTGCGTCTGCTTGGCTTTTCTCACGAGCAAGGTACATTTCATTCTCGATAGCTTCTTGCTGCTTCAAGCTGTCCTTTTCCATTAATTTCTGCTCCATGAGAATCTTGCTAACTTGGGCATTCTTCTCTGCTTCAGATAAAGCTACCTTCTTTTGGGTCTCAGCTTCCTTCTCTGCGACTTTTTGTGCCTCCATGGAAACTAAAGCCTATGGGAATGAATGAGCCCAAAAGTAACACCATATAAGTTGTGTGATAAGACTTGCACAAAAGATTTCAGGGGAGTTTACATACAAAATACACAATTCTTATATATGTACATATGTAACTCCTAAATTTTCATATTTGCATAAATAGCATCTAAATCTTTAATATTTTATTAAAAAAAATACTATCATTAATTTTTTAAGAGAAATGTACCTTTGCAAGCATAGAAAAAATATTATATTTGAAAACATCAAATTTTAAGTGTTAGATATGTAAATGCATAAAAATTTTGTGTAATCTATGTAAATTTTCCAAGATTTTAATACCACTGGTGTCACTAAGATGAATTAGTCAATTTTATTGAATAACTATGCATTGTTCAGTAAAGAAAATCACAATTCGATTAGGACAATTTATTACGATGTGTCCATAGTCATGAAATTTGAAGCACTTCCTTGCATAAAAAGTGTTGGTGGGGAGCTGTCCCAATCAGTCTTCCTTCAATCTTGAACAGTTTCCCCACCCCGTAGGATTGATTTAGAGTCTATAATTTGGACGCCCTTGCTAGAACCACCAAAGACCAAAGCACACTTAGCTGGAATTGTCGTTTTGGCATGTTGAAGTTGCTTCTCAACCTTGAGTGCCAAGCTTTCCACATCGAGTGACCAATGAGGATGTAATTGTACCACATTTCTTCTAGATGGTCATATACTACCAAGAAATCAATCATACCACCACGCTTTCTTCAATCTCCACCAACTCAAACTTCAGCATGAGTTATTCAAATTCAGCAATGTATTCTTCCATAGACATGTCTTGTAGTTGGAGATGGGATTTCAAAAACACATCTTGTCGGTAATATGCGGATACAAATTTTGATTTAAACTTCTTCATTTTAGACCACGCAATGATCTTGCTCCGTCATTCATGTTGATGCATCCGATTCAAGTTCTCCCACCATTGCAACCTTTAAAATCTAACAAATCAATTTTCACACAAAAGTTATTGGATCTTCTACAAATTCAATACTAGGTTCTTCATTGCTTGACACTAATTGATAAAAGGAATTTCATTCTCTCTTCTTCACCTGTTGAGCCACCGTCTTGACTAATGGCATGTTCACAATGCGATCTCCTTTCAAACTCAGCAAATAACACTGTAATTGCTGAATTTCTCACTGAATTTCCTCAATAGCAAGTTTTTGGGCTGATCTTTGATTATTTCTCCTTGGCAGCATGGTTGAACCCACCTTCACGGCTTCACGATTTTCAATTTTGGGTAGTTCAAGAACCCCAAGATAGTTGAGGATAAATGGAAGGCAGTCTCCTATATAACAATGAACAATATAGGACCACCCATGACTTGAAACAGGCCTGGGCTTTCGGTTTGGAGGCTGGACAGAACAGGAATGGGACAATAAAATCCCCCATCCACTCGGTTATCCCTTTTTCTGTTGCAGCAAAGGTTGGGAAAGAGTTTGGAGAAGTAATTGGGAAAGAGACCAATGAGTTTTGTCTCTGGACAGACAGCCAGCTGGAAGAATAATAGGGAAACCTGCTATGATACCAAAATGACACCATTCTTGGAGATCAAGAATGGCAGTGACAACTAACAAGAACGGAGGTGTGGCTTGAAAAAGAGAAAACAACCGGAGAAAGAAAACAAAAGCTGCTGATAATGCAGCTAACCGAGAGAGAGAAGGATGGCTGGGGGAGATCCACGTAAGAAGACAATCAAGATACAACAGTCCACTTAAAGAGGATAATATAGCATTACAATTCTTAGAGAACTAATCTCTTTATTTCAAGACGTACAAGTATCCCTAATACAAGTCCAGACCCATATTTATACAAATTAGGGGCAACTAAACCTAAGATAACTGAACCAACAAGTGGTTCCTAAACCCATCGGCCTAAACAAAAGGAAAGGAATGGCACCATGGAGCCTTCTGCCGGACTGGCTTAACGTCCTGAGCCAGCTTCCTTGGACACTTCAATGTCACAGAATCAGGAAAAGAGAAGATAGCAAAGTTGTGCGAGTTCCAAAAGGGCAGAAAGGTTATAAACATACACTTTTTTCATATGAAAGACGTCTAAATGCCATATCTCAATCCTAGTTAACATCAAAATAAACAAGAAAAAGTAATATGGTAAAAATTGCTAGTGAAAAAAATAAACAATATAGATGTTTGATGAGTCGCCACCAAATTTAGATAAATATTTGGTGGCAACTGTATTACAGCAATGACTATAATAGCAAATAAATCAAAGGTTAGGTAAAATCCTCAAAGAGAAAAGTTGAATACTTAGAAATGACATCAATGATTTCAAATACATAACACCTTTTTCATATGAAAGACGTCTAAATGCCGTATCTCAATCCTAGTTAACATCAAAAGAAAAAAGAAAAGGATAAATATGGTAAAAATTACTAGTAAAAAAAACAAACAACAATGTAGATGAATATTTGATGAGTCACCACCAAATTTGGATAAATATTTGCTGGCAACTGTCTTACAGCAATGACTAATCAAATGTTAGGTAAAATCCTCAGAGAAAAAGTTGAATACTTGAAAATGACACCAATGATTTCAAATATTTTTTGATATATGATAATATAACTCTAGTGCCTTCAAGAAGCATTAGCTGCTAAAACAGCAACGCAAAATGTAAAGAAACATAAAGCATAAGTCTCATCGCCTAACCATATCATCAATCTTATCCCAACAATTGCTAGGTAGCTTCTGAAGAAAAATGCATACCTTAGTGCGTTCCACCTCCATAAGTTCAAAATTGCGCTTAATAGCGGTAGGAATATTGGGTTTTGTAACACGAACACTAATAATTTCAACCCCCGGGGCATACTGCGTACAGTCCATTTGAAGAGCTTCTTTCATTTTGTCATCAATCTAAAGATTAGATCATCATCATTAAACTAGAGAAACAAAATCAAGGCAATGAAATTATGATAAATTTTATAAATATATAGGTGGCACAATAAAGTGTAGGGCTTGTTTGGTTCAATGTTATGTGGTCAGCCCTATAAACTCTATATGAAGGCAATCATGCATTGGATAATTATTGGATTATAGACCCTACTTTACAGCCATATATAAAGAATCAGGTTTTGGCCTACATAGAGGATCGGGTTTTAAAATGACAATCACAACTCTAACAATGCAGAAACCAAATATTGACACTTAAACAACCGCACCCTTTGGGAAAAGCAGTCTTCAAAAATTGAATTTTCATCACACAAGACCTTAATGCTTTATGTAATTGCATGGCAATATTTTAATGAGCCTTTGTATTCACCACTTGGACAGTTGTCAATATTGGAGAATCATGCCTGAAATAAGAATGCAAAAAATATGCAACCCGATGAACTCCACCTCTAGCAAGTGGATGAATGGGCTCAAAGAGCCTATTTTCTTGGCATTTGAACCCTCTTGCATAATTTTTGAGAATTGATGGAGTATTTCTCTTTCTCAAGCAAGAAATAGAACTCCTGTGCTTCAAAATAAGCGTTGAAAGTCCAATAATGCTCAAAATAACTTATGAAATTTTCAGGATTTTTCTATAATTATTGATATTTTGCTTGATTTACTTTTCTTTTTCATATTTATTTTAATTTCAATTTTATTAAAAAATATCAAAAGTATATCTGATCCTCTCTACTCGTTTGAGTGAGCATGCATCGACATGATTTGATAAGAGATTGAACAAGAGAATGGGTTTGCACATTTTTTGAAGTACTTTGCATAATTAGAGTTTGACTGCCCTCAAACTCAAAGGCACGGAACACTTTTGAGGTCATTCTAATTTTAATTTGCATTTTTTGGTGATGACTTCACTGTCATTGAAATGCATACACAACTTTGAAATCATGCACATATGATTGAATTTAATCATTTGCACACTTTTAGCATGAGCAAATTACTTTTTTTTTTCCGTTCATTTGCAAGTTGGTTAGAAGTATGTCTTGTGACTTAAAATTTTATCAAGTTGTTAAAATGAAATCATCTTGTCTATATTTTCTTTTCTCAATGCCAGCCAAAGCCAGTCATGGGGAAAAATTCACGCCTAGAAATAGAGGTGTCTTGCATGTCACTTCATGTTTTATTTCAGTTCAAAGCGTGTAAGGAAACAGTATAGTGAGGTGTTCTTTTCCCACATATTAGAAGGTTGCTAGAGTTCATGTAAGACAAATTTATTACGTTTTTCTTTTACTCATCTTATAACACATTTTATATGCTTATTTTGTCTTTTTGGTACTCACCAATTTTTTCATTTTATCATGTCATTTTTTTTGTCTCAAAACAAATTTTATTTAACTTATTATCTAGATTTTTCCCAATGTTTCCACCTCATATCCCACAAAGAGGAAACCAAGTAACATAATGGGCCTTCCTAACATATTAAACAAGGTGAGTATTAGCAATGTACAAAACATCATGACCAAAAATGCCCTTTCCTACATCAAGAAAGATATATGGATGATGCACAAAGCACCTAAACAATAGGCTTCATGTCCACAACATCAAGAAAAATATGTATGGATATTTTTTTTAGAAATTTAAAGCACAAAAAATAGAAAATAAATGACATATACTCCCCATCACATCAAGAAAGACAAGTATGAGAATTATGCAAGGTAAAGAGACTATTTTGCAAACCTTGCATGCGGTTGGTGGGCGTTCGTGAGGAGAGGAGAGACATGAAGAGGGATAGTATGTGTGAAAAAAGGGGAGGGGGGAGCGCCGAGAAAAGTGCTCAAGTGCATGATTAGGTGAGGAAAGAAAAGGGGGACATGAGAGATCGATAGGAAGGTTTAAAATAAATTTTCTTAATCAACAAAATGTCGGTGGTGGACTACCGATAAAGGTGCTTATACGTCACTTGATATAGTGTGTGCAAGGTACATTAGTGCCCCCCAATTTTCTAGGGAAACATGGGACATGCAAACCATCCCATTAATCATTTTCTAAATAAATAATAATAATTTTATTATTTAATAATTATTAATAATTTATTTATGTATATATTAGAAAATATTTGTGTTCGCAATTTTTTTTTTTTTTGAATCCTCTCCTCATGCATAACAAATTTTCATTCTCCTCGCTTTGCAACTTGAGTGGTACGAGAGGTCTTCCAAGACCATTTCAACATTTTGGACGCATTAGGACGGTCTATTTGATAACATGAGTGATGAATTCAAGATGTCTTGAATTGATTTTCTTGTGAAACTATGTTTGTCTACCTCTACTATAGTTGCACTTGACAAGGTCAATTTGTGTATCACATATGGAGGTCAACATATATAGTTAAAAGTGTTGTGAATCAAATTTGGTATTGTTAGTTCAATGGCATATTAATGTAAGACAATATAGAAAAATAATTGATGTGTTATCCTTTGCATGCTCCACTAAATCGATTTTATTAAGTGCGGTGCTAATAAAAAGTTAGTTCATTCATTATTCTTAAAATGCATCGTGCATTCCAAGCTCTAAAGTTATCTAGAAAAGACCCTCAAGTCATTAAAATTATTGTACAAAAAAGAGTAAAAATTTCACAAAAAAAGAAAGAATGAAAATAAAAGTAGCATAATGAAAAATTCCCCATGATAAAAATTGTATCACTATGCGAGGCAAAGACAACAATTCAATAAATGCTATGCTACAAAAATCAACATGGAAAGGAATAAAAATTTTGCAAGGGAGAAATTCACACACAATAGTACCATAAATATATAAACAACAATATAAATCATTAAAAAAATCTCTCCTCGCATTATCTACCCACTCCTCTAAGTTATATTTTTTTACCTACCTCACAATATAAATACTATCCAATATTCTTAGCTCATTATATAAAAAAATACATTAAATTTTCTTCATAATTTTTTAGCATAGTTTCTTTATTAATACTTAACAACAGCCACATGCCACCTCATCTTCTTAAAAATGACACCTGCTCATCAATTTCCCAATGCACTAGAACACTCAATTACATATCTCCATTAGCCAAAAAAGAACCATATGTAACTCTCAACCCCTATACCACACTCCAACTCACAACACTAATTGTAACCTCACACACACCACTCATCGTGATTCACTTCACCACGAGAAGATTCAGAAAATGCCAACACAATCTTCTAAGTAATTTTATACATACTAGCATTGCTTTCCATGTCCTAACTATCACTCTCTTCACAATATTTCTATTTCTAATTCACCATACTTCTCCATTCCAATATTCACACTTCTCCAACTTCACATCAACGCCAAGCAAATTAAATTAAATTTTTTTGTATTAATCCAATCTCTCACCCACTCTATCCATTTCCCAACCACGATGTGAAGCTAGTAATCGGTAGCATTCACACGCCTATCATATGGTCTAAAAAATAATGATAAAGCAAAAGAAAGCTCACACCTAGTTGAGTTTGTCCACACGCAGCATATGCACAACACCCTAATCCTAGTACTGTCTGACCCATTATTAAAAATAAGAAATAATTACATATGTAACACCCAAAACTAGCACCAACATATTTTTTATTATTTTTTTAACTACCAAACTCATGTATTTAAGCATATCACGATCAAACTTTTGGGAATTTGATAAAAGCAAATAATACAGGTAGAGATTTTATTTGGAATTTCAATGTTTAAGTAAGAATTTAAAAAACAGATGCAAAAGGGTGTGCTAGTTTTATAAATAATAACATTTTTAAGTGCTATGTATGTAATTTCAACCTCCACAATTCTTATTGGCACCTTTTCGCTATCTCTCTTGATAGCTTGCTTGTTCTGTTATTCCCTAATCATCATGGATGCATCTCTTTGCTCCTTTCATTTCTTGCATTATCTCTCGGATTGCTTGCTCCCTACCTCCCACTCTTTCGCTTGAATGTTGCGAACAATCAAAACCAATTGCTTACTCCCTACCTCCCACTCTTTCGCTTGAATGTTGCAAAGAATCAAAACTAATGCACAAGTCTCCTCACTCATCCCTCCTCCACGCACTGGTCTCTGATCATCAAGCGTTGAGCTCACCCTCCTACTCTATCATTCTCATGCGCCTAAGCCAACCATTCACACAAGCATCAACACTTTTGTTCCAACTGACCTCAACCACGATATTATTCCCTACTCCTCTCCTTCACATATTCAATCTTTTGCCCTTTTCCCTCATCCCTCTCTCCTCTCTAGTCTCTCACCATCTCTTTAATTTCTTTATCTCTTCACTAGTTTTCTTTCTTTCTCACACTCTACACAACTATAAAATTTTTAAAAAAGATAATTTGTGTAATTTATCTCATTGTAGTATTCATTTACAACATCATCGCAATTTCATCTACTACGATCTCAAACTCATCTATAGCATTGCACAAGTACAATATGTTATTTTTTTTGTGCAGGTGTCTAAAAGTCTATGCATGCTTTGTTAAACATGGTAGATTTAAAGACCCTCAGTCATTGTGTCATAGATCATCGATTATGTGCATTTTTTTAAGAATGTGGGTAAGCCAAGTATTCCTCTCAAATGGCCGCTACATGAGGGTTGCATTAAAATAGTGCCGAAATAAACACTAAATAACTCCTAAAAACAAAACTAAAATAACCTATTGGACTAAATAATGTAATGAAAGTGCAAATTGTCATTAATAATAATAAGCAAACATTTAAAAGTACAAATGCTACACTAAAAGAACTAAATTGAAAATGAATTAAATATGGACAAGACTTATAGGGAACTTTATAGCTCCAATCACAAAAATAATCTCCTCACCAAACCTCTTGAACAATTCTAAGCACTCCTGAGCAAAATGAAACTCAAATGGTGTAGAAATAAAGAAAAAGCTTCCCTATTTATACTGCGCGTGCGCACACACACACACAGATATATATATATATATATATATATATATATTGTGTAGTTCACTCAATAAAAATACTATTAGGACCTGCCATGATTCTTTATAAAAGACATAATGAAGATTCTCAATTGCAATATCCGCATCTAGATTTGCAACAATAGACAAGCAAGTGGACAAAATGTAAATGCTAAAAGATCAAAATAAAACATTACACGTATTTTTTAAGACAAAACATCCATGTAAACAATAAAATCTAAATAATTTTAAATCAACCGTGAAGTGACTTTCAACTCAATATAATACCAATAGGTGTCAAAAAATGACTCAACTCGGCCCAAATCAAGCTTAAAAAAAATCTAATTCAGGTTGACTCGAATAGTGTTCAAGTCAAGATTAGTTCAAAAGATTTAGCTCGATTGATACCCAAACCAGGTTTGAATTGACACAAATAACTCGAAAATAACCCAAATATGACATGATTACTATTTAGGTTCAAGTCAAGATGGATTAATTGGGTTGAATAACCATGTTTGAATTAATTTTGTCGTGTTAATTCAAAAACAAAATACATGATCCACATAATAGATGAGTTAGATGAGTTGGGGTTTGGATTAGATGGGTTCGGGTCGAGTTCAGGTTAAAATTTTTCAACCAGTATAATAATCGGGTTAGGTTTGGATCAAGCATAATCAAGTTAAGTGAATTTTTATAGTCAGATCTAAAGCCGACCCGCAAACTCCAATTAACACACCCTAATAATGTACTCATGCTTGAGAAATGTGTTAGCTATCCAGTACGTACTCCTACAAGCACACTAATAAATGTGCATTTCCTCTAAAAGTGAATTACCTATAAAAAAAAAATAAACTCTACCACATACTCAGATGAAAATGACACTCCTGAAAAAATAAAATTGTGATAATATCAATGTGTTGTGTGTCCTTTAAAAAAACCTAAATTTCAAATTCTTATCTCGAGCAACATATAACTGCTCCAACAAATATGTTAAGCTCCCTAAAAACCATAACATGACCTAGAAATGTACTAATTATCTCAATAATTGTGATGTTATCCTAAATGAAATGAAGATGTCTTAAAAGTTATGTGGATTCCTCAAGGAGTTTTAAATTCAAAGCATCATATCTAAGAAAACATACAATCATTTTAGAAAATGCATAAATTTTTTTTTCAAAATCAAAACATTCTATGGCCTGTATATGATGTGACAAACATATTAAACATTTGAATTTAAAGTAAAAAAAAGTAACATGAACCAAAGATTAAGATGATTTTAAATTTATCACATTGAGAAGTGTGATTTATTCTAAAAGATGTGCAATAATTTCAAATTTCATAAACTCTTTCAAAACTTAGACTCCCAACAACATGTATGTATGCCCTCCTCAACCGCCTACCCACATAATAGAGTCATCAATTTCACTATTGAAGTTTAATCCTCCACATCCCAAAGAGAACCAACAAAATTTGAACCACATGGAAGAAATTCAAACAATAAGTTTCAAACAAATTGTGATTAAGGAATGCTTTTAATTTCTACTCTAGATGCAATTAAGTATTCACAATTGAACAACACTCAACTACATATCTTGTTAAATAATTTTTTTACTTGCATTTCCATACGGTCTTCAAACCCTTCATTGAAGAAAATGCATTTTTAAAATGCAGATTCTCAGAGAAATTTCATCAATATGGCAGACCATAAGTTCAACTTCTCAATAGACTTGATACTCTACATAGAGGATAAAGTTGACAAGATTTGTGATGCAATAAACATTTTCATGAACTAAAGTAATGCAAACTCATGAACCTAATTCTTTGCAAACAAGCGACCAAGGATGACAAAATTCAAAGCAATAAAGTGTAATCATTCAAATACTCAAACCCGGGGCAAACTTATCATACATCATAATCAAAGGGGTCTAATCTAAAAATCAAGCTCTCAAATTATAAGAATAAATGTTTCAAACATCAAACCGATAATAGTCTTGTTGCTATAAGATCTCAGCAAGGAGAATCTATTTTCAAAATGCCCCAAATCCTAACACAAATCATTTCGAGCTTAAATCTCGATAAAAATATAAAAATAAAAAATATATATATATATAATCTAAAAATTTAAGTGAAATATATCATTCTAAAGCCTAAAGCAATAATCCATCTATCTCCTATAACAATTTGACAAGGGTGAAAATTTTAAGATAATCTAAACTCACAATAAGCTAATGTCATATCAGCATACCTCTAAGCTCATTATCAAAAAATCGTCATACTAATAAGGGCATGGCACATCCTTTAACTCAGTAGTTTTGCTATGAAATGGCACCACAAAGAATATCACCCGTCATTGAGTGGTTCATTGCAAAATGACACAAATGACACCATTAAATTACCACAAAACCAAGATCCCCAATGGAACAAATCCTTGAAGTTATAGAGTGCATTTGATAGAGCACTAAGCCTTCTTATCTAAAGTCTACTTGAAATTATCCCCTTAAATAAGCAATCACCTCAAGTTTATAAAAGCCTTGTGAATGACATAACTCATTATTACTAAGAATCTTTCGATCATTTGGGACCGGCTACCTCCTCTAACTAAGTAGAGCAATGTCCACTACAACCTGGCAAAAAAAACATGAAATCTTGATTAAATTCATCATCATTTCTCACCCCACCCACCATTCACTCTAAGTTGACAATAGCTAATTTTGCCCATCGTAAAATCAAATTGTTGCCATTATAAGCTATGTATTTAGTGAATATCAATTTATCAACTAGCCTTAATAGCAAGCTCTTTCTTCTTATCAAAAGAATTAATTAATCATAGGCATGCCCTATAAAAAAAGGAAAATATGTTATAAAGTCCTTGCAAAATAATGGCGACATCTATGAGTAGTGTTTAATCTAACATCTAATTTGCCTTTCAAAATCTTAACTTGAAATACTAAACTCTCTCAGAAAAACAAGATGCAAATTTTCAAATCCCCAAAATGACTAGGAACATTTATTTTGTTGTCTTTTGTCTTAAACACCAAATAAACTAACATCTATAAGTCATTAAATTCAACCAACATCTCAAGATTAAAAAAAAAATATAGAATTTTAATACCATATATGAAATTGTTATTCAAATATTTTAGTGACATAAATAGGTGACATCTGCAAATAATCCAACATGACAACACATCAATGAACCAAGAAAACTACTTTATGAGGAATGTTTACTTACTTGATCAAACATATCAATATACACTTGTTGAAGAAAATGAGAACTACAGAATTGATTGATCTCATGATGAATTTTATCATATATCCATGTTTTATCGTAGTTTACACCATAATTGAGAAGAGTGTCATAGACATATCCCTTATTAAGGCGATTAACAACCTGTTTAGTACAAAATTGACTGATTAGAACCAAAAAGGAGTCATTAACGCAGCAAAGCTACACATGTCACACTTTAACAACTCCAGTATTAATAATTCAAAGAAAAATGAACAAGAAGGCCACCTCTATCTTATCAAAGCTGATCATTACTCCACCTTTGGTTCCACAAGGAATATCTCTTACCTATCAATTCAAAGTAAATAGGTATGAAAATATTTATAGTAGATAATTTTTTTAATGAAGAAAAAAAGGTGAAGGTAGAAGCAAATACCTTAAATAGGTTAGATATACATTAAAATTCAAAAGGCATGCATCAAAGCAGCATATAACTGATACTCCTTTGAATTCCTTTCTTTAAGTTAACAAAATTATACAAACCAGAAAAAACAAATCAATTACCAGATCTGTTTGAATGGTCACTTGGATGGGCTCAAACTGCGTAATTAGTGGCAATTTCAGATGAAAGCCTAGCAACAATAAAAATTCACAAAAAGTTATATAGTACATCTAAATACAAATTTCAATAGTCAGATGTCTCTAAATTGGAAAAAC
The DNA here is from genome assembly GCA_021442155.1 of Cymbidium sinense. Classification (NCBI taxonomy): domain Eukaryota; kingdom Viridiplantae; phylum Streptophyta; class Magnoliopsida; order Asparagales; family Orchidaceae; genus Cymbidium; species Cymbidium sinense. The sequence goes on along the minus strand of CM038226.1, from coordinate 34,218,146 downwards.
CTGGATTACTGATCGATTTCAATAAAGCACCACCCCTCCAGTATGCACCAACATGACCCTCAGGGACTTGATGTAATACAGAATAACTCCCGTTTGTTGAGAACGAGGATAAAAGAAAAATCTGTAAATGTCATCCACAATATTACCACTAAAGTTTAAACAATTAGTAAAATTCTATAGCATTATCAAAATTACAGGAATGAAAACAATACTATTTCAACAAAGATGACAACTAGATTATGAATAATAAAATAACTGCTTTAAAAAATATTTTTTCACCGTCTACAATCCAAATTTTCATAACCCTCATACAGAACAATTATTCATTATTGCTAAATCAAGCAGATATGTCACCTTCATCTATACACATTAATTATACAACACTAGAATTTAAACCTAGGCCATTTCTTTAGCATCCTGACATTGAACCTTATATTTCAGCCACAAGTTGCACAATCAAATGCTTCGGCTACAGAGGAAGGCGGACACAATATTGCAAGAGCACGCACAAATATTTTGTGTGTGCCCGCTGCACTTAATCACCTCAGTTGCTACACCTTTTTTGGTATGATGGATACAAGTATTGCTTGTACGTCTTTCTTAGCAAGATGAGCCATAAACATTTTTTGGAGCCTCATACATTGGGGTAATGTAGAAGTACTGTCAAAACCAACCAAAAAAGCTACACGAATTACTCCTAGAACCAAATAAACCCCACAAAAAAGAATGAAAATAATGAACAAAAAGTTCAAAAATAAGATGAAAAAAAATAAAATTGTACTACAAGTCATGTAAACAGAACAAAAAAAGATAAAAAAAGATTCATATAATTTGTGGTGGTTTGCGAATTAGCAAAGTGAAAAAAACTCCTCACTGCTTCCTGGAACACTATAGATTCAAATGGAACATGAAAATGACATTCAAGGAACACCCATTTATAGGCCTGCATTGTTCTTGCATAGGACCAGCCTAGACTTTAGTGAAAAAAAAATATGAATAAGATGATATTATTTCAAGCACTCAGCCAAAACTTTATGTGAAATATATACTCATAAGAAAACTTGTAAATGAGCCAAAAAAATAAAAAAATCATCAAAAAACACAATCAACTAAAATGCAACAGATTATGCATGATTGCAAAGCCATACGTCCATTCTAATTATGGTAAAGGAGTCATGAAAGTAACAAAAGTGAACTTTGACAGTTTGGTATGGTGAACACACTTCATGAGCCAACATCTAATTTAAAGTAAATAACATAGAAAAACATGCAAGCATGCTTCAAAAGCGTGTCAATACAAAAAAAAAAAAAAATTCAATGTGCATGTCAAAGAGCATTTCATTGTAGATGAGAAAAATCAAAATGGAAACAAGAATGGCTCCAAAAGTTGTGTGATCGCCATAAGGAAAAGCCAAACTCAAATCACATCTCTCTAAAAAATGCATAGGAATGCAGCTCCTATTTTCTCTCTCAAAAATATGAATAGCCCTCTAAAATTCACAAAAAAACATAAAATACGGCACATGCATCATAAAGTATAAGTCAACTTTCAACCAGATCTTCTGCAAATAGGGGTAGAGTGGATGACATCCATAATCAAAGGTTAGTCTTAAGCTTTGTCAGCTACATACAAGAGTAAAGTGGTTAGGGTCAACATGTTAACAATTACCCAATCAACAAAATAAGATTTAAAGCGAGGGCGAAGCAATAATATAGATTATATAATATATGGTGCAATCATATAAAATCTCATAAATTTTGTTATATTCTTACAGATAAATCAACTAATCCTATATTATAACTCAAATATACATACAAACATAATTAATTTTAAGCTTGCTAAACACAAGTTTTAGCAAATCCTCCTAAATGTAAAAAGAATTTAAATGAATTTTGAAATTAGCAGTCTTGATTGGCAATTGCCACAAATAGGTTTGATTTGATTTTGGTTTGATCAAAAATTCTGGTGAATTTCAACATCATTTTTCTATTGAAAAGTACAATTTAGATAGGCTTAAATTCCTTAACGGGTAGTCCATGAAAGATCATAAATTTGTGGTAGCCCAAGTCAATTATCAATTTTGAAGGCCTTGAGTAAATAGACTTAGGCCCCGCTTTTGCGACAATAAAATAGCTTACTTAATAGCACATTTGGAGCACTACATTCGCTATATTTTAACAAAGATTTTGAGGAATCGTGGTGAAAACGCGTGTTTTTCAACCTAGTCGCTACTACAACGACGGTCAAAAGCTATAGTTAGATTTTGTAAAATAAAAAAAAAAAATTGTATACCACTTTCTTCGCAAAGACCTCTCTTTTTCATAAATCATGTCCTAAATGACTCTTAACCAAATTTAAGTAGCTCATTAGATAATCCTTCAAGTCCATGATATTTCAAGTCATGCATATGTATGATCAATCAAAAAGTGAAGTTAGACAACACTAAGGCTTCCACCGTCAAGAGAAGACTCCAGCACTAACATTGATTATGTGAGCCAAATGAGGTTCCATCTAGCCAAAAATTATTGGAGATTTCCTTAATAATCCATCTCTAAATTGTGAAGAAAAACAAAGTGATTCTAAATTTAAAGATATTAATAAATAATTAAAATATTTACAAAGAATCCCACTTACAAAACATAACCACAAGCTATTTAAGATAGAGTCAAAAGTGTTTGTTAGAGACCTAAGATGAATAATCATGATGCATGACATCATCTCATTGTGAAATGCACCTCATAGTCATTTGATTGATGTTTACCAGCATGAAATGATTGAGCTAATTTGATTTGAACTAAGTCAATTAGCATTATGCTAATTGGTTTAGTCTTGCACCTCCATTTTTAGATTAGAGAGTTCCATTCATAAGAAGCTGGCATGTAGCTCCAAAAAAAGGACTTAGTGAATGAAGAAGATGGAGGGAAGAATGCCATCTAGTTGTTGGAGATGATAAGGATCAAACTTGAAGCATGCAAGTAAATATAGCACCTCACCTCCTCTATTGTAGCACTAAAAAGTAAGTACAACAGACACAACAATGACAAAGAAAAAACACCACCACCATGTTGAAAAAGGGATATAATATCTAAACATCGTAATATGTTCTCAATGAATGTAATAGTCGCCCAAAGTAATTGTCACTTATAGAACAGAAGTAGAGCAATCACTTGACATAGATGTTGAGTTGGTGCAATTGTTGTTGATTGCATAGACATTACCCATGTCTACAACATCGATAGATAAGATGATAGCAAAAAAAGCACCCATGTTATGGGACTAGGTGTTGTACAAACAAGTGTGCCCGGAAGTATCTCTACCCTTTTTGTTTCGTTTGGTTTGTCAAAAATAAATCCCCTGTCCATCACCAAAACCAACAAGAAACAGAGTAATTTATGGCTTGGCTTGTATCTTGATGGAGATGGTAGATAAGTGACAAGATAACATTAAGAAGATAGAGAAGGCTCTTTAGAAAACCAATTCATTTAATCTTAGTAGTTTGAGAATTTAAAAAATTTGAAACCTTTCGAATTGTTTCCAAAATTATATGGGATCCCATAGCCTTTTGCCAATGTTCGTGCTCATCATGGGATTAATATTGATTAGATGAAGTTTTGTGGAAACTTACTAATACTCCAAGTTTTTATATCTTTATGCAAAACTTCAAAAACCTCAACTTTTCATTTTACATAAATTCTCTTCTTTTTTCTATTAGCACCCTATATTCCATTAAAAGCCTATAATAAGAAGGGTTCTAGTAGGGACTCTATCCTCTTAGTCTTTAAATTTTAACTCAAAGTTTGTGAGAAGAGATGTTTAAATATCACCGTATAAGTTTCAAAAGTGTATATGTGAGATTAGAACAAAGCTTTGGTTTGAACATGAAACCCATGTTATTAGCCCTAGAGAAAGAAGCCAGAGTAATATATCTCCTATTCTTTTAGAAAAAACATATATTATAAGAAAAGCTATTATATCAAATTAATTTTCTTAGGATTTGAATAGATCTAAGATGAACCTAATCTAAAACTCAATCTTCATGCTTGGTTGAAGCCCCCACAAACAGATTATTTCTCAGACTTATGTGAAGTATGGGTATAGTTTCTCAAGTTAAAAATAACTCATAGCATGAGGTGAAGCCCCTCGAATGAGAGTACACCTAAGACATAAAGCTAGAGAAGAGATTAAACCACAATATTTTGGATCCTCTGGGACTCCTATTAGCCTAGATCGAAGCATCCTTAGTCGTGGACTTGATGCTTTGAAAGATGTGGGTTAAAGCGCCTATGTCTTGTATATTCTTAAATAGAATGCACCAATCACGTCAAGGAATACACCTAATAAATAAAAATATTGCAAACAAAAGTCTCTTCACCTAGAAATCCTATTAGTTTGGGTCAAAGCCAATTCAATAAGTGCTCTTCTAGAAAAGATGTGGGCCAAACCCTCCACCTCTTAGATCTTCATGAGGCATTTTATAGTTTAGGTAACAAGCATGTTCAATATAAGTCCTCATACTTGAAAACCACTTGGTTCAGAAACTCTACATATAGACTTAACATTGATCTTAAATAAGATTAATCACACAACCAAATTAATTTAAAGTATCTTAGGAGGGCCTTGATTTGTAAAAGTGCGAGCCATTAAGATAATGACTCTTTACCACAAAGTAGTCTTCCTCATCCACCTATTAATCTTGTTTAATGCATTGGAAACTGTTTTTGTTGCTCGTTGAGATTTATGTGGAGGTCTAGCCCCCATCTTCATTGACCAATGGCCTCCATAATGACCAAAAGCTTCATCATCTACCAAGCAACATAAAAAAAATAATAGTGTAGCAAAGTAACTCATGCATATAGTGGCTGCATTAAAAAATGGTACTTTTTACTAACATGATCACTCTCCTTATCTCTTCACATAACCAATGATGGCACGATCCCAAGTATCTACTTCAAGCAACTGGGCTTTATTTCCTCTTCTAGAAGTGAACACAATCCTAGTAGCATTCCCCGACATTTAATTGTGTTCCCCAATGACATTACGACAACTTTCTAATGTCTGCTAAAGATGCAACTACGGTACCTTTTGACATCACTCATAAAAAGGACAATGCCAAGCCTCTATTACTCCTAATTGTGCTTCCAAGTTAGCCATAACCATCCTCCAATGACCACAGGTCCACAATAGTGATGGCAGCCAAATTACAACTATCTTTGACTAGTGTGGACACCACTCCACCCATTAGACAAATTCACCTCGTTTAAAGGAGTTCCTTGACCGCATAAGCCAAATGAATTGATTGTATTTGATTCAACTGAGGCAATCAATTCAAGTTAGAGTAGATACATCAAATAATCGCAAGACATGTTAACACAACGATCTCTACTAGCATTTTCAGCTCATCCTACTTTAGGGATCCAAATTAATATATCCACTTCATTCCACACAACCAAATCTAGTTAATGTATTCGATAAAGTTTAAGGTAAGAATTGGGAGATGAGAGGAATCTATAGTAACCCTCCTGCTCTATGTAGACACAACCAATTTGCACGTACATGTATATAAATTGTTAACAAATGGGTGTGGTGTTCTCTTCTTACAAAACAAAAGAAAAGAAAAAAAGTATAACTCCAACGGTTTTTAGCTATTTGGAAAGTATTAATTACATTGCACGATTAGAACCGAAGATTTAAAATGTTTTATTTGTTTTCTTGTTCTTAATGGAAATTGGATTAAAAAATAGGGGTTCAACTGACAATTGAGAAAGAGAAATAATTTTCAAAAAACAACACAAAAACATGACACAAATCCAAGAAAGCACATCCTTCGTCTATGATCATCCATAAACCCAAAACATTGCAAAGTACTCAAACAAGACGGTCTTCCTTTGCAGAGAAGAAAGAAACCCCGCTTGCCTCCCAAAATAATAGCCACATCACGAATCAAACCCCATGAATGATGAATCAATAGAGATCGAAAAGCTTACTGTCGCGAAAGCGACAAAGATGACTCCCAACAGCAGAAACGTCATCACATCGGTATCAGACGGCGGAGGATTCCGTTGATCCTGACTATTCTGCTGCTGCTGTCGCTGCTGAGACGGCGGTGTTGGCGGTGTTGGCGGTGGTGGAGGAGACGGCTGAGGTTGCATGGCTCTTGCAAATAACACTTCAACACTATAGTCCTAGCGAGATGCCTTTCTTGCTCTCGGGAAAAGAGAAGATAAAGGTCAATAGAAATCGGAGCTTCGCGGACCAAACTGCCCACATTTCGGACGGCCTCAGCTTGTAGTTGCTGGTAGAGTTAGTTGTGCGGGAATGCACGCATGCGACCGCACTGATCCAATTGGATGGCACAAGAGTATGATATTGCTTAGAGTTAATAAAGCCTACAATTATTTCTTAATGAAAATTTTACAATCCCTAGAAAATAATATAATTTTAAGGAGTTACATATAATGTATTACCTAAAATTTTAAAAATATGTGCTAATTATGTCTCCTCAAATAATTATATTTATTTTTTACATATTTTAAAATAATAATATATTTTTATAAAATTCTATACCTAAAATGGATCTCTTTAATATATAGAAGTGTATATATTTTTTAATTATAATAATTACTAAAATTTAAATAATTAATTGAAAGAATTTTTAAGAATACTGCATGTTTAATCTTATACGTAATTATTCTTAATCACCTGACTATTTTTATATAATATGATATAGCATGACACATCAATATATTGGAAAGAGAATAGTTTATTAAGGAATAAAGAATATTTACTAAGAAAGAGTAAAAATAAAGTTAAAGATAAAATTACAACTAGCTTTTGAGATATAAAGACTTTCTTGGTTAGAATCTCATGATTTTCCATCAATTTAGATCATCATTGCTCAAAATCTGCTGATAACATCAAAGGTGATAAGGCTTATGTTATCGACTCATGACATAATTATTTATGTTGATTGATGGTTGATATCGAGTGATCATGAATAGTTCAAAAAAGTTTTTCGGAATGTGAATTATGTCCACTCGAAGTCCTTTATACGATCCCCCACTCTCGCTCCGATTTTTCTATATATCACATCAAATATTTTATCGGATAATTAAAGCTGATATTTTGAAAAAGAAAAAAAATAAAATTCAATACATTTTGATAAGTGGCTAAATTCAAATAAATTATTGAAGTCAATAATAACATGTTAAGTAGATTCATGAAAGCTATTGTTCATAAAATTTCTATCATATTAAATAATAATAGTTTTATATAAAAAGTCAATGAAAGTTTAAACGCATAACCACATTTTTTTATGAAAATAATTATCAAAATTTTAAACAAAATTATTATTATTATTTATTAATTTTAGGGTGGGCAAACTAATAAAATAAAAAAAATTTGTCTTTATTGGGCAAGATTTTTTATTGAGCAAAATTATTTTTTTAAAAAAAGAAACTATAAGATAAAAAAATTAAGGGTGGGCAACTGCCCACCCTCACTTACGCATGTGTCTGCCCCTCATTAAATGTGCCTTCAATGTACATAAAATTCTTTAAAAACAATCATAAATTAAGCATTAAGATATCCAAAAAAAATTTTAATTCATTCAAAAACCCAAATTGCAATAACTTCATAATAAGAATTATATACACACAAGACATTAACAAAATTAAATATTATTGCTAATATCTTGATTTAGAATTTCTTGGATATAAATTTATGATTATTTTTATATTTTTTTAATAGTGAATCATGAATCATAATATGTGTGATTTATATGTGACTATATGCAAAAGATTTATATACATATCATATAATTTTTATGATTTTACATATTTAATACCTAAATTTTGATATTTATATATTTAATATTATTTCTCTACGATAAAAGTTATATTCAATTTAAGAAATTAGTTATATGATATTAAATATCCAGATATTATTTATATAAATATTAAAATTTACTTGATTAGATTTATAAATATATAAGTTTTATTCATAAATATATATATATATATATATATATATATATAGAGAGAGAGAGAGAGAGAGAGAGAGAGAGAGAGAGAGAGAGAGAGAGAGGAGCAAATCAGATAAGTAATCTTTCACATTTAGGCATTAAATGAAAAATAAATGAATAATTAATGTGAGCAGTCCTCCTAACCCAAAAGGAGGTGATATGCTTACCAAACTTGTCTGTTAATGGAAACGAAAGAGTACAAACCCTCTGGTCGGGTGAACTCACAGTTCTGCGAGCAGCGCAGGTAAATCTGCCCTCCGGGTTCGCGGGATCTCGAAGCTCTGTGGTTTCTACATCTGCGACCATTCAGGTTCTTCATCTCTCTCACACTTGGTCGCTCCTCTCCGTCTCTCTGTTCTCTCTCCATTAGTTCACCTTTCGAAGAGTTGGATGATATCTCGATCGTTCTTTGTTTCTTGCCATGGAAAGTCCTAGATCGTACTCAATGACTTCCCGAGCTGACAATTTTTTTTGTCTCGCTTAGAATTGTTTACTCATGTATTTGAAGAAATTAAGGGCAGATTCCATAGAAAACGGATGTTCTATCTCTCTGATTCAAACGTGATGAGTTGTTACGTATTCAGACTATCTAATTGTGGTACTAGCAAAATATTCGTCTCTTACTAGGTCATTGGCATTTTGGTTCCGAAACTTGCCGCGTATATCTTCCTTTATTGATGTATGCAAATCAATGCGGAATTGGGAATTAGTTTTGTGCAATATTAGACATCAGAAGATCCTTTTTTTGATTTTGTATGTTTCTTTGAAATTTTGAGACTACTACGCAAGTGCTTGTGCCTGTTCCTGTTGTTGACATGGTTTTAACTTTTGTACTGAAAGAGGAACTGCTTGAGAATAATTTTCAGTTTTTTATTTTGTAATTCTCTATAGTTTGATAAGTTTGTCTGTTTAAGAGGTAAGAAGCATATTGAAGGGTACTGCCATCTTTGAAAACTATGATGCCATTTGAATGTACCTAGTTCTAATGAATTTGCATTGTTTATGATTTAGGTTATCCATTTCTTCTTTCAAAGTGCTTGCCACTCTTCCCAAAACAAGAAGAATTATGAATTCAAGAAGGTTTGCACAAGATTCTCCTTATACTACTCTCTCACTTTCTCTCCATGTCTGCTTCTTGCCAATCAATTAAGATATTTTTGTGCAATCTCTAACATCATATTAGTTTATCTAAATTGATTTTATCTATTCCCATTGTCTAGAAGAATAATGGAGACATCATCAATTAGTAGGTTTGAAATGATGTTTAATTCTAGGTGCAATCAAGCACATTTGGCTAGTCTACCATCTTGAATATCTTTAAAAACTAGACAGCTATGTTAATTACATTTTAATGTCATTGGAGACTAGGAGAGATATTTTTTTTCATCTCTTAACCATACCTACTACTTTATTTTGCATTACTTGATTAATATTTTTTAATTCATGTTTTCAATATGTTAAAAAGATGTAATGATTTTTCAATTTGAGTGACAATGATAATCAAAAAATTCAAAATTTGAAAATATCCGAATTTGAACAAAATAAATTCAGTAAAACATTAATAATGCTTCTGCTAATGTATTCCTTTTGAAAATCACTTAAAATAATTTTTGAATCTAAATGTGATGGTCGCAATACAATTCAAACAAGTAAAATGATATATAAAATTTTATTTTAATGAAGTGTGTAAGAGAAAAAATTGACTAGAGAAGAATAATGAGAAAAATAAAAAACACAATAAATATAATTTTAACTCCAAACTATTTTGATTTCACTAATACTAAAACACAAAATGTTTAATAATTTAGGAATACTTGAAGAAGAGCAATTGATCCAAAAAAAGTCAAGTGATTAAGGATCTTTAACTATCATGAGATCACTTGATCATTAAGTTCATGAAAAAGAACAAATTATTCAAATTAAGATCACAAAGGAGAAATCTTTTAGGAAATATATCTTAACTTTTTCTCCACAAGTGGTTTAGGGTTAAAAAATATGGTGTAAATGCTCAGTGTTGATTAATGGGAAGAATAATTTGGGAAAGTTTGATTCTAAATTTGATGAGGCAATCTTTCTAGGTTACTCTTCAGTAGGAAAAGCCTATAAAATCTTAATATGAGAACTTTTGTTGGTAGAAGAGTCCAGTATGTTTTGATGAATATGTTACCCTTTCCCATTCTAGAGTTTCTATAGATGAGGATGATTTAGTGACCAAAACTAATAATTTGGATTTAATGAAAATGAGGATGTTAGGGAGTGATTATCTATAGAGTGGAGATATGCTTTGAGCCTAAAGTTGTGAGCACAAGAGGTGGGCAAAAGTTGTGAGCACAATTGGTTGAATTACATCTTGTTGTCTTGTTTTTAAAGTGTTTCGCTTGAAGTGAATTTATGAATTGGATGGAGGTTCAACCAATCAAGGCCATAAGAGCTAGTGATGGAGTCCATGGGACACAAACCACGCCGACGGGATGAGCTTGATTGATCTTGGCCGTATTCCAACCTTTGTTCGCTTGAGCAGTGAAGACTAAAATGTTATCGTCGAAGAAACTGCAGTCTAAGGAAAGACCGTGCTTACGAGGCACCCAAGCAATGGAATTCATGAAAGATTTGTAATCGGTGAAGAAGTGTGTTTGAGTTCACTCATTAGGTTTGCCACCTTCCTTAGGATGTTGCGGCCATTGTAGTTGCAAGAGGCAAGCATCGATTTGAACTTGGGGTGATCTCACGCGACTTCGTTGAACTGGTCCCTGCTGGTCGCTTAACGTCACCAAGCGTTGATGAGAAAACTCGTTGACGTCGATGATCTTAATGGTTGTGTTCGGAGGAGGTTGTGGCCATCCGTTTGCCATAGTTATCCATGGACATCATGCACCACATCTTGGTGTCCTATTTCTTAAAGTGCACGACAATCCAATTCTGATGTTGGGCATATTTTAATTATATTGCCATTATTAGGGGAATCCTTATAAATTACTTCTCCTCTACTTTGATGTGCTTAAACTTGGTTGGTGTCCTTGCTCATGCTGGGGTTGCATTCCAAACCGCCCTATGCAAATCGTCGCATGGATTGGGATCACAACAAAGGTACCATCATTCTCTTAGGCCAGCATGAGATAACGTAGTTTATGTTTCGACTTTCACTCACCCTTGTTGTTCGTTGTTAGTGAGATGATAACCCACTCTTTAGCCTGCCGCATCGAGGGACAAGATGAGCCACCCTACACATCCAAGTCTTGGCCGTCACACCCATTAGTGGGACAGAGTTGACATGGAGTAATACAACGCTTGATGCCCAAGACGCCCCTTGCGGCGGCCTTAGACACAATTTGCATTCAAAGACTTCGATGATTCGGTGAGATTCTATAATTCACATTATGTATCATATTTCGCACTCTTCATTGATGCGATGAGATATCCATTGTTTTCATCAATATGGAGTGCAACAACACTCCGCACCGAGCGACATAAGGTTTGTACCTTTCAATTTTCCCTTAGCGGCGCTAATTTGTGTTTCATCCTCGCCGTTCCCCAAGAGGAAAGATGAGGCAACGACTAACATGATTGTTTTGCTGCGGCAACTATTGTCACTTATTTCATGAGTTCTCTTAATCACTTGATATATTTCAGTCTCGATAATGATCCTTTTATAGGTTCACATACATAAATTTTATTACGACTTCACCTTTCTCTAAATGATAAGGTTCAATGGACTTCTTGCTGAGTCGCGGGTGCTGAATAGCCTGTGTCGCAGTGATTTGAATAGTTAATTGAACAATTCAATCGAGAGGAGCGACAAGCAGTGCGTACAAAGGCTACAGACGTATAATTATGGAATGTCTAGCCAAACATATTAAGTATAATTATGCTAGGTATAGTCAGATCATATCAAGGTTATCTATCGTGTTAGAATCACATCCTTTCGAGATATCATCTCTACATTGGTGAACTTGCAGAATGATGTGATATGACTATATGAATACATTTAAATTTGAAGTGATATTGGAATGAATTAGTTATTAAATTATTATACTATAATTGAATGTTGGAAGAAAAGGGTTAGATTTGATTTGTTTGAAGAGTTTGAGAGCAAGCTTGTTCTAGCATTAAATATCAATATCACTTCAAATTTAAGTCTTTTAGATAATAGTCATCATATCCTTCCACATGTTCACCTATTTAAAGACAATTGATTGGGTCTCATCAATGAAGAGCTCAACGAAGGGTTTGTGCTTGCCTAGTAGGATAGTTTGAAAGATTGTTGTAATCTTATTAGATTCAGTGGATTCCTAGCTTGGGTTGCTAGACATGGATAAATATTAGTTTTTTGGTTCGACCAAATCATGTAAAAACTCTTTTGAATGGATAAAGGCTAGCTTTCACCAATAACCCCTTCGTACAAACATGTATGTAGCAGGTCAATTTTACAAGCGACTAACAAGCCAATAATCTTTATTTGAACATATAATCTTGGGTGGAGTCACCCAAATTTCTCAATGAGAATTTTGGTCGTGACCCTAAACTATTTATTTTTAAGCTGTTGGAATTGTGAATTATAGTCCAGTAAAGTAGTTGGATGGTAAGCTTGAATAAGAATCACTGCATTTCCTTGTTGGAAGGGAGTACTAATTAGGTGAAAATCTTAAAATCCTAGAAACTCTAAATCCTAAATCCTAAACCTTAAACTCTAAAAATTTTATCGTGTATGCTCAACTGAGTGCCCACTTAATTTTTCCTGCTATATGCACAACTTGTCGACTTGTGATAGCTTTTTGAAATAAAAAAAAATCAAAAATTTTCAAATAATTGCCACATGCAAAAAGATGTGATGGCTCTATGGTTGGGAGCTCTTTCCTAGTCATAAGATACACACCTTAACTCACTAACTAAAAAAATTAATTAAAATTTGATTAAATTGGCTTATTATAAAATTTTCTATATAATTTGAAATATCAAATGGATATTATTTTCCTAAAAGAGAGAACTTTCATCTAATAAATTTATTTTGCAAGTATTATTAATTTTACTTATCTTATGATATTGGACTTAGAATAGGATGAGCTCAACTATCTAATTATTATGGCATCCAATTTTCGGCAATAGGGCAAGCATATATTAATATTTAGAGAAGATCATTGCAATTCAACATTCATGATGGCATGGGTAAAGTGGATTGAAATAAAAGAAATGCTAAAATCTAAATACTATCCTGAATCATTATATCATCTTTAAATCAAATATTTTCTTCATTATCATCAATTCCAATAACCCCTTAGTACAAACTTGTATGGTCAATTTTGTAAGGGAATAACTGGCCAATAATCTTTATTTGAACACATAATATTGGGTGGAGGAGCCACCTACATTTCTCTCAGAAGATCACATATGCAAAACAGAAACTAGGTGGTTACCAACATCCATCTAGCTTTCACCAGTAATAATTATACTTAACCACTATTTTCTCTTAAATAGTTTTTTGTTGGTAATGTTACACGTTATTTTGGTTGTTCTTTTTCATCTACCAAGCGGACGGAGGTTAGGATACTGCCAAGATCAACCAAGCTCATCTCATCGACGTGACTTTCGTCTAATGGGCTCCATCACTGGCTCTTGGGGCCTCAGTTGGTTAGGATTGCTTGATCCGGTTCAAAAACTCGCTTCAAGCGGTTGGAACACTTTAAGAAATAGGACACCAAGATGTAATTCAATCAATTCAACCAATTGTGTTCACAACTTTCAAGCGATACTATTGTTTGACACACTAAAAATCCACATGCTAATGCTCGAAGTTTTGTAATGTTTCTAAATTTAGAGGGCTTGTCTTTTATCTCTGTGTATGTAATGATCTATGGAATGCCTAGCCAAGCTTTATTAAATATAATTATGCTAGGTATAGTTAGATCATATCAAGAAATGTAATGCTTAACAAAATTTAGGTAAGATTTAATAGGGAATATTGGTAACCACCTCGTTTTTGCTTTGCATGTGTGTTCTTCTAAGAGAAATTTGGGTGGCTCCTTTACATAAGATTATATGTGTATCTATGAATAAGAGAAGGGTAGTTCGATGGCCATGGACCTCACCATGTGCTATTGGAGCAAATAAGTGCTTGGTTTGTAAAAAACACAATCATTAGACGAAAGTTCTCTCTTTTGGGAAAATAATGTCCATTTGATATTTCAAATTATATAATTTTTTTTTTATATCCAGCCAATTTAATCAAATATTGATAAAAATCATTAGTTAGTGAGTTAAGTTATGCGTCTCATGACTACGGAAAGACCTCGCAACCATAAAGCTATCACATCTTTTCGCATGTAGCAATTATTTGGGAAAAAATATTTTTTTTTTTATAATTTAAAAAAACTTTCATATGTCAGACAAGTTGTGTATATAGCAAGAAACATTAAGTAGGTACTTTGAGTATATAACATAAAATTTTAGGGTTTTGGATTTAGAGTTCGACGAGACCGGGATATCGCCAAGATTGACCGCTCATTTCATCGCGTCCATCTCATGAGCTCCATCATTGGCTCTATGGCCTTGGTTTGTTTAGGATCGATCAATTTGGTTCAAAAGCTCGCTTCAGGCAACTGGAATAATTTAAGAAATAGGACACCAAGATGTAATTCAACTAATTGTGTTCACAACTTCCGAGACTCGTGCTATTGCTTGAAATTTTTTGTTTCTAAAATCCAAATTTTTTTTAATTTGAGGCAGGCCAATGATTCTTCTCTTACAATTTTTCACATAAAAATGTTGTTCTATTGTGTTCTTCCCTTTTATCTTTGTGTATGTAATGCAAAATAATTTTTTATACAATTAAATTAAAATCACCATCGTAAGGCTTGCCCGAATCATATGGGGTTGAATTTATGAATTTTTATTTTTCATCATTATGAGACTTATCCCAACCATTTGCAGTTAACTTCATGGTTTTTTTTTATTTTTCATTTTTCTGGCTTAGTGATGCCTAAGGTGTTAGACCACTTAATTACAAATCATTTTGAATAATGTTTATCCATGCCATCTAACACGTGCCTCTTCTTATTTTTAATCCTTTGACACTAATTTTATCTACTTGTCTAATGTGGATTTTTTAACCTTTCATTGGATATGTCCAAGTCACCCTAGTTTATTTTTAGTTATCTTATTTTTAATAAATGTCACTCCAATACTTACTTTAATGTAACCATTATTTAACTTATCTTTTCTAGTTTAGTTACACAATCATTTTAGTAGTCACATCATCTTGGCATTATCTTCTAATAATATGCTCAACTTATCTATCAATGGATAACTTATTTTCTAAAACTCAGATTTATAGAACATCAAAGTTTCATGATACTCTTATCAAATAATACTTCTGAGATACTTTTTATTTTAATTATCGAGCCTTAACTTTGGAAGGTATCTCCTTATTTATATCTCTATTTTTTATATAATATATACTAATTACTTAAAGCTATCAAGCATATGTATCATTTTTTCTTCTTATAATATTGATTGATAGTTGTGAATAACAGACCCATTTAAATTGCATATAATATACTCAATCTCTATTAGAGATATGCTATATGCAAAATATCCAGATCAAGGCACCTTACCTTGAATGTTATTTGTCAGTATTTCCATAACCAATACAAAAAAAATTATGAACTTCATGTTAATCTTTGATATGATCTAACTTAAATAAAAATTATTTGTCACTACACAATTACTAATATTAATTGATGCTTAATCATGTACATATGCTTAATAATTTCAGTATAAATTTTTTATGAACTCCAAATCAAGATACTCAATCATTTGTCTTATCAAAATCATTAAAAATCATATAAAAGATGCTTTCTGCATTTCTTATACTTTTCCATTAATTATGTTGATGCAAAAATTATTTTTATAGTAGATCTTCTTTACGTTAATTGAAATTGATTCTCTAATACTATGATGCAATTTTGTTGCAAGTGTTTAAAATTTAGTGTAAAATAAGCTCAACATTTGAAAATATTACAGTTTTTTGTTGGTTTAAAATAAGTATAGGAAATCATTTTTTTTGTTCAAGTGGAATCAAAATGAATTCATTGTTTTGTAAATATATATTTGCTTTATATTTTTTAATACATATTTAAAAAACTTTTTTTTAAAATACATGTAGGGCATGCATGGTGGTCAAGAGATTTGCTAGTTGGCCTGAGATGAACGACACTATGAGGAGAGCTATAGGTCCAATGCAATGCGGATAAGAGTAAAATGAATAAAAAAATAGTAGTGATGTAGGTGGTTTGGAATGAACAACACAGGGTCATTTGCAAGCAAGGTCTCTAGATGTGCAAAAATTTGCTTCTATGACGCAAACGCTAGGATGCTTGAGGGTCATGAGCATTGAGATACACAAAGGCAAGTTTGAAGAACATAGGGATTCAAAATTTGATAGATCTGGGCGATTCAATATTCCCTAAAATTGAATTGTTAGATTTATTCAATACCTCTTATAGAAATATTTTGTATTTTCTTATACTCAATTAAAGACTTAAAAATTTAAACCTTCTGGTTTCAAATTTAGAAACGCTGATTTTATTCTTTTGTTGATAAGACTAGATAGAGAGAGTTCAAGAAAAATTGGAATTATGGAGGTCAATTTTAGAGTCTAAAATATTTCATTTGAGTATATCTTAAACCGAATACATGGAGTGTAATTTTAGTAGTAGGATCTAGTGTTGGGGTTGTGACAATGGGGGATCAAGTCAGGTCTATTGTTCAAAGTAATGATGAAATAGATGGGGGATGCTATTAGTGGAAATTAAGCTGGATGGTTGAAGTGGAGGAATGTATCGAGCTTGTTGTGTGATAGGAAAAGTACCACTTAGACATAAGGGAAAATTTTATAAGATGGTGGTGAAACTTGCAATGCTTTATGGCGCAAAATGTTGGCTAATAAAAGGGAAGGATAAAATTAAGTTAAGTGTTGCAGAGATGAGGATGCTAGGGTAGATGAGTGGCTTTGCACTTGGTGACAAAATAAACAAATATATCTATGAAAAGGTTGGAGTGGCTCTAGTATATATAAGCTTAGAGAGAGTTGCATTAGATTATTTGATCACATAAAAAGCCAACCATCCGATGACCCAGTTAGGAGAGTGTAGATGTATTAGATTCTGCTTATATTAATAAAGGTACAAACGATTTTAATTTATTAGAATTAAATGAGAATATGACACATATTAGAACATAATGGAGAAAAATGATTCATTTAGCCGACCCCACGTAGTGGTATAAGGGCTTGTGGTTGTGGTTGTGGTTGTTATTGTTGTTTGTATTTCAAATTCAATACATTCACAATGCACTAACCAAATGGTCTCTAACTTAATCTTTTGAAGTCAATGTTCAATTTCTTTCTTTATTTTATTTTATAACTCATAAGTTTGATTTTCATATGGTTAATACAATCTTAAGCATCTCCTATGCTTTTAAGAGAGAAGATATTTGCCATGAATTATTTTCATTGCTTTTATTATTTACCTCGTCCTTTGTTCTGCCCATTTGTTTTTCTTTTATACGTGTATACGTATTGGACATCCTGCTATATGCTGAGCTCGTTTGCTCCATGTGCATTGTCAAATGGATGTATTATGACATTACCTTCGTTACTTATATTTGGAATTTTTATTCTCTTATAGGGACTATCGCAGCAACAGAACTGCATTGTTTGATGGCATTGAAGAGGGTGGAATCAGAGCATCATCCTACTCTTCTCATGAGATTGATGAGCACGACAATGATAGGGCTGTGGATGGGCTGGAAGATAGGGTTAATATTCTGAAAGAGGCCATATTTTACAATGTTGTGGTTCAACGTTTACTGATATATTGATTATATGTTAAGTCATGTTAAATAATGACAGTTTGTTCTGCATTTAGGCTAGGAGTTGCCAAATTTCCACATGTAGCTTGCATTTATATTTTTGCAACTACTAAGCTACTTATGTCAAAATTTCTGCTGTTGTATTGTGTACTGAGTCCCTCATTTATGTGGCCTACTTGAATTGGATATTGTGGATTCTGGTGCATAAATTATGAATTATAGGGAACACCAGCATATTTGTTTGTTGGTATCGTGATATCTTTTCTGTTATGAAGGTGCTGTCATGCATTTGAATTTGGTGGAAATTTTGGGGACATTTTTCTGCTTAAGGAAACGGAAATTATGGAACCGATTTTAGCTCCATTATAGCATCCGGGTTGTCTCTTTTAATGGTGCTTGAAAGACTAAGTAAAAATATAAAAGGGAATAAATGGCGAGCACATTAAGGATGAGAAAGTGGCATTAACAGTGGAAGCATGTCATGGTGTGTGTGAATGTGGCTGGGAAAGAAAGCTTGTTTTGGTTGAGTCATTAGGGCAACAACCAACAAACATTATGATGAGAGTTTCTAATGACATAAATTAATAATATTTGAGTGATGTAAACATTATAAAACAAAATAAAAAAAAACCTTGTGTCTATCAAATCTAGACACTTCTATTTGTGTCTATCAAACCTGTCGAGGCATTGACACAACCAAATTATCAATAATATAACCTCATTTTAATTACTAGCTTTAAGTTACGACTACATACAAGCAAATTTATGAGCAGTTAGTACGCCCACAAGTTGCATTGAAAAGCTCTCAAACATGAGCTTAAAAGCAAATGGACAAAGCAGTCATAAATGCACAATTGCAAAATTATGTGCACATTCTAAAAGCATTCACTACCAGAGATGCAAGAAATGGAACTTGAATAGTTTTTAATGGAGGGCACATTTGGTGAGGTCAAAATCAATTTTAAATTTAGTTGTGCAAAAAAGTATGCAAGAGTGTGCCAAGTCGTTAAATTGCAAAATTTCAAGCATATTTCAATGAACACATTGGTGTTAGCAAGAATATGGAAAATGAAATCAAAATGGTTTCAAAGTACTACTTGTAGTTTTCAAAGAAAATTTGACTTAAGTTTTAGTGTTCTAAAGTCTACACTCACTTTAAAAAGAGTGTAAAGCCATTATCTAGTTCAAATCTCTAATCAAATCATGCTACATGCATGTTTGTTTGATTAAGTCTAAAAGTTAGGGAACACTTTTGATATTTATTATATTTTTGAATTAAAGAGAAAAGTAGAAAATAAAAGAAAAAAAAATAAAATTAGAAAATATTTTTAAAAAATATGGAAAGATATAAGAAAATTTTGAGAAAATTTTTGAAAAGATTTTTGAGTTTTCTCTTAAACTAATTTTGCGATGTGTGATCACTATTTTTTTTTTTTTTTTGAAATATGAACATCCAACCAAAATTTTCATGAATTATGAAAGAAGGTAATGCCACATGGAGTTTACTTTTCGACTTGATTCAAGGCTTAATTCTCCATGTGTAGGGGTGGAGATGATGGAGGCCACTTTTTAACAAGTGTCCGAGTGATAAATTATGAATATAATTGTTATGGCCTTATCTTTCATGCATTTATGATAATATTGACACGACTTATAACTTGGCATTCCTCTAAGTTGAATAATGATGAAGTGCCTAAAAAAATCTTAGTTGATCCAACTTGTTTGTTTTGTCATGTATTGGCGTGAAAAGAATTTATTTTTTAGTTTCACCATATTTTAAATTTGGAGAGCACAATGATGTGATTCTTTCTTATTCCATAAAGGTATTTTGATACAAGAAATTGTATGGACTAACTTATAATGAAATAGGAAAATATTTACACTTACACAAATAAATATAGATTTTAAAAATGAGCTCTTGATTATCTTTCTTATCATGAATTTGTGTGACCTTGATTTTCTTCTTTGGCATAAATTCATGGTATCTTAATTTCTTTCCTTATCATGAATCTATGAGATCTTGATTTTTGTTTTTGGTATTAATGTGTGGGTTCCAATACGAGAAGATTCGTAGCACATGTACGCCTTCCAACACCCTCTGAAAGGTGGTGAATAGATATCTTTCATTCTCAGCTTACTAATAATCTAATGAATAGAGTTTTTGAGTCCTTTTGTGTAGACATCTATCAATTGATCTATTGTGGACGCATATTGTCACAACCCTCGGAGCTTGGAATCGCAATGCAGGACCTAATAAAAAAAAAAACTTACATAACACTTCTAATCTTAAATTAAATCTCCAATCATCTGAGCTACTACTACAATCCACAATGATTTAACAATTTGTTTCACACACATATACTTAACAAAGTTTCATATATATAATTTAAACATAATTCAACATAATCGACATAATTATCTATTTTTTCAAGCTTTCTACCGATAAACATAACTCTCATTTCTCCGCATTTAGTTAGGATACACTAAAAAAAAATCAAACAACCAAGAATAATTAAATAAAATTGAATTATCTGTTACACTATAAGAAACAAAAGGTAATCAAGATGATGCGTTTTGTTTTCACGTACATAAAAGAAATTGCTCAAACAATCAAACATATGGGAGGTAGAGAGATAAACATTTTCGTGATTTTACTTTTATATTTTCATCCGTCTTGGAGTTACCGTTTAAACCTTTACTACTCATCTAAAGGACAAGAATATTACCATTTTAATTCATTGATCCTTTTTTTACATTTAGACGGATACATTCGCCCACGCAAGCATATGGTGAACTTCACTTTCAACATACATTCATAACATACAATTATATACGATATTAATTCATAACTAACGAAATCGCTTAACTTTATAAAATGACGAAGTGACAATATGATCTAGTATTCAGGTTATTATTCAATCTAAAGAAACAGTAAACTACATCGCAATTTATGAAGAAGGAAAATAATCACTGATGGAAAAAGTCATATTCATACAAACACGTTTCATCACAGAAATTAAAGATATTTTTATCATAATGTAAGAATTTAATTATCCACTTTAATTTACGCTTTTTCAATCTCCTTTAACGCTTCGCCTTAATTAAAATTCCATAATAAAAATAAAATATTGATCAATCAATAGAAAGTAATGTATTTTATTTTATTCATTTCTTGTCTATGATACTTAGATATAGTTTTTATTAATTGACGTTCGCATTCATCAAGATTCATTGTCTATTTTCTAAATCAAGTTAAGTTAACATTTAATTTATTTAATATATGATATATCTAATTTGTTATATAATACTTCTAAATCTTATTAATCCTATTATTTTTCTTAATATAAAATATTAAGTGTTAAAGCCGACCCCACCTAGTGGGATTAAGGCTTGCTGTTTTTTATCATACTTCTTAAAATGATTCTAAATTAATTAACGTGCTATAGATAAATTTTATTTTCATTTAATGTTTACATTTCCCTTAAAAATGATTTTAAATTAATTAACGATAATATAACTTAAAGATGTTTACTGGTTTTATTAAATTTGCAATTATATTTCATATGGTAAGGTTTAATACTTAATTATTTAATTATTCTCATAAATCTTTCAACATATTTATGATTTACATACATAACCTTTAATATAATTAAAATATATTATATATCAAAAATACTTATGTAGAATTTGTATAAGAAATGGTCATTTGATTTGACTTCATTTTGAAATTGAAACCTATATAATATAAATACATTTCCCTTTTATAATATAAAAATGTATTTCCTTTATTATAAAAAAAATCAAAAGAAAATAACTTACCTTTCTCGGTTTGGACTGGCTTTGAGGATGGATGCATGCACCTCTTCTTTTCCTCCCACGCGCAGCTCTCTCTCCATCGATGCACAAGAGGCTTCTGACCGACGTCGGTATGGAGCCCACTCCTTAGACCTGATAGGACCTTTCTCCCTCTCTCCTCTCCCTTTCTCGTGGACTTCCTCCTCTCTGTCAACACATGGAAGGTTCTCAGGCACGCACACATGCAAAGAATTGCCTCTTTTCTCTCTCTTGTTTCCTCCTTCGTTGATTTTGGGGTTGGCAGAACTGAAATCGAGCTTTCCCTTTTGACTTTTTTTTCCATGTACAACCGTCACGGTTGGATTTTACATTTTATTTTTTGTTTTCTGACTTTACAATCTCTCTCTTATTCTCTCTCAAAATTAAATAATAATAATAAAAATAAACATACCTTTAATTAAACAATTGAGGATAAAGTTCTCACATTTCTAATTTCTTCTTCCACGTAGCTTCTCGATCTATCAATGTTTCCACAATACACGGACAAATGGAATTTCCCTATTCCTGAGATGCTTAACATCATATCTATAATTTTTTTTGGCTCCTCCACAAATGTGAGATCCGGTTGAATATCAATAGAATCCGCAATAATTTTGTTGCTTCATCGTATATATTTTCGTAAAGAGAAATATAAACATATCGGCACTCCTCGTGAAGTAGAAAGCCTATAAGCACTTTCCCAATTCTTTTCAAGATTTCATATGTAATCAATATAACGCGGCTCAACTTTCCAATTTGCCAAATCATTTTATACCTTTCATGGTGACTTTAAGAAATACAATTCTCCCACTTCAAACTCTTAGATGTTTAGATCATAAGATTTCTCTTCAACATCTTTTAATCTATCACGGATCAATCAGATCAGTGGCTTCATCTACTACATTTGCACCAATGATTCTTTTTTCACTTATCTCCACTTAACAAAGCGGTGTTCTGCATTTTCTTCCATACAATGCTTCATGAGTCATACCAATACTCAAATTTTATTATTGTAGACAAACTCAATCAAATGCAAATGAATTTCCCAATTTCCCCCAAAATCAAGGATACAAATCTAAGCAAATCTTCAACTGTTTGAATTGTATTTTCTGATTGACCATCAGTTTGAGGATGAAATGCAGTACTGAAAGTAAGCTTCATACCTAAAACTTCTTAAATTTTTCTCCAAGTCTAGATATAAATCGGTTAATCTAATCAGACACTATAGATTTTGGCACACTATGTAACTTCATAATTTCATCAACATACTTTTCTAACTTTCAACAAAGATGATTATTTGATATAAACTGCATGTGATGACCAACCTATCAATAATAACCCAAATAATATCGCATCCTCTTTTGGATCTAGGTAAGCCAATCACAAAATTCAAGAATATCATCCCATTTTCACTCGTACGGCAAGGTTGTAAAAGCCACTTGACTTTTGATGAAATTTGACATTCATTTATAAACAAATTACCTTTTTCATTCCCTGCCACCAAAAAATATTTCCTTAAGATCTTATATATTTTGCTATCGCTCTGGAATTGTATATAATTAGAATGATGTCTTCATGTAAGATGTCTTTCCTCAAATCTCCAACATCCTGAATGCAAACCCGCATGATAATTGAATCCTCTTCATTTCAAAATCTTCTGTATGACCTATTTTTACCAAATCTAAAATTTTCTGAAAGTCATCATCTTAAGGTAAAACATTTCTTATTCTATCTGTCAAATTGATCAGATAACCATTTGATTAAATTTAAAGATGATCATTCAGATTTAATAATTGAAATTTTCAATTTTTCTAAATCTTTTAACTCCTCATGAGAGATCAATTAATAATTATTATGTTTTTTACTTAAAATATCGAACTATATTTATTTCCCTGGATGATATTGAATATCCAAATCATAATCCTGAATTCTAACCATCTCCTTGTCTTAAATTTAGCTCATTCTAGAAAGATATATTTCAAGCTTTGATGATCGTGAAAAACTTCACACCTTACTCCATATAGATAACGCCTTCAAATTTTAATGCAAATACCATTCCGCTAGCTGGATCATGGTTGGATAATTATTTTCATGATTTTTCAATTGTTTCAAGATAAGCAATTATTTTTCCATTCTGATAAAGACACATCCCAAGCCTCTTAATGATGCAGATATAAATTTGAAATCCTTCTATCTCTCGATGGAATAGTTATCAAATCATTAAACAATTCTTCAATTTTGAAAAGCTTTCATTAATCCGACCAATTATTCAAACTGACTGTTTTCGAAGTACCGATAGTTACACAATCTGTGAAAATCCTTCAACGAATCTCCTATATATCCTCAACCTTAAGAAATTTCGACTGACAATGGTTGGCGCCATTTGGCTATGTTTGCTCGATACACTTTCTTACCACTCCCCGAGCTTGGAATACCAAAAATACGGTCGGACGGATAAAAAAACTTACATAACACTTCCAATCTTAAATAAAATTTTCAATCATACAGCCACTACAATCCACAAAATGATTTAACAATCATTCAATATATATATATTAAAGCTCATACGACATAATTTAAAAATAATTCAACATAATCATATACCTATCTCCCAAGTCTACGACGATAAACATAACTCTCCCTTCTCTCTACCATTTAGTTAGGATGGTTACCTGAAAAAAAATTAAACTAACAATTGAATAAAATTCGTGAATTATCGTTACACTATAAACAAGATGAACCAAGATGATATCTGTTGTTTTCAGCATAGAAATTGTTCAAACAATCAAACATATAAGTAGTAGATCTGATAAACATTTCACGTGAACTTTACTTTTACATTTATCATCCGTCTTCAAACTTTTACCAAAAGAAAATATTTACTACTCATCCAAAACAGAATATTATCATTTGTAATTTCATCCTTTTTCGTCATTTTGTGACAAGATATCACCCCCAAGCACTATAAGGACAAGTTATTACCATTTTCCAATTTCATTCTTTTTTTTTCAGCAAGACGTACATTACATTCCCCGTATCATATTAAACTTTTAACATACAAATTATCAGATAATTATACAAATTTACATATTAATTCATAACTAACAAGAATTAGTTAACTTTATAAAACGAGTGACAATACGATCTAAGATTCGGTATTATTATCCAACACGAAAATAAGAAATTATATCACAATTTATGAAAAAACAAGAAAATAATCACAACTTGCAGTACAGGAAAAAATCATAATCATACAAACACCCACAAGAAATTAAAGACATTTTTACCATAAATGTAAGAATTTAATTACCCACTTTAATTTACAAATTTTTTTGAATCTCCTTCCTTTAATGCTTCTTTCCTTAATTGAAATTCCTATAGAATAAAATATTAATTGGATTAATATTAGAAAGTAATGTATTTTATTTTATTCATTTCTTGTCTTATGATACTTACATATAACTTTTATTAATTGACGCTTGCATTCATCAATATTCATTGTTTATTTTCTAAATCAAGTTAAATTAACCTTTAATTTAATATAATGATATGTCTAAGGTACTATATAATACTTCTAAATCCTATTAATCCTATTATTTTTCTTAATATAAAATATTAAGTGTTAAAGTGACTTAATATATTTCATTTAATGTTTATCATACTTTAAAATGATTCTAAATTAATTAACGTATATAAATTTTATTTTCATTTAATGTTTATCATTTCTCTTAAGATGATTTTAAATTAATTAACGATAATATAACTTAGCATGTTTACGGTTTTATTAAATTTGTAATTATATTTCATATGTAAGGGTTTAATACTTAATTATTTAATTATTCCCATAAATCTTTCAACATATTTATGATTTACATACATAATCTTTAATATAATTAAATATATATTGTATCGAAATACTTATGTAGGCATTTGTATAAGTAAATGGTCATTTGGATTTGCACTTCATTTTGAAATTGAAACTAGATAATATAAATACATTTCCTTTATAATATAAAATGTATTTCCTTTATTATAAAAAAAATCAAAAGAAAATAACTTACCTTTCTGGTTCTAAGGACCGCTGCAGGGATGGATGCATGCATCTTCTTTTCCTCCCACGACGAAGCCTCTCTCGGTTGTCACAAGACAAGAGGTTCGACATCGGCGGCTGAGTCACTCACTGAGCGGATGCACAAGGACCACCTTCTCCCTCTCCTCACTCCCTTTCTCATGGACTCTCTCTCTGGTTGTCAACACAGGCTGTTAGGACGCACGCAAGTCCGTCTCCCCTTTTCTCCCTCTCTCGTTTCCTCCATTGATTTTGGGGGTTCGGTTTTGGTAAAACTGAAATCGAGCTTCCCCCTGCAGCCAACCGTCGCGGCGGTTAGATTTTACATTTTATTTTTTGTTTTCTCTCTCTCTTTTTTTTTTTTTTTTTTTTTTATGACTTTCCGTTATTACACATATGGTGTACAAATTAAGGCACAATCATAATTTTTTTAGTAAAATGTCTATCTGAACATGTTTTTGTCGTACATAAGATTTTTTTTTAATATTTGCTGTTGGCTCATTATCACAATAGAGTCTTGTAGATCAAGAAAGGTGCAATATTTAGAGGATCTCTTATCCGCAGTTGAACTTGATATAGTCAATATCTATGTAGGCCTCAAGTTCCATCTTTGTGTTGCTTCTAAACAATCCCTCTTCCAAGATTAGCCTTCAAGCAATGAAGAATCGATGGATAGCCTGTAGCTGAACTTCTTTGGATCATGCATAAATTGATTTAATGCACTCACGACCTAAGTGATACCTTGCCTCGTCTGTGCAGGATAAATAAGTTTTTCCCTAACCTTTGCAACATTTATTTGTTCTTAGAATTGTTTTATTTTGTTTATCTTAATTTATGACGTGGGTCAATTGGTGCATATACATGTTTACAAGCCTTCTTTATCATTTATTTTAGTAGATCTATATCATGCTTTTGTTGTGAAATGAAGATTCTTGATGTAAGTGATCCACTTTAATTCATATGGGAAATTTCAATTTTCTTATTGCCTTATCTCAAAATCTCTTATCAAACTTCACTTCATACTCTTTTGGCATGCAGTTCATGTTATAATTATATCATCAAGAGACATCAATAAAGCTAGGATTCTTTTTGTATTCAAGTGTTTAATGAATAAGGTGTGATCCCATTGACTTTGCTTGTACCATATGATCATCGTTACTTTAGCAAATCTTTTAAAGAGGAGTATTAATGCATAAAGATTCATGAATCATTCATTTTTTTTTTGAAAGTACAAGAACGATACTTAGTCCTTGGCATTTTTAGATTGAAATTTTTTAATTTTCACTCTAAGTTGATTCAAGATTATATTAACAGAAGTAGGAAGAATAGTACTCATGTTGTATTTGGATATAAGTAGAAAATTTAGGAAATCTTACTGCGATTATCTATGAAATAAATAAATCACACAGTACTATTTGTTACGTTAGGAATAATGAGGAGATCGGATGAATCAATAAAAGGGAATATAAATTCTTTTATTACTAGTTGTGAAAGATACATTTGTGCTTTGCATATCCACAAATGCCATTATGGAATGTTTTAACATAAGCTATTTTAAAAAGAGAATGAAATATAATTTTAATGTTCTAAATGAAGAGTGGCCTGGATAAAGATGATATAGCTATATGATATCTTTATTTTATGAGGAATGAAAAGATAAAGGTATAGATCATTTGTGTCACTCTTTAACTTTATGTTTCAAGAAAGTAAATTCCACCATTTTGTCTAGTCTAATTCTCTTTCCTGCATCCTGATTTTGAAATACAAACAAATGGATGGCACACATCATTTTTTGGGTTGTCAATATGTTACTCACAAAGATACACTTGATTGCCTTGGTTTACATTTTGAAAGTGGTACACTCAATTATTTGTGGTGTAAGGTTGTTTGTGTGGTTCAAATTGGAATAGAATTAAGAGTACTTTCATTGGTGTTTTGAACTATAGAACTTCAGATATTAACCAATTTATGATATGAGTACTGTAAGGACAACCTCTCTCAAGTATGATTTTGAGACTGTGTTGGAATAATAAGGCTTTAGTTGTGACTTGTAAGTGACTATTTTTCTTTTTACAAGTTGGTTTTGTTGAGTTATATCAATACATGAAGATTTACAAATTTATTTCTTCACTTTCGAAGTAGGGGGATAAGAATTGACTTTGTAGTCCTTGGCATTACTATATCTTTATTTTTGAGGAACGAAAAATTAAAGCTTGATTATCTTGACACTCATTAACTTGATGCTTCATGAAAGTAAAGTCAACTCTTTTGCTCAGTGAAATTCTTTTCCTTGTTTCATAATCATGGAATGCATTAGTGAGAAAAAAGTTACTTTGCATTAGTGACCCTAAACTATCATGAGTTAGTTTTTGAATTGACGCAAGTTTAGTTGAAAGTTTAGAAACATGAAAAATATTCTTTAGAAAAAGAAATAGTGGACTGATCTAAATGTGTTCTAATTTTATACCTTGATAAAAGAGCCATGAACAGCAAAGATTTTTTATTGCTTGGATAAGGAGTCAATGTGCTGCAGTTTGATGAGAAATATATTGTGATCTATGACTTCTGAAGTTGGTTCTACTAGTTTAGGCTTTTTATCATCACCAGTAATTATTTGAATTTTTCAATATTCTCTTTATTAAATTCTTTGTTATATGGGTTATCCTTTGACTTTGATTAAATATTTTTGTTAAAAGGGTTCTTCTACTTCAATGAGGATTAAAGAAGCTCTTGAAAAATTGAGCACATGTATGCATCCTCCAACAATGATGAAGGATGTGGTTAGGGAAGTTGCATTTATCAATGAAGGTAATGAGAGCATCGATGAAGGCCATGTGTAGAAAACTTAAATACATTAAATAGAAATCGTTCATGGAACATCATTAATTAGAGGATCTGGTGAAATCGGCATACATGAAATGATTCTACCTGTGATTGCAGAATTGAAGTCAGATACGATTGGCATCATAAAAAGGGGTTATGATTCTACCTGTGATTGCAGAATTGAAGTCAGACACGATTAGCATCATAAAAAGGGGTTATGATTCTACCTGTGATTGCAGAATTGAAGTCAGAAACGATTGGCATCATAAAAGGGGTTATCATTGCTAGTGTTGCAGAGGTTGATGTCGAGTAGGCTATGTAGAATATAATTCATCAATCTTGAAGTTGTAGATGTGGTAGTGAATTTTTACAGAATTGACATTTCATAGTTTAATGAAATAGCAGTCATCGAATTGGTTTTAAAAGAATTGTTGAGGCATTGCACTACGATTACCAGGTAAAGCTTGGTGTCACTTACAAGGATGAGTGAGCATTAACAATAATAGAGTAGCGTCAAAGGCCAAGATTGTTGATGACAAGTGATGAGAATAGGGCTTTGCATTGAAGTATGAAGGCCAAAATGCATATAGATATGATAATGAAGACAGAAAACCTGTTAGGCTTTGAAAGTCAAGACAAATAAGATATTAGGAAAAGAACTTAGGTCAATGGCACCATGTGAAGAACACAAAGGCACGATATAGTTATTCTTATTTTCATGAAGTATTTAATATAAGACAATATGAAACTGATAAAGAAATGAAGTAAAGAAATGCATATAACAATACAAATGATTACAACAACAACAACAACAACAATAAGCCTTTATCCCACTAAGTGCCATACATGAATCCTTCTATTATATCTTATTATGTATCAAATTCTCATTCAATTCAAGTATACTAGGTCATTTTTTATACATCTTAACCATGTATTTTTAGGTCTACCTCTACCTTACTTAACATAAGGCAAATCTACTGTATCTACTCTCTTAACCGGGTCATTGGACGACCTACGCTTTATGTGGCCAAACCATTTAAGACGACTCTTTCTAATCTTATCTGCCACTGGAGCTAATAACTTTTTCCCGAACATACACATTTTGCATTTTATCTCTCGAGTAAAGCCACTCATCCACCTAAACATCCTCATCTCGCAACACTTAACTTAGTCTCATGCTTCGCTTTTACAACATTCTACACCATAAATCATCGGTCTTACCACCATCTTATAAAATTTGTCCTTAAGTTTAAGCTGCATTTTTCTATCACACAATAAAGGGCATTCCTCCACTTCAACCATCCAACTTGTATTCTACTAATAACATCTCCATCTATTTCACCATCATTTTGAACAATGAGCCTAAATATCAATCCTCACTCTTTAATTACTTGTTCACCTAATATCACAACACTACCACTATAACTTCTACAACTAAAATTACACTCCATATATTCAGTTTTAGATCTACTTAAATGCAAACCTTTAGGCTCTAAGGTTGACCTCCATAATTCAAGTTTCTCTTGGACTCCCTCTCTTATCAACAAGAAGAATGTCATGAAAAAAAGCATACACCAAGGTACATCTTCTGTAAATGCTTAGTAAGAACATCTATAATTAAAGCAAAAAAGATAAGGGCTTAAAGATCCTTGTTGTAATCCAACCAAATAGGAAAATATTTTGTTAATCCTCCTTGTGTTTGGACACAAGTAATGATAGTATACATATCCTTAATGACTTGAATATAACCAATATTAACTTATTTTATTTTAGAACTCTCCAAAGAACATCTCTTGAAACTTTATCATAAGTTTTCTAAGTCAATAAATATCATATGTAGATCCTCCTTGCTTTCTATACTTCTCCATCAAACCTCGTAACAAATGTATAGCATCCATATCTACCGCATGAAACCAAACCGACAGTGAGAAACTTTTGTATTGCATCGTAACCTATGCTTAATTACTCTCTCCCATAATTTTAATGTATGACACATTAACTTAATTCCTCTATAATTTGCACACTCTTGTGCATCACCTTTATTCTTAAAAATAGGAACCAACAAACTCTTTCTCCACTCATCTAGCATCGTTTTAGTCTTTAAAATAACATTAAAAGGATTTGTAAGCCAAGAAATTCCTTGATCTCATAAACATTTTCACACTTCTATTGGATTATCATCAGGTCCTACTATTTTTTCACATTTCATTTTCTTTAGAGCTCCTCTAATTTTAGATTTACTAATTCGATTATAAAAATAAAATTTTTTATTTTTGTTTAGATATTAAGGTTGCTAAAATTAATTGTATTTTAAGATTCTTCATCAAAAGTTGATCAAAATCATCCACCTATTTTCAATATTTTTTCTAAGAAAAGCATTTTATGATTTTCATCTTTAATACACCTCACTGATCTTTACTTCTATCTTCTAACTTATGCATACATCTTTCACCTTCTTGGTATCTAATCTATCAGATAAATCACTAAAAGTAAATTTTTTCCATATATTACTTTCTTAAATCTCTACGCTACTTTATATTTTCCTAATTCTCTAATATTTACATCTAAATCAAGTTTTATAATAACACTTTATTTTTATCTTTTCGCACATTCGACTCTATCACCAACCATTTTATTAAAAGAGTTTTCCTTTTGATTCTCCAAGACATTTTTAAGAACTGCTTAATTTCACTCACTTTTTCCACACATTTAACATTCCAAATTCTAAGTTTCAGATCTTTAAAAAATATTTTAATTAGTATTTTTTAAGTGCCTCCATCTAATCATAGGACAAGAATTTGATTTATTTTTCATCTTCCAATCTTTCATCTTAAAATCTAAGACTAATAATCGATGTTGGGTATTTAAACTTTTACTTGGAATGATCTTACGATCTTTACAATCTAAATGATCTATTTTTCTTATCAGAAAATAATTAATCTGTGTTTTACTAGATCTATTTTCTAAAGTAATAATATGCTCATCTTTTTTTTAAATAAAGTAAGAATTAAAATCATAGCAAAGAAAATCTAATATAATTCTACATTCTTCATTACTACCCAAATCCATAACCACCACGTGAATACTTTTAAAATCTTCTATCACTCTATCAACACGTCCATTTAAATCTCCTCCAATAAATACTTTTTCTTCAGAGGTATTTTTTTGTATTAATCTCTAATTCATTCTAAAATTTTCTTTGAAGATACATCCAAACTTACTGGGAGCATAAACACTTATAACATTGATAATCTTAATATCAATAATAATCTTTAAAGTATAATTCTATCTCCCTTTATTAATATTTATAACATTATCCTCAAACTTTTATCTATAATCACACGCCATTTCTAATTCGACTTTCTTTTGAGCCAAAGTTTAAAACCTAAACTATCAATCTCCTTGGCTTTCTCCCCAATCTATTTAGTTTCTTGAACACAAAAAATATTTATCTTCCTATGAACCATAATATATATTAATTCCATTAGTTTACTTGTAAGAGTTCTTATATTCCAAGTTCCTAACCTAATTCTAGTTTCATGGACTAACTGCTTTGCCCGCATCCGTCCATAATGTGGGAACCCTTGCTTATTAACACTGCACCGGCCGATATAGCGACACTTTTCATCAGATTCCCATACCGCTCTGGGGACGCCTCTTAGCATTAACATAATGTTTTAAAGGATTCATGTTATGATTATTGACAAGTTTTACGCTACTGCCGAACTATCGCAACCTCAACTTTTTACATCCGGACTTGGGACCGGTAATAGTATTGTTAACAATACAAATGTTTACAAATTTTTAAAATAGGTCCATGATTTTCTTCTTTGGCTGAATTTGTGAGATTCTGATTTCTTCTTTGGTAAGAGTCCATGTAATGTTG